>CM076570.1:455720870-455990919 GCA_034641835.2 Pinus albicaulis | reverse complement strand
AACTAGCGTGAATCTCACAACGTCCAATACTCAAAATCTTCATTTGAAATGTTGTTAACAAAATTTTTGATTAAACGACATCCAACAATACCAATTGTGACTACTTTGGAGGAAACACATATAATAACATCATTTTTGGCTCCCTTAAACAAATACTATTTTCTTAGTATGAAGCAATTTTTTCCTTCAATTTGAAAAGACTAAGAGCCTTTTGAGTCCCAAAACAACTTGAATGAGTGGACTAAATTTGACATAAAATCATCAAGCTAAAGTAGGAAGTATATTTAATTGAGTTTAGAAAAGCTACACTATGGAAGTTGAAGCTAGACTCAAGATAATTAATTGTGTGATCCGGAGAAAAAGATTTATCAAATATCACAAATCAACCTCCTTTGTAAACAAACTACAAAGGCATGGATGGATGGAGTCATACTTGAGATTATCCCAAGGAAACTCTTCAAAAACAATCTATTAAAGCATCATTTAGGCTTTCAATGGATTGGACAATGAGGTTGTCATTGATATTGTGGATTCTAGGGGTAATATTGAATGTTTAGATTATTCATAAGATTCCATGTAACACCTCTACCAAAATTTGAAACTACCATGTAATGGAACTTGCAATGAGGTAATTTTTTTTATAATGTTGAGGTTTTTTTTAATATTGTTGATGCTGGGAGGAACTACTATATTCACAAAATTCTAAGAAGCACCCATGATAAGATTTCAAATTAGCTTTTGCAATGTAAGCAATAAATTTCAACTCTCTTCTACTTAAAAGAAACCTCCAACTCCACCTCTAGATGATTTGGGATGATCACAATGTATAATATGCAAGGGTTGGTTTAGATTTGTGGACTCAATTTATAAGGTTTTGAAATTGCCTTCTAGTGATGTGGTGTTTGACTCAATAGTAGGCATTTTTTCTAGTAATCTTAAAATGGGTGTGAGTATGGTTGGAATATAGATGCTATGCTCAAGTCATAGAGAAAATGTTCTAGTATGGTTTCCAAAATTTAACATAAGGTTTACTATTGAAATACAAATAAAAAAATATAGAAAAGTTCCAAATTCACGTAGGATTTACCATATAAGTACAAAAACAAAATATTAGATGAAAATGATTTTTATGGAATTTTTAAATTTGGAGTCAATAAATCAAGTTATGAGGAAAAAAATTACTTTTGTCACAACATTTCTTACATATGATGTTCATATTTCATCTCTATAACTCCTAGGACTCAATAAACACTACAAAAATAAATGGTAAAGACTCTAAAACCCCCACAAAAAAAATAGAGTTATTAATAAAAAACGCTCCTCCTCTAAAAAATAAATTTTTAATAGAAAAATTCCCCTAAGGAATATATATATTTATTATTCAACATTCCTTTGCCGATAAATTTAAACACCAATGATATAATAGCCCATGAAGTAAAATCCAAATCCACTTTTCAACATTATGATCATTGACTAAAATTACTTATCATATTTTTTTTCTTTCCTTTACCATAGTGAACTGGCGACTCGTTGGGGTAATCTAGGCAAGGCCCAAGATTAAACCTAGTGGCTATCTAACACCAAGAGTATATCCAATAGACCGTAAGCAGATATATCATGAATTTATAACTTGGCAAGAGCCAAGACTCCACGAGGGTGGGGAACCTACTCCTTGAGCCTTATAACAATGACCAAAGATGTCCCCTTGTGGGATTTGAAACCAGGTGGAAGGGACAACATCCCATTATGCCAGGCATGCAGTCATTCCACACGGAAACAAAAGATACTTATCAAATTGAAACACAACATTTGTATATGATTTTCACCTATGTCCCCAATAAATTGGTGTAAAGACAATTTTGCAACCTTTATATCTTCGGGGACTTTGATTAACATCTCTTCATTCTAATAGAAACATCCACCAAATGATCTAAGTTTGGACATAGAGAAGGCATGACTGACATTATCCCATTGACCACATAGTGTTAACAATGGTTGCATAAGTGTGGAACACAGATAACATGGGTTGGGAAGGAACAATTTGTCCTTGTTAACAATGTATATCAATCCCCAAACATTCACACATAGAAATAAGCAAGAAAAAAAGTTATCTTGCAAAAGAAACCCACCCGCAATGTTTGTGGCTCAAGGAAGAAATATAAGCTGTCAAGGGATCATGAATTTCGTGAAAGATCTTGATGCAGGAGCATCCTAGCTTCCAAAGCTATCAAGTTTTCGAAGAAAAATTTCAAAGAAGGGGTCTTCACATGTGGAGGAATCCTAATTCTTAAATGAAAATAAATATATTTCTAGAGAGGATAAGTCACAATCTAGAATTATGACTTATTGAGTAAGGAGTCTTGACATTTGTGGAGGAATCCAATTCCTAAATAAAAATAATTGTATTTTCTAAATGAATGAATGTATTCGTAAAGAGGATAAGTCATAATCTAAAAAATTGAATAGATAGAATTATTGAGTATGAATTTGTAATTTGAATAGATAAAATTGAGTATGAATTTGTCTAGTGATGGGCATGGTAGATTGTATAGATTGTAGAAAGAGATATTAGAGAGATGGTTAGCAAGATGTTAGTATATAAGACCAATCTATTTTATTTCTAAATTCTATTAATATTTGTAAGCCTACGAGAATCTGTTTTATTTCTATATTCTATAATTTGAATAGATAAAATTATTGAATATGAATTTGTCTAGTCATGGGCATGGTAGATTGTAGGAAGAGATATTGGAGAGATGGTTAGCAAGATGTTAATATCTAAAACCAATTTGTTTTATTTCTAAATTTTATTAATCTTTGTAAGCCTATGGGAATCTGTTTTATTTCTAAATTCTATTAATCATTGTAAGCCTACAGGAATTCGAGGGCAGAGAAACATAGAGGAAAGGAAGGGAATAGAGTGTGTGTTACATAGAAAGTGTCAGGGCAGAGCACGACTATGCTGGAATAATCAGACAATTAGAGGAAAAATAACATAGAGGAAAGGAAGTGAATAGAGTGTGTGATAGATGGAAAGGGCCAGGGTAGAAGCTGGTCCATGCTAGAATAATTGACAATTATTTTTGTAATAGTTGTGATGTAATGGAATTTCTGTGTGCATTATTAAATCTGTAACTGGGTTGTCTATTTCTATGATTCAGTTTATGTGTGATTAATGATATTTGATTCTGAATATATACACAGAGAGATTTTGTGTGCAGCTTGTGTAATGGGTTTATGAACGACTGTTATTACCTTAGACAATAGGTACAAGAATTTCCTTTAGAAGGGTCTGAATGGTTTCGAAATTGAAATTAATTTTTGATGGAGAGTTTGAAAACCCAAATAGAAGAGTGAGTGGTCAAAGGCCTGCCTCGAATTTAAAGTGATTTAATTATGAAAATATGGCGTTTTCATATCAGCTATTGATGAATGTGAATTTAGGGCGTAAATGCATTGAAGATGGATTTATCGTTCTGGTTATTAGATGAGGTTTCTTTCATGGCTACAGTGGAACATTTTGATACATCGAACTGCAGAGTCGATATGTGGAATATTTAATTATATGTGCTTGAAACATGGATCGAATCACTGTGAGACATTAGCATAGGTTCGTATTGCTCTACATTGAGCAACGATTCAAGACCAAAGGAGAATGTTGATAATGTGTGTGCCTAGAAAATAAGTTATGAACAGTCCGTGGTCAAATTCTGGAGGAGAAATCGCTGGAAATAGGAATGCGTTTTGGATGAATTAGAGTGACTGCCAGTCAAGTTATTGGTGAATTTGAAGATTGGATTATTGTCTCCAGTTTTGACTGAGATTGCTAGAAGTGATGATGTGCTTCAGGATGGAATTGCTGAAGTGTTGAAAATATTAAAGTCACCTGCTAGCCTTGAGCAGGAAGAAAACGAGTACAAAGGCAGCAGCAGGAGAAGTGTATGCGTACACAACACTATGCAATTAAATAAGGATGGAAGAACCGTAGGAGTGAAATTAATTGTTATGGGCCGCAACCACAGAGTGTAGAGGAGAAATTGATTATGGTGATGGGGAGAGCCGTTTTACAGTGGAATGAAGACTTTCCCGTAGATCTGAACTACTTAGGAGAAAAACTAATTAAAGCAGTCATTTCGGGCGTTTAAAGCCCTCAACAACCAAAATGGAGAAAATTTGTTTAAACGGTGGAAAGACTTAAAGTTTTCTGAAAAGGGAGGACAAGTGGTCCCCACCACTTTAGCGGCAATCGCAAATCGCAAATTTTTGAGTCAAGTGTCTTGTTGATGTAGAGTATCGTGATGCGATGCGATCATAATCGCAAATCGAAATCGCATGTTGCATTGTGTTATCGCCATATATGTTCTACTGTTGAAAGCCACGATGCGATCGCGCGATCGCACCATCACGCAATCGCAACATTGCAAGTCTCAAAGTGTTTCGCCATATGTTTGAATCGTCGATGCCGATGGTGTGATGCGATCCAATCGCAAATCGCAACATCGCGCTTGTTAAAATCATTCCGCCAATTTTTGTTTGATCGCCGATATTCGATTGTCACATCATCACAATCGCAATATCGCACATCGCTAGATCGCAAGTTTGTTTGTTCCGCCGATCTGCTGATCGCCGATTGCTGACTGCGATGTGGTCCCCACTCGTACATCGCGCATTTGATATTTTTAAGTTCCAAAAAGGTTTTTTCTTTGTAATTTGTTTTATTTCTTTGTTCAAGTTTTATATATGTTTTTGTAATGTTTTGAAATATACGCACGGCATATAAAAGAAAATGCCCGCGAGCCTGTAGTGTGGAATTATTGTATTGTTTTGTTTAGTTCAGCACAACAGTGCGGAGAGAAGAAAATACACAGTAGTGTCGTTTTCACCAGAGACAGAGTGTGTTGTTTGAAAGACAAAGAGTTGATTGGCACTACGTTTTGAAGTAGTCCTGGTTTCTGTAATCCCTCTGTGTTAGAGGAAGAATTAGTAAAAGTTTTGAAAGTAATAGAAGTTTGATTTTTAAGTGTGAAACTCTGTCTCTTGTCAAAAGAAGTTTTAAATTTCTTTGTGTTTTGAAGGGGAGTTTTATTCTCTCCATTTTATTGTTCTGGAATTATCAAAATTCCAACATGGTATTAGATCTAGTTCAGAATCTTTGAAGGTTTCAAAGAAGCTGAAGAAGAAGAAGACTTGTTGCAGTGTTTTCTCTAGCAGTGTGAAAGCTCAACAGAAGTCAAAGTTCAGGTATTTCTCAAAGAAAACAGAGTTGTTGTTTATTATTTAAAAGAGTTTGTTCTTTCAGAGAAGGAAAGACAGTTTGTTTAAGTTCAGAAGTTCATTTTAAAAGCAATGGATGGACCAAGTACAGGAATGAGTATTGGGAATACTCAGCTTCCACAGTTTAATGGAAAGAACTATGATTATTGGGCCATTACCATGAGAGCCCTGTTTGTCTCACAAGACTAATGAGAGTTTGTAGAAGATGGTTTTACTGAACCAGCTGATGAGCAGGCTTTTAATGCCTTAACTCAAGAAGAGAAGGATTTATTGAAGAGCAATAGGAAGAAGGACTATAAATCCCTCTACTATTTGTATCAAGCAGTAAATGAGAGTGTGTTTCGAAGGATAGCAGCAGCTAAGAGATCCAAGGATGCATGGGAAACCCTAAAAGTAGCCTATCAAGGTATGGAGAAAGTTAAGACAACAAAAATTCAATTGCAGAGGAGAGATTTTGAAACTCTCTGCATGAAAGAGTCAGATAATGTAGAAACATTTTTTACACATGTGATTGGGATTGTAAATTAGAAAAGGTCCCATGGAGAAACTCTTGAAGAAAGAAGGATCGTGGAGAAACTTTTGAGATGCTTACCCTCAAAGTTTGATGTTATTGTTACCACCATAGAAGAGATCGAAGATCTCTCACAGTTCACAGTGGATGAACTTCATGCCTCACTGATAACTCATGAACAGAGATTGAGTAGAGATGAACACTCATCTCTTGAGCACACCTTCAAGACCCAGATGCCTTTAGGAAAAGGAAGAGGTCAAGGAAAAGGAAGAGGAAGAGGCAGAAGCCAAAACAGAGGTGGAAGGAACAACCCTTCACATACACATGGAAGGAGCAACATTCAAAGTCAGAGCCACGGCCAATGCAACAGCCAGCAAGGTGGACATCAACACCAACATGCTCATGGACAGAAGTATGACAAATCCAATGTCCAATGTCATTATTGCAAGAAATATGGGCACTATGCCAATGAATGTAGAAAGAGGCAAAATGACATGAAAAATAAGCAAAATGCTAATGTAGCAAAAGAAGAAAAGAACCCTAGTAATGTGCTTTTAGCATGTAATGTAGCACAAGATAGAGAAGATGATGTTTGGTTCTTAGATTCATGATGTAGTAATCACATGACTGGAAACAGAGCAATGTTTTCCAATCTAGATGAAGAGGTAAAATCTGAAGTGACCACAGGGACTGATACTAAAATCTCTGTCAAAGGAAAAGGTAGAGTTAGTATTTGAGCAAGAAATGGTGAGCAAAAATTTGTTCCTAATTTGTATTATGTTCCAGGTTTGAAGTGTAATATTTTGAGTGTTGGGCAACTCATAAACAAAGGTTACAATATAATTTTCAAGGATGATGTGTGCACAATAAAAGATATACCTCCAAGTAAGAAAATCATTGCTAAAATACAAATGACCAGCAATAGAATGTTTCCTCTCAAGCTCAACACTGAATTGAAGGGAAAAGGAAAAAGCATTGCAGTTGTAACACAAGAAGCCTTTTAGAAGGAAGCAAAATATGAAAACTGGTTATGGCATCTGAGATTTGGACATCTCAATTTCGGAGGATTAAATTTGCTGCACAAAAAAGGAATGGTAAGAGGTTTACCATTGATAGAAAAGCCTGACAGCCTATGTGAAGGCTGCATCTTGGGAAAGCAACACAGAGAAAATTTTCCATCGGGGAAAAGCGTAAGGGCGAAAACACCCTTAGAGATCATTCACTCAGATTTATGTGGGCTGATGCAAACAGCATCAGTTTCAGGCAGCAATTACATGCTGACCTTCATAGATGATTTCACAAGAAAAGTGTGGGTTTATTTCTTAAAATATAAGAGTGAAGTCTTTTAGAAATTTTGCCACTTTAAAGCTCTTGTAGAGAAATAGAGTGGGAAGTATATTAAAGTTCTTAGAACTGATAGAGGAGGAGAATATATATCAAAGAAATTTCTGCGTTTTTGCAGAGAAAACGACATACACAAGCAGTTTACCACAAGGTACACACCACAACAGAATGGAGTTGTTGAAAGGAAGAATCAAACCATAATTGAAATGGTGAGTATGCTAAAGGAAAAACACTTGCCGAATTATTATTGGGCTGAAGCAGCAAACTGTGCTGTGTATATTTTAAATAGATGCCCTACAAAAGCTGTGATGAACAAAGTTCCAGAAGAAGTGTGGATTGGCAGAAAACAGGGAGTCACCCACATGAGAGTTTTTGGATGTGTGGCATATGCACACATTCCAGACAAGTTGAGAAAAAAGTTGGATAGTAAGGGGGAGAAGTGTATTTTCCTTGGATATTGTGAAGATTCCAAAGGATACAGATTGTATAACCCATCCACAAAGAAGTTTGTAATAAGCATAGATGTGCAATTCATTGAAGAGGAAGCATGGGATGGAAGCATCGAGAAAACAGTTAATGTTAAAAGTTGTTTATCTCATGATGAAGATGAAGAATATGTAGTTGAAATTAACAACCCATCCGTATCACAACCTCCACCAACACAAGAACAGCAAGGGACACCTCAAGCAGCAATGAGAACACCTTTGAGAAGAAGCGGGAGTGCATCACCAAGCACACCACATGGAGCAGAATTGAGTGCTTCATCAAGCACATCTACACCAAGTGAACGAGGAACAAAGTTCAGAAGTATTAGAAAAATCTATGAGCAAGGAGCAAAAAATGAAGATACGAATTCCCTATTTGCATTGTATTGTCAAGTTGATGATCCTATTCATTTTGAAGATGCTATTAAAGATAGAAAATGGATAGAAGCTATGGATGATGAAGTTAATGCCATAGAGAAGAAAAAAACATGGGAGTTGGTTGATCTCCCAGAAGGTAAAGAAGTCAATGGAGTTAAATGGGTCTATAAGACCAAGAGCAATGTTGAAGGAAAAATAGATAGACACAAGGCCAAACTTGTGGTCAAGGGATATAAGCAGAATCATGGGATAGATTATGAAGAAAATTTTGCACCAGTTGCAAGAATGGAGACAGTAAGAGCAGTGCTATCAATAGCAGCACAAAACAAATGGAAAGTATACCAGATGGATGTAAAATATGCATTTTTAAATGGAGTTTTAATGGAAGAGGTATATGTGGAACAACCTCTCGGATATGAGAAGAAATGCCAAGAGCATAAAGTCTGCAGATTGAAGAAATCTCTCTATGGGCTGAAGCAAGCACCAAGAGCATGATACAGTAGAATAGACTCCTATCTACTGGAAAATGGATTTGAAAAGTGTGAGGGAGAACCCACCCTCTACATCAAAGAAAAGGATGGTAAAATGTTGATTGTTGTTTTATATGTTGACAATTTAATTTTTACAGGTAATGATGATTTCCTTGTTGAAAATTTTAAAACAGTCATGAAAGAAGAATTTTAAATGACTGACATGGGTTTGTTGAGATACTTCTTGGGAATAAAAGTAGAACAAAATGAAAAAGGAATTTTTATATCTCAAGCAAAATATGTGAATCAAGTTTTAGAAAGATTTAATATGCAGGAGTGTAAAGATGCAATTATTCCCACAGTGATGGGATTGAAGTTGAGTAGAGATGACAACAGCAAGGATTTTGATCCAAGTTTGTATAAAAGCATAGTTGGCAGCCTCATGTATTTGACTGCAACTAGGCTGGATATTATGCATGTTGTTAGTTTAATTTCCAGATTTACAAAGAAGCCAAAAGAAGCACATTGACAAGTAGCAAAAAGAATTCTGAGGTATGTTAAATGAACTAAAAGATTTGGCATTTTATATACTACTTCAAAAAATTCAGAATTAGTTGGATACACTGACAGTGATTGGGCTGGAAGTGTAGATGATCGGAAGAGTACTTCCGGTTATGTATTTCATATGGGTTTAGGAGCCATTTCATGGGCTTCTAAGAAATAGCCGATTGTAGCATTATCTACAGCAGAGGCAAAATATGTGGCAGCTACAGCAGCAGCATGTCAAGCAATTTGGATAAGAATAATGTTGAGAAATTTATGTCAAGAACAGGTAAAAGGAACAGTGATTTATTGTGACAATAGCTCATCTATTGCATTGTCAAAGAATTCAATATTTCATAAGAGAACAAAACACATAGATACAAAATTTCATTATATTAGAGAATTGGTGAACAATGGAGAAATTGTTTTACAGCATTGAAAAACAGAGGAGCAATATGCATATATTTTAACAAAGCCATTGGGACAAAATACCTTTGAATTTTTAAGAAAATGTTTGGGTATGTTTGATAACCTAGCAGCTAACTTTAAGGGGGAGTGTTGAAAATATTAAAGTCACCTGCTAGCCTTGAGCAGGAAGAAAACGAGTAAAAAGGCAGCAGCAGGAGAAGTGTATGCATACACAGCACTACGCAATTAAATAAGGATGGAAGAACCGTAGGAGTGAAATTAATTTTTATGGGCCACAGCCACAAAGTGCAGAGGAGAAATTCATTATGGTGATGGGGAGAGCCATTTTACAATGGAATGAAGATTTTCCTGTAGATCTGAACTACGGAGGAGCAGAACTAATTAAAGCAGTCATTTCGGGCATTTAAAGGCCTCAACAACCAAAATGGAGAAAATGTGTTTAAACAGCGGAAAGACTTAAAGTTTTCTGAAAAGGGAGGACAAGTGGTCCCCACCACTTTAGCGGCAATAGCAAATCGCAAGTTTTTGAGTCAAGTGTCTTGTTGATGTAGAGTATCGTGATGCAATGCGATCACAATCACAATCGCATGTTGCATTGTGTTATCGCCATATATGTTCCGCCGTTGAAAGCCGCGATGCAATCGCACGATCGCGCCATCGCGCAATCGCAACATCGCAAGTCTCAAAGTGTTTTGCCATATGTTTGAATCGCCGATGCTGATGGTGCGATGCGATCCAATCACAAATCGCAACATCGCGCTTGTTAAAATCATTCTGCCAATTTTTGTTTGATCGTCGATATTGCGATTGTCGCATCATCGCAATCACAATATCGCACATCGCTAGATCGCAAGTTTGTTTGTTCTGCTGATCTGCCGATCACCGATTGCCGACTGCGATGTGGTCCCCACTCGTACATCGCGCATTTGATATTTTTAAGTTCCGAAAAGGTTTTTTCTTTGTAATTTGTTTTATTTCTTTGTTCAAGTTTTATATATGTTTTTGTAATGTTTTGAAATATACGCGCGAAATATAAAAGAAAAGGCCCGCGAGCCTGTAGTGTGGAATTATTGTATTGTTTTGTTTAGTTCAGCACAACAGTGCGGAGAGAAGAAAATACACAGCAGTGTTGTTTTCACCAGAGACAGAGCGTGTTGTTTGAAAGACAGAGAGTTGATTGGCACTGCCTTTTGAAGCAGTCCTGGTTTCTGTAATCCCTCTGTGCTAGAGGAAGAATTAGTAAAAGTTTTGAAAGTAATAGAAGTTTTTTTTTAAGTGTCAAACTCTGTATCTTATCAAAAGAAGTTTTAAATTTCTCTGTGTTTTGAAGGGGAGTTTTATTCTCTCCATTGTATTGTTATGGAATTATCAAAATTCCAACATGAAGTAACTGGTTTTTTCAGAAATTAGTAGATGCAAATATTTGAATCATCGTCTTCAAGATTCAAGAAAACCTTGAAATCGTTGGTATGTGAGATCATTTCTAAAGGTAATTAGAAACCTATTTGATTTCTTAATTAAAGACAAAGATCTGGTACGAGGTTGATTGGGCGCGTTTGGTCAAATTGTGATTTAGTGTAAATCATTCCAATATTGTATTTTTAATTGTTGAAGATTGTGGTATGAGACTTGTTGGAACATGAATACCGATATTACCACTAGAGAAGGATCCACAGGATGTGGTTTTAGTTAACCAGTTCGCCCAGTTCGATGTGAAGAATGATGGGATGGGTTGTTGATTTTTCAAAGAGAGTTGAGCTTGATTAATTGATGGAACAAAGTCAAACTCTTGTTATTGAAACAAAGTATTAGTTGAAATAAGAGTCATGTTGCAGAAACATAGTATTATTTGAAATAAGATTCATGTTGCAGATCCAAACTGCAGTTTGTGGTAAAATCGATGAGGGATCACAAAGAAACAATTCTATGCCTGAAGATTGGTTTTGGCATTGACTTACATAGTCCCAACAACTAGAGAAGTGTTGGAGCAATTAGTGCATTGTAAGCAGAGATCGGTAGCTCTTTAGGAAGTTCCGGTAACTATTATTTGTAACTTGTAATAAATTTATTCGATAAATTCTGGTTTCTGAAGTTGTATGAATCTATGGATATGTTGAAAGGAGCCTATAAATAGATGGTTTAATTAAAATGACGAATGAGTGATTAAGCAAAGGTGAGTGATTTTTAAAGAACCGTGTAAGAAAGTTTCGTTTAGCTATTACAGGAAGAGGAACTTCCCACAACCAGAGTGTGAAGTGTGAGGTTTATGATTGTGAGAATAGCTGGTAGCGTTAATAGCCTACCTCCATCAAATCTCTATGGAAAAAAAAGTAAATGAATGAACAAAATGAAATGCAGTATACAAAATAGGTTATGGATATAATTATTTAGAATCATTCAGGACTTCTAAGATAAACATACCTTTAGATTTATCTAATTAATTTATCAAAATTTAGATTAACTACATTTTAAATATTACTTTTAACTAACTAATTTAGTGAAAAAATGACAATAAATAGATTAAATTTTTGAGATTAGTTGTTTTATGTAGAATAATCATTTCACTTACCTTAATCAAATTAGTTTATTCCTCGTCTTCTCTCCTCCAACATTCCATCTTATCTCCTTAGTTTCTCCCCCACCAACATGCCATCTCATCTCCGAAATATCTGCAAAACAATGATCGAAGAATAATTAAGCTATGCCATCATTTTGATTAATATAATTGATTTAAATAACCCAAACAAACCAATTTATAATAAAATTAGAGTGTTTTATCTTGAAACAAAAATATTCAATATCTTATCTTCTTTCTCAATGTTGAACTTTCCTTTCTAACCTATTGTAAATCAAAATTTATTTCAAAATACTAACTAAACCAAAATCAAAGGCCTAAAATACTTTTAAAAAAAATCTAAATGACTTTTCCATAGAATAACCAATAGATTGAAATGGTCTTGAGACTGCAAATATTTTTTCCATAGAATAACCAATAAATTGAAAAAGTCTTGAAAGTAGAATTAAGATAGTAATAAAATTAATATACTCCATCTTGAAATTATAAATAAAAAAAATTAACATATCTAAAGCAAGAGAGTTTAACCTATAACCATAAAACAACTCTTACATCTCTACATACTACTTAATCCAGTGAGCAAAATTATCTATTACATTGCATCACTCCCATGGATTTCCCCTCTACCCATCATCTTAGGTTCTACCATACATCCTATAATAAAATGACAAACACCCCTAACAACACAAACACAATTTAATTAAAAAAAATAAAAAAAATCTCAAATAATGCAGAGACGGTAAAAATGTGAAGTGAATATAACACTAGAACATTAAATCACCCAACCCACGACTACTTAACCTTGCTTCAATAATCATCTATAGAATCATATTTTGTGAAATTCAGTGAAACATCTTTTATATATGTATTTCCCCATTAAATAGAATTTTTAGGGGGTTCACCCCATTTTCTATAGGATTAGCGGTTTACTTGGAAGTACGGAAAAAAATGAAGCGAAGGGATGCGAAAACCACCATTCATTGAAATTGTAGGTACCTGCGCAAACTTCACACAAAAATATAAGAAAATACCTTTGTCCTTCACCATCATGATCATATTCATATCATCTATATGCTCTCCTCAATAATTTCACTGACAAAACAGGTAAGAGAATACCTCATGTTCTCTGCTTCTTCCAAGAGACCAAAATATGAGTTCTTCATCCTCCCTCTTGCAAATCAAGTTATCACACGGAAATACCACTTGTGAGATGGATATAGAATTTATGAGACGAAAACACAGCTTGTGGAGTTACAGAAACCACAGCTCAAATAAACCCACACAAACTTGACCTCCGAAGCTTCCTCTGTCATCTTCTTCCTCCAAGTGGAAACCATCTTTTTACCTATTCCAATTCATTACCTGGTCAAACCCAATTAGCAAAGCAACTACCAAAGAAATTAAATGCTTCAACCTAGTGTATCCACATGATTCAGACAGATCGTAATCATGAATCATGATCGTCTTTTCTACATGTCATCTTACCTCTACTATGACTGCAAACAAAGATTGAAAAAGAAACAGGCTTTGTCGCCATTTCATGATATATAGAGGATACATACACCCCAAAAAACAAATACATGGAAGAAATTATGTGCATTTGTTGAAACAAAAGCACATGTTGTTTCATCTTCTTCCTCGAACCTGTTGCAAATCAGTGTTTATTTATCATTAGCTAGGCCAAAACCACTAATCAAGAATTTCCAATGAAATTAAAAACAAATTAGCTTTACCTAGAATGGCCATCTCTATGAATTGAAATGCCCTCGGGGCTGAACGAAATAACATTAAACCCCTTGCAATTTGCTAGAGCTCCAGTATGTAATTGAAAAAAAACTATAGCAATGTTTAACCCGTTCCATAGTCATTTAAACCTTTTAGCATAAATTTGGGAACACGTATCTATGGGGTTAGAGTTCACCAAGTAAAAATTATTGAATAACAGAGTTGATATGAGAATTATTGAATGACGGAGTCGAGGCGAACGACATTCCTGGAGAGTATTTATTATATTTTTAAAAGTAAAATATCCCAAGGAAATGATGCATGCACACAACTAAAAAATGAGGAGAAACAAAAGGTTAACCCTCTACCACTCAATCACACATCTCATAAATACTTTAATCATCACTACCACTTCTAGCTAACCTTTAGCTTTCATAATCATTTTTAATGAAATTTAGCTGAACAATTTCGAGCTGATATATTAGGCCTGGTTAGAAATACTTTTTAAGTGGGTTAACCCAATGTTCTACGAAGTTAGCAGTTTTACACAAATGATGAGCAATGAACTAAATCAGATGACTGTACGAATCAACATTCCCTGACATTGCACGCCACTTTCACTAACAAAATAAGAAAGGACTACATTGACTCTTCATCCTCTTGAACACCAAAATAAACATAAAAAATTCGACCTCTCTCCCGCAATTCGACCTAGACACCATTTATGAGTGGGAGAGAAACACACAAAATTGGAAGCTCAAATCAATCAAAGCAAACCTGAGCTTGGAAGGCTCTGGCACTGTTATTTTTTTCCTCCATGTCGAATCCTCTTTTTAAAGTTGTTTTCATTCATTATCTAGGTCAAAACCAATTAGCAATTGCCAAATAATTTAAATGTTGAGTAACGCCATAAAACAAATATTAGGGCTCTTTACGCAAATTTATTATCGAGAAGGCCCTAAACATTTTGTACATGCTTATGCTTGCTTAGTAGTAAAAACTATGAAAATAAATACATAAAAAAAACAAGTTGTACACATGTTCCTCCATTCAAACGAATAATTTGAATTAGTGTATCTAACTGATTCGATTCAAGTTAAGAACAATATATTAAACCAATCATGGACATACTTTCATAATGCATGATAATTACTGTTTTTCATCCTTAATCCTTCAGGTCATCTCCCTAAATTCACTGTAAACCAAACTGCTTACTAGACCACCTCTGATAGAGAGACATATATGGAAACCCTCCTTTGTACCCGTTGCACATCAAAATTCATATAGAATCATGTTCAAATATCTCTATGCTTACCCGAAAACGTCTAATTAAAAACATACCTGCGAGTCAATTCATAGAAATCGAAGATAACTAGATTCATCTTCTCTTCTAGTCAATAAAATCCAAGGTAAACAATGCAAACTCTAAAGAGAAACCATAAAAGAAAAGAAATATCAACCAAAATAACCACTCTTTACAACCCAAACAAATGGAAAACACAATTAAAAAAATGGATATAAATGAAACTGTATAGACCAGAAACGAGCTAAACCAAACCAACACAATTCAGAGCAGAGAAAAAGATGAGACACGTCAAAAAAGTGAGAGCATGATGGTCTAAGAATGCCTTTACATATCTTATCCTTGCCTTGTAAACTGTAACAAGCGAACTGGGAGCTTTTTGTTAGGGAGCAGATAGGAATTTCAAAAGGAAACAACTCCTAACCACTCGTGTTAGTGGTTTTCAGACCAGAAAATGGTTTTTAGGAATTTTAATCAGATCGAGGGTGACAACCAATTAGCCTGTAAAATTCCATCCCTACAGAACATTCCATGAAATTCCATGAAAATTTAGATTTCGCTCGACCACAAGAAATTGGGTGTTGATAGGACTTGAATCTTCATGTGAAAATGTCCCCCCTTACAAAATTTGTCACAAAAGCATTTTTAGGTAAATCGTTTCTTTTAATGCAACACAATAAAATTCACTGTTATGAATTTTTGAGTTTTTAAAATTTATATTTTAAACAATAATATTTGACATAAAGTGATCAAATTACATTTTATATTCGTCTATGGGAGAAATTATTCACTTCTTAAAATTAAAATTAAAAATCTGTAAATAAAATTTTTATGAAATAATTTTTTTATTTTAATGTACTTAAATTATATATATATATATATACGAAATTATTTTGGTATATATATAAAATTTCATGTATATATATATATATATATATATATATATAAACAAACTACTGATTTTCTTAATATAAATTAATACAATTTAAATTATTTAAATAATATTTTATCTTAATGTAATAAATATCTAAAAATAATAAATAAATTAAAAATATATAGTTAAATTAAATAGCATTCACTTCGGGGTAAAATAAATGTAAAGGTTTCTTCCTCAGCCATGTTAATAATTGTCGCCGCTCATAATAAACCACTTATCTTTCCATTTATTGAAACACTTTTAATATTATTTGCATGTCAGTCTTACTTCTAGTTTTTCTTGGCGAGATTGGTGTTGTAGCTTTCTTTTTCTTCTCTACGGTCTTTCAACGGAGGAGGAGGAGGAGGACTTTGGTCTATAATTTTAGTCCATCTAGACCAAACTTTGGTCTATTCGACCTATAATTTTCTTAGTTCTTAATTGTCTAGCTTCTAGTCTTTCTTGGAGAGATTAGTGTTGTAGCTTTCTTTTTCTTCTCTACGGTCTTTCAACATCCTTTATCTTGCACCTCCTTCAGGAGGAGGAGGAGGAGGAGGTCCATCAAGACCAAACTTTGGTCTATCGGACCTATAATTTTCTTAGTTCTTAATTGTCTGGCTTCTAGTCTTTCTTGGATAGATTGGTGTTGTAGCTTTCTTTTTCTTCTTTACGGTCTTCCAACCTCATTTATCTTGCACCTCCTTCATCTCTTCTGATTCTTGGGACACTGGTGGGGGATTTTCTTTCTTGCTAAATGAAGATTTATTTTGCGCAGTATTCGGATCCTCATAATTGTTGGTGCTTGAGGGGTTGTTGAGTTCGTTTTTTTGTTTTTGGGCGGGGCTTTCCCCCTGCTTGCCTTGAGGGTTGTTTCTTTCTTGCTTGATTTCTTGCGATTTATAGTTTTCTGGAGAGTATTCTTCCTTGATGACAGTATAATGTTTCTTTTGTGCTCCTTCCCACCATGTAGATCTATAGTGATTCTTTCTAGCAGAATTTTTCTCGGAGACTTTTGGGCAATTTTTGGCTAGATGGCTTATCTCAAAGCAGGGTTGACATCTGAAGAGGACACTTTCATAGTCAAGTTTCTGGTTCCATACATAGTCTTTTCTTGTTAGGATTATTTCAGCCAGGAATCTAGTGCTGAATTCCATTTCTACACAGATGCGTGTAAAGGTGGTTCTGACAGATTCCTCTGTTTCTGGGCACCTGTAGTAAAATTTCCCAATTGCATTTCCAATGGCTTTTAGCGAGGAGAGATTCCAGAGATGCAAAGGTAGGTTTGGCAATCTGACCCAAACTGATGCTGAAGTTATGACTCTTGTTGAGGGATCGAATGATGGGTTCCATGACTTCATGAATAGGCTCGAGTTTTCCCAAAACCAAGGGTTAGAATCTAAAATGCGTAGAGTTTTAAAAATCTAATATAAAGAAACCCTTAGCACATGGGTAGATATTAATTTCGTCAGAGATGATAGGGTTCCATACCTCCGAGATCCAATTGTGGAAAGTTGTCAACCGCGGCCAAAAGCCATTAAACCGGCAAATTAAGGTACTTTAGAAAACTTCAAGGCCTCATCCAGTGACGCCTTGACCACCTGCACAGTGGGAGCTAGATTGATAATACCTTGGGAACATGTTCTCTCTTCAACCATTATTATGAAGTAAATAGATGTGAGTTGTCTTAAATTGCATTTTCTCTCTCTTATTTGATTGAGAGTATTTACTTTTGGGTTTTCAAAGATAGTAGTGTATTTATATAAATTAAATAATTTAGTGTGAATATATTTATTTTATGATATATTGTTAAAATTTAAAAATAAAAAATTATAAAATTTAATTTAATTATAATTTTATATTTATATATTTTATAAAAAATAGTTAATCATAAATATGTTTTTCATTTTATTATAATTTTTTTTATTACAATATCATAATGTACCGATATTATATATCAACAAATTCATAACTTATTTTATAATTATAATTATAACTATTATTATTATTATTTAATTTTAAGGTTACCGCTAAACTAGATATTAAATTAGTGTATAAGACTCTTTTATTTGTGGAATAAGGGATTCACATTTTTAATTGATTTGATTTTTAAAGCATACATACTCTACCTCCTCTAGTTTTGAACCAATAACCTTAAAAAAAAAAAAAACACATGCTCTTAACATTATACCTACCAAAATTTTAAAAAAAAATAACATAACAAATTTTAAAATAATATTCAATATTTTAATTAATATTATTAAAAGTATTTTATAAAATTAAATCCTTATCATTCATTTATTAATTATTAATAATTAATTTAAAATTTTAAAAATCTTATTTCAAAATAAATAAACCCATCAACATATTTAATTTAAAATACTTCCTGATCTTCTCTTTTTTGACACTTAATAATAAAAAAGTGTCTTCCAAAACCCACTGGGCAACGAGAGAGAACCTTGAAACTCCAACTTAAATGAAAAACAACCTAAATGAAAAACCTAACCATCATCATGAGAAAGTGTCTTCCAACTCCAACTTAAATGAAAAACAACCTAAATGAAAAACCTAACCATCATCATGAGAAAGTGTCTTCCAAAACCAATGGCACAACGGGAGAGAGACTGAAAAAGAGAGGAGGTTCTCTCCGTTTCCGCACCCCTAGCTTCGAATCTTGAGGCTTGTTTAGACTCGAGAGGAACTTTGATTTAGGCGAATCAAAAGTATATTCGCCTAATAATATTCTTGACAAGCTAACTTTTATATTTCAAATTACATGGTTTTTTATTTATTTATTTTAAATTTATTAAATTTAAAATGTTATATCGATAAAATTTTAAATAATTTCTAATTATTTTTAAAATAAATATAATTATATGAATAATTTTATTGATATAATAATTATATATATAATTATATTAATAAAGATATATGAATTTTATATAATTATATTAGTAAATTAAATTATTAATAATTATGGTGGATAATTTTATATAATTACATTAATAAATAAATAAATATGGCTAATATAAGTATCTCATACACAATTATATGAGAAAATATGGTTGATAATCCTAATGCTCTGTATATAGCAAAAATAAGAGAATGCTGATAATACGTGTACCTAGCAAATAAGTATGAACAATGCGCAGGAAAATTCAGGAGGAGACATCGCTGGTAATAGGAATTTGATTTACATGAAAACGTTAGAGTGACTACTGGCCATCAAATTATTGGTGAAATGCAGAGATTAGATTATTTTCTCCAATTTTGACTGAGATCGGAAGAAGTGATGATGTGCTTCAGGATGGAATCACTAAAGTAACTGGTTGTTTCCGAAATTAGTGGATGTAAAGATTTAAATTATGGTCTTCAAGATTAAGCCAACCTTGAAATCATTGTTACGTGAGATCACTGGTAAAGGTAATTAGAAAGCTGTTTGCTTTCTTTAATTAAAGACATAGAGATATGGTACTAGTTGATTGTGTGTATTTGGTCAAATTGTTGTTGAAAATATTAAAGTCACCTGCTAGCCTTGGGCAGGAAGAAGAAAGTACAAAGGCAGCAGAAGCTTTGAGTGCATAGCACTCTATATTTAAGAAGAATTGAAAAATCTGTAAGGATGAATTTAATCTTTGATGGGCCGCAACCACAAATGACAGAGGAGAATTAATTTTGTGTTATGGGCGAAGTCATTTTTTGCAGAGGAATGAAGATTTTTTCGTAGATCTGATTTACGGAGGAGCATAGTTTAATTAAAATAGTCAATTCGGGCTTTTAAGCCCTCAATAACCAAAATGAAGAAAAATCTCTTAAAACAACGGAAGTCCTTTTAATTTCTTAAGAGGCAGGACAAGTGGACCCCACCACTTTAGCGCTAATCGCAGATCACAAGCTGTTGAAGTATTAGTGTCTTGTTGATATGGAAGTTTGCGATGTGTGATCGTCGCGCCATCGCACCATTGCAATATCACATATTCATTGTGTTACCTCTTCCATCTGTTACCGTTGTTAAACCGTGACGCGATCGCGCCATTTCAAATCGCAAAATCGTAAGTCATATGATCGCCCTCCGCCCATGCCAGAGTTCCATTGATTGTTTGCGATGCGATTGTCGCGCTATCACACGATCGCAGATCACAACATCCATTGTGTTATCCGCATATACTTACCGCCGTTGATAGCCGCGATGCGATCGCACCATCGCAGATCGCACATTGCAAATCGCAAGTGTTGATCCGCCCATCCGATATGTTAAACCGCCGATGCCGATGACGCGATGCGATCTCATCGCAAATCGCAAATCGCAATATCGCACCATCGCACTTTTTGTTGATCCGCCGATCGCCGATGGCCAACTGCGATGTGGTCCCCACTCGTACGTCGCGCTTATGAGTAGTTTTATGTTCGAGAGTGCATTTTCTTTTGTAATTTGTTTTTTTTTTTGTTTTATGTCTTTTTTTATCCCCCCGCGCCATATAAAGTAAAAGAAGGCCCGAGAGCCTATGTATCATTGAATTGTATTGTTTTTTTCTGTTTTGCACAGCAGTGCATGAGAAAAGAAGAAAACACAACAGTGTTGGTTTTAAAAGAGACAGAGTGTTATTTTATGAAAGACAGAGAGTTTTTTTGTGCACTGCGTCTGCAGCAGTCACTTCATAATATGTTATCCCTCAACAGAGGAAGACTTTTGTAATAGTTTTTAGTTTGTTTAATGAAATAGAAAGCATTTTCATGCCATCTTTGTCTGTAAGAAAAATTATTGATTTTAAATTTCTTTGTGATAAAGGAGAGTTTTATTCTCTCCATTTCTATTTGTTTTGGAATTATCAATATTCCAACATGGTATCGGAGCTAGTTTAGGCTCTTTGAAGATCTCAAAGAAGCTGAAGAAGAAGAAGACTTGTTGCAGTGTTTTCTCCAGTAGAGTGAAATCTCAACAGAAGTCAAAAGGTCAGGTATTTCTCAAAGATAATAGAGCTGTTGTTTTTGTTTTAAAAGAGTTTGTTCTTTCAGAAAAGGAAAGACAGTTATTTTAAGTTCAGAGTTCAGTTTAAGAGCAATGGCTGGACCAAGCACTGGTATGAGCATTGGAAATGTTCAGCTTCCACAATTTAATGGAAAGAACTATGATTATTGGGCCATTACCATGAGAGCCCTGTTTGTCTCACAAGACTTATGGGAGTTTGTAGAAGATGGTTTTACTGAACCAGTTGATGAGCAGGCTTTTAATGCCTTAACTCAAGCAGAGAAGGATTTATTGAAGAGCAATAGGAAGAAGGAATCTAAAGCCCTCTTCTATTTGTATCAAGCAGTAAATGAGAGTGTGTTTCCAAGGATAGTAGCAGCTAAGAGATCCAAGGATGCATGGGAAACTCTGAAAGTAGCCTATCAAGGTATGGAAAAAGTTAAGACAACAAAACTTCAGTTGCTGAGAAGAGATTTTGAAACTCTTTGCATGAAAGAGTCAGATAATGTAGACAATTTTTTTACACATGTGATTGGGATTGTAAATCAGATAAGATCCTATGGAGAAACCCTTGAAGAAAGAAGAATTTTGGAGAAACTTTTGAGATGCTTACCCTCAAAGTTTGATGTTATTGTTACCACCATAGAAGAGACCAAAGATCTCTCAAAGTTCACAGTGGATGAACTTCATGCCTCACTAATAACTCATGAACAGAGATTGAGCAGAGATGAACATTCATCTCTTGAGCATGCCTTCAAGACCCAGATGCCTTCAAGAAGAGGAAGAGGTCAAGGAAAAGGAAGAGGAAGAGGCAGAAGCCAAAACAAAGGTGGAAGGAACAACCCTTCACATTCACATGGAAGGAGCAACAGTCAAAATTAGAGCCACGGCCAATGCAATAGCCAGCAAGGTGGACATCAACACCAACATGCTCATGGACAAAGGTATGAAAAATCCAATGCCGAATGTCATTATTGGAAAAAATATGGGCACTATGCCAATGAATGTAGAAAAAAGCAAAATGACATGAAAAATAAGCAAAATGCTAATGTAGCAAAAGAAGAAAAGAACCCAAGTAATGTGCTGTTAACATGTAATGTAGCACAGAATAGAGAAGATAATGTTTGGTTCTTAGATTCAGGATGTAGTAATCACATGACTGGAAACAAAGCAATGTTTGCCAATCTAGATGAAGAGATTAAATCTGAAGTGACCACAGGGACTGATACTAAAATCTTTGTAAAAGGAAAAGGCAGAGTTAGTATTTGAGCAAGAAATGGGGAGCAGAAATTTGTTCCTGATGTGTATTATGTTCCAGGTCTGAAGTGTAATCTTTTGAGCGTTGGGCAGCTCATAAATAAAGGTTACAATGTAATTTTCAAAGATGATGTGTGCACAATAAAATATATACCTCCAAGCAAGAAAATAATTGTTGAAATTCAAATGACCAACAATAGAATGTTTCCGCTCAAGCTCAACATTGACTTGAAGGGAAAAGGAAAGAGTATAGCAGCTGTAACACAAGAAGCCTTCCAGAAGGAAGCAAAAGATGAAAATTGGTTATGGCACCTGAGATTTGGACATCTCAATTTCGGAGGATTAAATTTGCTGCACAGAAAAAGGAATGGTAAGAGGTTTACCATTGATTGAGAAGCCTAAGCCTATGTGAAGGCTGCATCTTGGGAAAGCAACACAGATAAAATTTTCCATCAGGGAAAAGCATAAGGGCGAAAGCACCCTTAGAAATCATCCACTCAGATTTGTGTGGGCCGATGCAGACAACATCAGTTTCAGGCAGCAACTATATGCTGACCTTCATAGATGATTTCACAAGAAAAGTGTGGGTTTATTTCCTAAGATATAAGAGTGAAGTCTTTCAGAAATTTTGCCACTTTAAAGCTCTTGTAGAGAAACAGAGTGGGCAGTACATTAAAGTTCTCAGAACTGATAGAGGAGGAGAATATATATCAAAGGAATTTATGCGTTTTTGCAGAGAGAACGACATACACAAGCAGTTTACCACAAGGTACACACCGCAACAGAATGGAGTTGCTAAAAGGAAGAATCAAACCATAATGGAAATGGTGAGAAGTATGCTAAAGGAAAAACACTTTCCGAATGAGTATTGGGCAGAAGCAGCAAACTGTGTTGTGTATATTTTGAATAGATGCCCCACAAAAGCTGTGATGAACAAAGTTCCAGAAGAAGCGTGGAGTGGCAGAAAATAGGGAGTCACCCACATGAGAGTTTTTAGATGTGTGGCATATGCACACATTCCAGACAAGTTGAGAAAAAAGTTAGATAGTAAGGGGGAGAAGTGAATTTTCCTTGGATATTGTGAAGATTCCAAAGGATACAGGTTGTATAACCCATCCACAAAAGGGTTCGTGATAAGCAGAGATGTGCAATTTATTGAAGAGGAAGCATGGGATGGAAGCAATGAGAAAACAGTCAATGTTAAAAATTGTTTGTCTCATGATGAAGATGAAGGAGATGTAGTTGAAATTAACAACTCATCCATTGCATAACCTCCAACAACACAAGAATAGCAAGGAATGCCTCAAGTGGCAGCAAGAACACCCTTGAAAAGAATTGGGAGTACATCACCGAGCACACCACATGGAGCAGAATTGAGTGCTTCATCAAGCACGTCTACACCAAGTGAAATTGGAACAAAGTTTAGAAGTATTAGAGAAATATATGAGCAAGGAGTGGCAAATGAAGGTATGAACTCCTTATTTTCTTTGTATTGTCAAGTTGATGATCCTATTCATTTTGAAGATGCTATTAAAGATAGAAAATGGATATAAGCTATGGATGATGAAATTAATGCCATAGAGAAGAACAAAACATGGGAGTTGGTTGATCTCCCAGAAGGAAAAGAAGTCATTGGTGTTAAATGGGTCTATAAGACCAAAAGCAATGTTGAAGGAGAGATAGAAAGACACAAGGCCAGACTTGTTGTCAAGGGATATAAGCAGAAGCAAGGGATAGATTATGAAGAAAATTTTGCACCAGTTGTAAGAATGGAGACAGTAAGAGCAGTGTTGTCCATAGCAGCACAAAACAAATGGAAAGTATACTAGATGGATGTAAAATCTGCATTTTTAAATGGAGTCTTAATGGAAGAGGTTTACATTGAACAACCTCTTGGATATGAGAAGAAAGGGCAAGAGCATAAAGTCTGCAGATTGAAGAAAGCTCTTTATGGGCTGAAGCAAGCGCCAAGAGCATGGTACAGTAGGATAGACTCCTATCTACTGGAAAATGGATTTGAAAAGTGTGAGGGAGAACCCACCCTCTACATCAAAGAAAAGGATGGTAAGATGTTGATTGTTGTTTTATATGTTGATGATCTAATATTTACAGGTAATGATGATTACCTTGTTGAAAATTTTAAAACAGTCATGAAAGAAGAATTTGAAATGACTGACATGGGTTTGTTGAGATACTTCTTAGGAATAGAAGTAGAGCAAAGTGAAAAAGGGATTTTTATATCTCAAGCAAAGTATGTGAATCAAGTTTTAGAAAGATTTAATATGCACGAGTGCAAAGCTGCAATTACTCCCACAGTAATGGGATTGAAGTTGAGTAAAGATGACAGCAGCAAGGATTTTGATTCAAGTTTATATAAAAGCATAGTTTGCAGCCTCATGTATTTGACTGCAACTAGGCCGAATATTATGCATGATGTTAGTTTAATTTCCAGATTTATGGAGAAGCCAAAGGAAGCATATTGGAAAGCAGCAAAGAGAATTCTGAGGTATGTTAAAGGAACTAAAAGATTTGGTATTTTATATACAGCTTCAGAAAGTTCAGAACTAGTTGGATACATTGACAGTGATTGGGCTAGAAGTGTAGATGATCGGAAGAGCACTTCCAGTTATATTTTTCATATGGGTTCAGGAGCCATTTCATGGGCTTCTAAGAAACAACCAATTGTAGCATTATCTACAGCAGAGGCAGAATATGTGGCAGCTACAGCAGCAGTGTGTCAAGCAATTTGGATGAGAAGAATGATGAGAAGTTTATGTCAAGAACAGGTAAAAGGGACAGTGATTTATTGTGACAATAGCTCAGCAATTGCATTGTCAAAGAATTCTGTGTTTCATAAGAGAACAAAACACATAAATACAAAATTTCATTATATCAGAGAATTGGTGAACAATGGAGAAATTGTTTTATAGCATTGTAAAACAGAGGAGCAATATGCAGATATTTTAACATAGCCATTGGGACAGAAGACCTTTGAATTTTTAAGGAAATGCTTGGGTATGATTGATAAACCAGCAGCTGACTTTAAGGGGGAGTGTTGAAAATATTAAAGTCACCTGCTAGCCTTGGGCAGGAAGAAGAAAGTACAAAGGCAGCAAAATCTTTGAGTGCACAACGCTCTGTATTTAAGAAGAATTGAAAAATCCGTAAGGATGAATTTAATCTTTGATGGGTCACAGCCACAAATGACAGAGGAGAATTAATTTTGTGTTATGGGCGAAGTCATTTTTTGTAGAGGAACGAAGATTCTTCCATAGATCTGATTTACAGAGGAGCAGAGTTTAATTAAAACAGTCAATTCGGGCTTTTAAGCCCTCAACAACCAAAATGAAGAAAAATCTCTTAAAATAGCGGAAGTCCTTTTAATTTCTGAAGAGGCAGGACAAGTGGACCCCACCACTTTAGCGCCAATCGCAGATCGCAAGTTGTTGAAGTATTAGTGTCTTGTTGATATGGAAGTTTGCGATGTGTGATCGTCGCGCCATCACACCATCGCAATATCGCATATTCATTGTGTTACCTTCGCCATATGTTACCGCCATTAAACCGCGGCGCGATTGCGCCATCACAAATCGCAAAATCGCAAGTCATACGATCGCCCTCCGCCCATGCCAAAGTTCCGTTGATTGTTTGCGATGCGAATGTCGCGCCATCACACAATCACAGATCGCAACATCCATTGTGTTATCCCCATATACTTACCGCCATTGATAGCCGCGATGCGATCGCGCGATCGCACCATCAAAGATCACACATCGCAAATCGCAAGTGTTGATCCAACCATCTGATATGTTAAACCATTGATGTCGATGACGCGATGCGATCTCATCGCAAATCGCAAATCACAATATCGCACCATTGCACTTTTTGTTCATCCATCGATCCGCCGATGGCCGATGGCTGACTGCGATGTGGTCCCCACTCGTACGTCGTGCTTATGAGTAGTTTTATGTTCAGGAGTGCATTTTCCTTTTTAATTTGTTTTTTTTTGTTTTATGTCTTTTTTTATTTCCGCCGCGCCATATAAAGTAAAAAAAGGCCCGAGAGCCTGTGTATCATTGAATTGTATTGTTTTGTTCTGTTTTGCATAGCAGTGCGTGAGAAAAGAAGAAAACACAACAGTGTTGGTTTTAAAAGAGACAGAGTATTATTTTATGAAAGACAGAGAGTTGTTTTGTGCACTGCGTCTGCAGTAGTCACTTCATATTCTGTTATCCCTCAATAGAGGAAGACTTTTGTAATAGTTTTTAGTTTGTTTAATGAAATAGAAAGCATTTTCATGCCATCTCTGTCTGTAAGAAAAATTATTGATTTTAAATTTCTCTGTGATAGAGGAGAGTTTTATTCTCTCCATTTCTGTTTGTTTTGGAATTATCAATATTCCAACAATTGTAATTTAATGTAAATCATTCGAATATTGTATTTTTAATTGTTGAAGATTGTGGTACTGGTTGGAACAAAAATATCAATATTACCACCAGAGAAAGCTCTACAGCATGTGGTTTTAGTTACCCAGTACGCCCTGTTAGATGTCAAGAATGATGGGATGGATCGTTGATTTGTTAAGGACCGTTGCGCTACACTAATTTGCAGGAACATAATCACACTTTTGCTATTGAAACAGAGTATTGGTTGAAATAAGAGTCATGTTGCAGATCGAAACTCCAGTTTGTGGTATGATCGATGAGGGATCAATGAGAAACGATTCTATGCATGAAGAGTGGTTTTGGCATTGACTTACATAGTCCCGAAAACCAAAGAGGCATTGAAGCAATTAATGAATTATAAGCACAGATCTAGTACCACTACAAGAAGGACCGGTAGCACTTCAGGAAGTTCCGGTAATTATTGTTTGTAACCTGTAATAAATTTATTCATGTGATACAATCCGGTTTCTGAAGTTGTACGAATCTATGGATATGTTGAAAGGATCCTATAAATACATGGTTTAATATTAAACTGATGAATGAGTGATTAAGCAAAGGCGAATAGGTTTTAAAGAACCATGTTAGAAAGTTTTGTTCAGCTATTAGAGAAACATGAACCCTGTTAGAAAGTTTTGTTCAGCTATTACAAAAACAGGAACTTCCTGCAACCAGAGTGTGAAGTGTGAGGTTTATGATGAGAGTGAGAATAGTTGTAGAATTAATAGCATACTGGTATCAAATCTCCATGGGCAAAAATTATTTATAAATGAATAAAATGACATGTAGTATACACAATAGCTTATCAATATAATTATTTAGAATCATCTATGACTTCAAAGATAAACATGCTTTTGCAATTATTTATATAGTTTGTCATAACAAAATTTCTAAATATTAATTTTAACTAACTAGTTTAATAGGAAAATGACAAAAAATAGAATAACCATATATAATCCTATAATACATGAGGTTAGTTGTTTTATACCAGATAACAATTTCATACATTTTATTAATTTTAACTAATTAGTTTAATAGGAAAATTACATTAAATAGAATAACCATATAATATGAGGTTCATTGTTTGATGTAGGATAACAATTACACACCTTATATTGTTTGATGTAGGATAACAATTTCACACTGAAAATTAAAGAATGTGTATTTACCTTAATTAGTTTATTTTGTCTTTGCTTCTCTGACATGCCATTTCATTTCTGAAATTTCTACAAAACAAAAATTTAAAAATAAATTTAAAAATAACTGAACTATGTTACTATTTAGCTTATATATAATTGATGTAAATGACTCAAACAAAACCAACTTATAAATGAAGTCATTTACATTGAAACAAATGCATTCAATGTCTCATCCTCTTTCTCAATAATGAACTCTCTTTTTCTAATCTCATACAAAACAAAAATTATTTCAAATTATTAATGAGACTAAAATCAATAACCCAAATTACTAAAAATTAAATACAAATAAGCTTTACCTAGAATACCAAATAAATTGAAATGATGTTAAATTAAATCTAAAATTAAAATAATAATGAAATTGATATACTTCATTCTCAAATAATAAATAAATAAATCTAACAGGTCACTAAAATAAAATAAAAAATCTAACTTAAAACTATAAAACAGCTCTTTCAGCTCTGCATACTACTGAATCGACATCAAAATCATCTATTACCTTCCACGACCGACTCCTCTGGATTTCCCCTCCCCATCGATCATAGGTTCTACGGTACATCGTACATGAAAAAATGAAAAACCCTACATCAACACAAACAAAATTTAATTAAAAATAAAAAACACTAATTAAAAAAAAAAAAAAAAACTCTCAAATAATGCATAGGTAACAAGGCGAAGTGAAGCTAACACGACATGACCCAACCCACGACTACCTACCCTTGTTTCAATAACTATCTTTAGAATCATATTTTATGAAATTCAATGAAACAAATTTTATATAATTATTTTCCCATCAAATTATATTTTGTGAAATTCAGTGAAACATATTTTATATAAGTATTTTCTCATTAACCAGATTTTTAGGGGTTCACCCCATGTTCTACATGATTAGCGGTTTACCTAAAAGTACGAAAAAATAAAGCAAAAGACTGGTACATGAGCCACGTTCACACAAAAGGAATCTGAAAATACCTCTTTGCTTCACCACCATGATGGTATCATCGATACACTCTTCTCAATAATTTCACTGACAAAGCAGGTGAGAAAATACCTCATGTTCTCTGCTTCTTCGGAGAGACCAAAATAAGCGTTCCTCATCCTCCCTCTTGCAAATAATTTATGAGACGGATACACCACCTGTGTGATGGATATAGAATTTATGAGACGGAAACACATCCTGTGAGACGGTTACAGAAACCACAGTTCAAATAAACCCACACAAACCTGAGCTCTGAACCTTCCTTTGTCATCTTCTATCAACTTTTCTTTATGTCATCTTACCTCCGCTGTGACTGCAAACAACGATTAAAAAAGAAAGAGGCTCTACCGCCATTTCATGATAAATAAATGATAATACACCTAGAAAAAACTAATCCATGTAAGAAATTGTCTGCCTCTGAGGTTGAAACAAAAGCATCCGTTGTCTCATCTTCTTCCTCAACAGCTAACCTGTCAGAGTTTATTTCAAATCATTATAAGCTAGGGCAAAACCAATAATCAAGAATTTTCAATTAAATTCAAAGAAAATAAGCTTTACCTGGAATGACCATCTCTAGGAATTGAAATGTCCTTGGGACTGAACCAAATAACAGTAAACCCCTTGCAATTTGCTAGGGCTTCAGTAACTGAAACTAGAAACAACAATGTTTACAGTTTAACCTCTTCCAGAGTCATTTAAATCTTTTAGCAAAAATTTGGGGACTAGATATCTACTGGGTTAAGACTCACCAAGTAGAAAATTACTTAATAACAGAGTTGGTATGAGAATTACCGAATGACAAAGCCGAGGCCAACTACATTCCCTGCTTAGGGGGAGTAGCTATTATCTTTTAAAAAGTAAAATACCCTGAGCAAACGGTGCAGGCACACGACTAAAAAATTGAAGAGAAACAAAAGGTTAACCCTCTACCACTAAATCACACATCTTAGAAATTCTTCAATCATCAATACCACTTCTAGCGTCTACCTAACCTTTAGGTTTCATAATCAAATTTTAATGAAATTTGGGTGAACAATTTTGAGGTCATTTAATAAAACCGGTTAGCAAGACTTGTAAGTGGGTTAGCCCAATGTTCTACGGAGTTAGCGGTTTTAACCAAACAGAGAGCAATGTGACAGGATGGACTGAATCAGATGATTGTACGAATCAACATTCCCTGACTGGCAAGCTTTCTTCTTCTTCTGTACCTGTTGCACACCAGAATTCATATCCGATCATGTTCAAATATCTCTATGCTTACCTAACAGCGTCCAATTAAAAACATATCTGCTAGTCAATTCATCTTCTCCTCTCGTCAATAAAATCCAGGGCAAACAATACAAACTTAGAAGAAAATAAAAAAATATCAACCAAAATAACCACTCATGATAATCGAAACAAATGCGAAAAATCATTTTCAAAATGGCAATCCAAGATTATTGTCTATCCAATCTGGACAAGAATGGAGCCAAGCCAAACCAAAGACAAGAAGATGAGACGATGGATATAAATTTCAAAACGAAACCACTCCTAACTACCTGTATTACTAGTTTTCAGACCAGAAAATGGGTTTTAGGAATTTTAATCTGACGTGCTGTCACGGCCAATTAGCCGGTAAAACTCCATTCTACTGGGCTTTCCACGAAAATTTGAATTAGCTCGACCATAAGGAGTGTTGATAGAACGAAAATATTTCTGGCTGCAAAATGCAGACATGAAAGCATTTTCACGTGGACCATTCATTTTAATGTAAAACAATAAAATTCTTTGTTTTAAATTTTTTAGCTTTTAGTTTTTAAAATTTATATTTTAAATAATAATATTTGAGATATAAAATTGGTCAAATTTCATTTTATATTAGTCCATATAGCATCAATATTATTTTTAATAATGGGAAAAAAAATTTATTTTAATAAATAAAGAAAAAAAATGTAAATAAAATTATTATTTTTATTTAAAATAAATTATTTATTTTAATATAAATATAAATAATATATATTTGCAAATGGTTATATTTGCATATATTTTCTTAATATAAATAAATACAAATTAAATTATTTAAATAATATTATTTTTTCTTTATCATATATATATAATTAATAAATATTTTAAAGATAATAAATAAATTATTATTATTATTATATATATTTTTAATTATTTAGATAAAAAATCATCTCCCTAACTATTATATAACTTGGTTTCTTACTCTTTCAATCCTCTGCACTTATCTTTATCTTCCCATTTATTGAAACACCTTTAATATATTTGCATGTAGGTTTTTTTTAATATTTTTTTTGTAAATAAGACTAAAATTTGTATTGATAATGTAACATAATGTACAAGGAGGCTAAGGCCTCAGCTTAGCTGGCGTATGTAATTTCCATGATATCAGCAGAATAGCAAAAAGACCAAAACTGGAGCTACTCACAAGGGGAAACCAGCCCAGGAAGAGTAGATGGTGCTGCCTCAGAGAGGAAACCAACAATAGAAAGACATAAGTTAATGTACTCAGTGTAAGCAAAAACAAAAAGCAAAATTGTATAACTATAGGTCCAAGACCTAAGGAGACCTGGTAATCTGAGCATCAGGAGAAACTGGAGGAGGTTCTTCAACGATCAAACACCTGTACTCGTCGTCTTCAGCAGACTGGGGTCCAATTGCTTCTTGCCGAGGAGCTACGGCTTCAGCGCCCTTGCCATCATCCTACATCCGCTTCTCTTTGTAGCAATCGGAGCTGATGTCGCTGTGCGAGCTGGAGGTGTGCATAGGCGAGGCTTGCGGAGCTTTTGCAGCGTTCGAAGGCTCGGGGTGGCCATGCTGGCTAGAAGACGGAGGGGGGTGGTTGGGGACCAGGCTAGCACCTGAAATTTCGCAGAAGGAGATGGAGACAGTGGCCATGACAAGAGGGTTGAAGGAGGAACATTGGAATTGAAACTGGGCTAAGGCCGGGAATTGATGGGGAGGAGGAGTAGAGGGAGGCTCAGAGGTAGGGTGGCAAGCCGCAGAGCCAAGGAGACGACCTCGGCCACTACGGGTGTCTGGATATCTGCCCCCAGAGTGAGCGAAGGAGGAGGACGAGGTACAGGGAGAGGAAGAAAAGATAACACATGAAGCTCTGCCTCTGCTACCACCTCTTCGGCATCGCATTCGATGTCGCAAGCGTGACATGCTTGCATAACCCGGGTACGCAGGGCTTCGACTGGCGGAGGAGGCTGGATGGGCGTGGAAGAGCCGGGAGATGGAGAGCGGGGAAGGCCGAAAGAGGCAGAGAAGCGAAGATAGCAATGGGGACTGTGTGAATAATGGATGTCGGGCAGGAATTCTATATAGCCACTGAGACTGCAACGCCTCCCAAAAGACGTGCGAGTGCTAGGTTCAGCGGCTGCAAGGGAGCAACCACTGTGCAAGGGAGGGATGCAAGTCGCCATAGAATTCGCAGAGGAGGGTTGCATCGCCACAGAGAGCTCAGGAGCAAGAACAGAGAGCCGAAGGGAGCAACAACCAGACGACATTTTGAAGCTCGAGTGTAGGTTTTTTTTAATATTATTTTCATGTATGTGTTTCAATTAAATGGTTGTGAATAAGTAGAGAACATGCTCTCCCTCCGACCATTCTTACCAAGTAAATAGACGGGAGTTGTGTGAAATCCCATTTTCTTTTCTCTTTTTTAATTAAAAAGCATTTACATTGTTGTTTGTGTGAGTAGTCTAAAATCTCTTTTTTCCCTCTTATATATTTGGGTATTTTTTGTGAGTGGTGTGAAATCTTTATTTCTTTTATGTTTGGGTTTTATCGAGTATTTACATTTGGGTTTTCAAAAAAAAAATATAGTGTTTTTATATAAATTAAATAATTTAGTGTAAATATATTTATTTTATGAGATTATGTTAAATTTAAAAACAAAAAATTATGAAATTTAATTTAATTATAATTTTATGAATTATTTGTGAAAGATTTAGCAGCTAAAAGAAAATTAAGATATTATAAGGAGGTCATCAACCCCACCATAGAAGACCAAAAGTATATTTTTGTTTTAACTAGCTCAAAGAAGAAAATTAATATAGCCAAGATTAGAACGAACTCTCATGAGCTCCATAGTGAAACAGGTAGTTGGACAGTTCCTAAAACACCATGGATGGAAATGATCTGCCATATATGTGAGAATATGAACATCGAGGATGAAAATCACTTCCTCTTAGAATGCCTCAGGTACAACCACATTAGAGCTCAATTTCATAATCTTTGTTGCAATACTGACTAAATCCTAGCCTTTTAAAATTTCAAAATTATAGTGAACTCAAGAGGCTTCTCTCCAAGCTTTTTGAGCATAAGAATATATATATATATATATATATATATATATATATATTTGTAAATATGGTAGGACCTCACTATTTTCTACTTATATATGTAAGGCAGGTTACAAAAATACAAAATCAAGTCTGTGGCCTCAACCTCCCCGTAGGAAACCAGGTTTGTTGGCCACCTGAAAGCATGATAAGCAAACCAAAACTGAAATTGTTTCATCCGTCTAAAAGCTGCATGAACTATCTGTCCTATAACAGAAATATCTACATACTGATACTGATAAAATAACAGAAGTTCATACAAAACCGCTAATTGCATGAGAAAGCATGATAAAACACAAACTACTATCCATCAGATGAGTAAACTGGCGCGGGGTCTTTCACAGTGGACCTAGGCATGTCAACTTGCTATAGCACCTGGAGTTGCTTCTCCATACGGCGTAACCGATTGTCCAATCTGCTAATGCTATCCACTGCCAGATACTGAGTGATATTAATATGTTGAAGTTGATTCTGCATGTCCTGAAGCAATTCCAAAAGGCGAGGTTCAATCTTAGTTGCATCAGTCCTAGTTTGGACAGGAGGAAAACTCTGTATAGCCTTGGCTATAAGGCATTTGACTATCCAATACGTATGTACAGTCTGCTAAAATAAAGTGAGCCGACCTCGGGTATTGCCAGGGTCATTTATGAAGTCCAGGATCTCAGCTTCCACTTCATTATCTTCAGGGTCAGTCTGGATGTCTCATTCCCAACCCCGGATTTCCTGGCAGACAGTGGATGAATTCCCAATGACATAGTTTGCAGCGAGGGTTTTAAGGATCTCTTGATTAGATTTCCGACCACGCTTCTTAGGAGCAGGCTCCAGCAAGGCTTGCTATTTACCTTTAGCAGATATTAAATTAAACTAAATAACTTTTTTCTTTAAGTCAGATAGGCCAAAGATTAATCTCAGTGAATGTTAACCATCATCATCATCATATATATATCATAATATATCAATACTATATATCAAAAAATCCATAATTAATTTTATATATATCCAAAAACCTATAACTAATTTTATAATTTAAATATTTTTCATATATTTTATTTACATGATAAAAAAGCCTACAACCTAAATAAAAATCCTTTCTCACACTTACACTGAGAAAGTGTCTTCCAAGATCCCATTGGCCCAGGGGGAGAGAGAAACTTAAAAAGAGAGGAGGTTCTCTCCATTTCCGCACCCCTAGCTTCGAACCTTGAACGTTGGTTAGACTCGAGAGGAACTCTGATTTACGTGAATCTAAAATGATATTTATGTTTTATAATAATATTTTAACATGTTAAGATTTATATTTCATATTATATAATTTTATATTTATTTATTTTAAATTTATTAAGTTTTAAATGTTATATCGGTAGCATTTCACACAATCTGTGTGTCGTGAGCTATATTAACTGCAGGAACAGAGTACTGATTGAAATAAGAGTCATATGTTACAGATCAAAACTGCAATTCGTAATGTGATCGATGAGGGATCACAGGGAATGTAATATCCATATCCCTACCGCTTTTACCTCATAAATTTTTTTTTTAATCATGAGTATCTTACCACCCGTACCTATAAAGAGTAATAAATATTCTTAACCATACTAATCATTCTACAGCTGAATTAAATGGATGAATCCCTGTAAAATTGATCTTTACCTTTGCATACAAAGGTTCTTTACATAATTGCTCAGCGGTGATTATTAACTAGCACTATGGATGGTTTTAATTACGAGGCACATTATTTAACTTTTGGTTGTTAGATATTATGTACTCAAGTCTCATATGAAACCTACCACAGCATCAATCATTGTACACGACTTTTATGAGTTCTGAATTCCTTTAAATTCAGATTTGCACGGTCATTCATTGCGCAAGTGATTTTGGGTGTACTTGGGTTCTGTTGTTCCACATAGCTGACTCTTTCCCTGCTGGCATCCACCTTGTTCCACCGCTCCACACTTGGTGATCTTTCCACCGTTGATCGGGGTTCTGATCCTACGGTGCACATTTGCTAGGGTTGGCTAATGACCTTGGGTCATACCGGAATCACATTTCATTGTTGCGTTGGGTCAAAAGTTCTGGAGACTATTCTGCGAGTACATGGTTTTGTTTCAGGCTACATTCAGATTTTTTTCTTCTCGCGCCATGGCAACGCAGACGACAGTATTGTGGCTTCCAAGGAGTTTTCCCCACCAGCAACTGGTAAACGGCATACCCATTTATTGTTTTTTTTATTTTATTTTCCATGAAGTTGGTTTTCATTCTTCTATTTAGGTTAAGGAAGGGTCTATTTCTTCAAGTTTATCTTTGGTAATCCGCATGCTGCTTCCCTTAGTGGTTGATTACTCATTTTGTTTTCTTTCCAACACAAATTGGTTGGGTTGGCTGGCAATAGCAGACAGTTTCTCCTTGACTTTCACTGGATTTTTATGGGATTTACAAGTAACCCTTTTTTTTCCGAATATAGTAGTTGTCTGCTCATATATAAGGATGTTAAGGGTTGCGTTATTGGTTTTCTGAGTTCCACTACCATTGTCTAATCTCCAACTTGTTGTTTGACAGGTATCGGTCCACTTCTTTCCACTCGGTTTCGTAGGCAATTGTCTCGGCTTCGACTGCGAGGATTCTGACCCCTGCATCTTTATCACAGGTACCCCCAGTTTTTCGGGGTTTGAACCCTAGACTTGTCATGTCTGGGTCTCTTCAAATTTAGTGGCAGAGTCGTTTAGTTGCTTTGGTTATGGCCAGTGGCCTTGTTTCGCAGAATGTTTACTATCTGTTGCTCTGTGTAGAATGAGGGTTTTAACTAAAATTACGGCTTTCAAGCCATATAATTGTATATCCATTTTCCTATGCTCTCGAATTTTTTGGCTTAAGGTTTATAGTTCAAGACTTTGTATATAATTTCATAGTTGATAGACGGGTCGGGGTTTCTGGTACACCCACGCACCTTTTCTTAAAGATGGGTTGCTGAATAACCCTTGACGTTTATTGTTTCCAAACTGTTATTTTTTTTCTGAATATGTATATATAAAAAGAATGTTTTCAAGGCTTGAATGTTGGTCTCCTCTATTTTGGTTTTTCCTGTACTCATTAAGAGCATATCTCAGCGTAATATGTGTGGTTTTACCTATGTCGGATAATTTTTTGGAGTTCTTACTATATATTTTCTGTTCTTACTGATGGCTTTTGAATTATAGTTCCCTCTGAAGTTTATTACCGAGGGTTTTCACTTTACTAGCCTATTGCTTTCTGTACAGTAAATAGTTTTGTTCCGCACGAGGAAAATTGAGGATTCATTGTTCTTTGCTATGGCTTAACTGTAAATTCCTCAGGCTCTTGATTCTTGTTTTCTCTTAAATGGATGAAATCTATTTCTACAGCAGCTTCTATTTTTTTTTTAAAGAGACAGAAACAGTTTTCACGGCATTTCCTGTTTCCTCTTGGATACTACAGGGTGACCGGACCACCAAATTTGTCCATGTAATATCATAGGTTGGAGGGCGACCAACCCAGAAATTCCGGTTTCTAGAAGCTCTGGGTTAACGGTCCTCCTGGAATTACCATCTAATATTTTTTACAAGTTATCCTCATAGTAATACTAGTATAGTTAGATAAAATAACGCCATTAGCAAAATATGTCTGCTTTATCACTACTTCAGCAAGATTTCCCTCTATTTTGCCTTCTACCTTCCATTTTGTTTAATAAATAACTCCTTAGATACTAATGCATTCATTATATAGAAACTGTGTTACCTAGCATAGCTGCTGCTACATAATAATAGAAAATAATACACTTCACTGCCTTTGCAAAATCTTAATAGAAAATAAAATACATTAGTTTTTCACATTTTAACAATGTCACACTATAATCCATAGACATCTTTTAATATTCTACTGAAAAATGAAACAGAATTTCACTCATCTGTGCACAAATTCGACTGAGGTTTCTAATTTCCTCCCTTCCACGAGTTGGGGCAATTACGTCTCGCAACTCTCCCCCGTGCTCCAAATCTGAGCCTTTGTTGAACACAGAAATCCGGAGGAGAAACTCGGGACAGTCCGGTCCAGTTCTCCAACTCCAGCGGAACAGTTTGTGTTGAGAATGCAGCAAGATGATGGAGCTTGGTGAAATGAAGTCGCCTTCACCAAGTGGGCCCGCAGGCGAATTCTGGCGCAAAGTCTATTTTTAGACTATGTCTATTTTTAGACATATGGAGCATGGTTCGGGGATTCCAGTTTGAGATTCTTGTAGCATTGGTCATGTTGGTAAAAATAGATGAGACTCTATTTTTTAGGTCGAAGAGGTCGAAGGCTATTTTTAGACTGCCTCTCCTAAAAATAGGGAAGTCAAATATTATTTACCCTTAATAATATTTGGACTCTAAACAGCAGTTTACTCTCTTGGAGCACTTCAGTTTGAGCTACGAATGTGGCACATGCAACTGCCAGAAGGAAATACGCTTTTCTTATGGGGTATTGAGCTCATGCATGGTTGACTTCAGTTAGGACTTCAGTGGCAGAAGTTTGGTGGAGTTAATGAGACAGCTAGTGGAGTTGTGTTCTGTTTATTTTAGTTGAACTGGTTGAGATTAGTTTAACTAGCTAATCAGTTAGTTATGAGTGGAGTGAATTAAATATTATTTAATTCATTAATTAGTAACTCATTATTCAACTCAAGAACACATCAGTTCACTACAGTGCATGATCGGTTCAGTGGAGACCAGTGAAAGAGGTAGATGAAAGGGTGGAGTTAGCTATCAGTGGCGACATCAGTTGTGCATGAGATTTGCACCACACTTGGAGGAATTTCCCATGATGATTGTGCTATCAAGCTAAGGAGATTCGAACCTTGGATATCTATATAGACAGGCCATGATTGCGCAATAGAGGCAAGGCAATTAGTGGTGAGTTTTGAACCAGTAACCTGTTCAAAACCAAGCTAGTTTGTGTGTAACTTCATGAGATAGTACTGAGTACTTGTGAGGAGTATTGTACTGAGTTTGTTACATGATTTCTCCATTATAATATACACAGTAGCTGCGGGGTTTTCAGCTATAAGCTTTCCCCATACATACTGTGTTAATGTGTATGATGATTTGATGTGTTATCGCTTGATTTTATTTCCGCATGTGTGATGATCTAAGTGGAAGAGATTATGTGTTGCATATAAATTCGAATTGTATGTGATCAGGTTAGTCTCGGTGGATAATTAATCATTATTCAGCAAATTTCTACATGGTATCGGAGCTATTGAAGCAGAGATTGATCATCACAGTGATTACAAACTTATTTCGGTAGACAGAGTCTGCATGCGGGCCAGGTAGCCTCCGGATTCATCTTTCTTCGGAAAGGGAAAGGTCTGGTAAATGCCCCTTGCAGTCGATATCTATGCTAGAAATAATTTGTTCTCACAGATCTAGAGCGGTTGAGCTTTGAGGTGGAATTCGAAATTTTGCAGCAGTTTTGTTTTCTTGGTGCCGGTGTTGAAAATGTCTTTCAACGGTTTGCAACTCGAATATGCTCTTGAAGGCAGTTCGAATTATGTTGCATGGAAGGATTGCATGGAAGCAGTATTAGAAGATAATGGTCTGAAGGAGTTCGTAGATACGGATGTCCAAAATCCCACTGATGCAGCTAAAGTCGATGCATGGCAAAAGAAGATGGCGAAGTGTTGAAGGATCCTGTTGGAGGGCGTCAAGGATCATATTGTATCCAGCCTGCATGGAAAGGCTACTCAATATTTAATGTGGAAAGCTTTGACGGATCTATTCCAGAGTAAGAGCGACCAAAGGAAGCTGGCGCTCAAAGATAAGCTCAGGAACATCAAGATGGAGAAGGGCGACAGTATCGCCAAATACCTCACAAAGTTCACTCAATGCAGAGATGAGCTGGGAAGTGTGGGAGTTACTGTCGATGAAGAGGACATGGTCGACCTGGCTCTCCTTGGTCTTCCGAAGGCTTGGCACTCATATCAAGATAGTGTCAATGGTCGGGAGAAGCTGCCGGGATGGGAGCGCCTTTGGGCGGATCTCATGCGGGAGGAGATAAGGAGGACTACTCGAGATGGATCTTCATCAAAGGGAGCTGATGAAGAAAACTGCGCTTTGGTGTCCAAAGCTAAGAAAGGGAAGGGTAAGAAAACCTCTCATTTTGGAGCTAAGGGCAAGAAGCAGGATATGGCGAAAGTGAAGTGTTTTCACTGCCATGATCACGGACATTATGCTACCAATTGTCCAAAGAAGAAGAAGAATAAGCAAGCGGGAAGATCTGCAGATGGAGAAGCTTTGGCTTCACAGTTCGAGCTTGACTTTTCACTGATCGCATGCTTGGTTTCAAGTGTGATGGGATCGGTATGGTTCTTGGACAGCGATGCGTCATTTCATATGACGGGAGATCGGGATTTGTTCTCAGATCTGGAGGACAAAGATCTGGGTGTGCACATCGAGATGGGCGATGATGGTAGATACAGTGCGACTGGTATCGGTACCATATCCTTTCAGAGGGAGTCTGGTAAACCCTTCATGTTGAAGGATGTCATGCATGTACCTGGATTGAAGAAGAACTTGATCTGTGTGGCGATGTTGGAAGATAAGGGGTATGATGTGGTCTTCAGCGAAGGAAAGGCCTTCCTGCGCAGTAAGACTACTGGAGAGACTCGGAAGATAGGGGTTCGAACCAAGAACCTTTATCAGTTGCAAGTAGATGGCTGCGCAGCAATGGCATGCAAGGCGGGAGAAGTGGTGAGCCGGGATGATGAGGGCGAACTGTGGCACAGGAGATTGGGCCACCTTCACCATAGAGCTTTGAAGATCCTGCAGCAGATTTCTACTGGGCTTCCTAAGGGCACTCTTGCGCAGTCAGATCAGTGCAAGGGGTGTACCTTGGGGAAGTATGTGAAAGCCACCTTTCACGAGAAGGATAGTCGCGCCACGACGATCCTTGAGAGAGTTCACACAGACGTGTGTGGTCCTTTCTCGGTTGCTTCGACAGCAAAGCACAAGTATTATGTGATCTTTGTTGATGATTTCTCTCGAAAGTGCTGGATCTTCTTCATGCAGAAGAAGAGCGATACATTCGTGAAGTTCTGTGAGTTTAAAGCACTAGTCGAGAAGGAGTCGGGGAAGAAGGTGATTGCTCTAAGGAGTGATAACGGTGGTGAATTCATCTCGGCTGAATTCAAGGAGTTCTGCAGCGCAGAAGGGATTCGGAGAGAGCTCATCGCACCCCATAACCTACAGCAGAACGGGGTGGCTGAGCGGAAGAACAGAACGATCGTGGGTGCTGCACGGGCGATGTTGCATGATCAGGGCCTACCCCTTCACTTGTGGGCTGAGGCATGCAATACAGCAGTGTATGTGCAGAACCGTTGTCCTCACAAGGTTCTTGGCATGAGTACACAGAGGAGGCTTATTCTGGCAAGAGGCCTGATATTTCCCATTTGCGGATTTTCGGATCTCCTGTCTACATGCATGTGACGAAGGATGCGAGAAGGAAGGTGGATCCAACTGCTGAAGTTGGAATATTTGTGGGGTACACTGATACACCTCACAACTATCGGGTGTATGTGCCAGACAGTCGCAAGACTGTTGTGCGACGGGATATAAAATTTCGGGAGGAGAAAGCCATGCAGTGTTCGCTTGAGAGGGAGCTACACTTGCATGCAGATGAGGAGCTGTTAGTTCCTAAGGAGGAGCTTCCGGATGTGGATCAGCCACAAGAGGAGGTTCAGGAGGTGGAAGAAACCACCCAGGCAGCGCCAACCATCAGAGGGCGCATGCGCACTACAGAAGCTGAGCGACTGGCTCGGGATGCAGAGAAGGTTGTAGGACCTCCTATAGCACAGCGCAGACAGAGACAGTCACCGGATCGGTACATTGGATACATGGCTCTTGTGAGCAAATGTGTCGTGACGGAGCCATCCTCTTTCGAGGAAGCTGTGGAGGACCCCGCATGGGTAGATGCCATGGTGGAAGAGTATGATTCGATTGTCAGAAACAGTGCATGGGAGATTGTCCCAAGACCGGAGGGGAAATCAGTGGTGGGTTCGCGATGGATCTAAAAAGTGAAGCAGGCGGCTGACGGGAGTGTGGAGAAGTACAAGGCGAGATTTGTCGCCCGTGGCTTTTCACAGATCGAGGGGATCGATTATGAGGAGACCTTTGCACCTGTCGCAAGGTACTCTTCCATACGGACGATCCTTGCTCTCTCAGCGCAGATGGGGTGGCACATTCATCGGATGGATGTGAAGACTGCATTCCTCAACAGAGTCATTGAGGAGGAGGTGTACATAGAGCAGCCTAAAGGTTTCGAGATCTTCAGCAGTGAGTCGCATGTGTGCCAACTCAAGAGAGCACTGTACGGGCTGAAGCAAGCACCTCGTGCTTGGTACACTCGGATAGACAGCTACTTCACCGGGCTTGGATTCTCCAAGAGTGAGGCGGATCCAAACCTGTACCAGATTGTGGTGGAGGGGAAGCTGTTGATCATCGTATTGTATGTAGATGATCTGATTTTGACTGGCGATGAGCAGTTGATACTTTCATGCAAGGAGGATCTTGCACGAGATTTTGAGATGAAGGACTTGGGCATCCTTCATTATTTCCTGGGATTGGAGATTTGGTAGCGTAGCGGAGGACTGTTTGTTTCTCAAGGCAAGTATGCCCGGGAGATTCTGGAGAGGTTCAACATGCAAGGTTGCAAGCCTGTTGACACTCCTCTTCTTGGTGGTTGGAGGAAGGAGGATGTTACTTCGGCAGAGGTAGTGGATGCCACTGTCTATCGACAGTTGGTGGGGTCGCTTATGTATCTGGTCAATACACGACCCGATATATGCTATGCAGTTAACCAGCTTTCGCAAGCTATGGCTAAGCCTACCAAGCTCTTTTGGAAGGCAGGCAAGCATGTATTGCGCTATATCAGAGGCACATCGGGATATGGTCTATGGTAAAGACAGGAGGATGGAGCGAAGCTTTCTGGCTTCACTGATGCAGATTGGGCAGGGAGTCCAACGGACCGGAAGAGCACTTCTGGAGGAGTTTCGACGATGGGTCGATAACGAGTTTCTTGGTACGAGCGGAGACGGTCCAGTGGCACTCGATTCGACGAGTAGGAGTACATGGCAGCTAGCTTGGCTGCATGTGAGGCTATTTGGATGAGAAGATCCTCGCAGGTTTGTTCAGGTTGCATTTGGAGCCTACAGTGATCTACTGTGATAACCAGAGCTGCATCAAGCTCTCGGCTAATCCAGTTTTTCATGATAGGTCCAAACATATCGACATCAGGTACCATCACATCAGAGATTGTGTTCAGCGGAGGATCATGATGCTTTCATATGTTCCCACGGAGGATCGGGATGCCGACATCCTGACGAAGGCGCTCACCAGGAGCAAGTTCGAATTCCACAGAGGCAGGATAGGGGTTGCAGATAATCCATATCTTGCTGAGAGGGAGTGTTGAAAATGCAACAAGATGATGGAGCTTGGTGAAATGAAGTCGCCTTCACTAAGTGGGCCCGCAGGCAAATTCTGGCGCAAAGTCTATTTTTAGACTATGTCTATTTTTAGACATATGGAGCATGGTTCGGGGATTCTAGTTTGAGATTCTTGGAGCATTGGTCATGTTGGTAAAAATAGATGAGACTCTATTTTTTAGGTCGAAGAGGTCAAAGGCTATTTTTAGATTGCCTCTCATAAAAATAGTGAAGTCAAATATTATTTACCCTTAATAATATTTAGACTATAAACTTCAGTTTACTCTCTTAGAGCACTTCAGTTTGAGCTATGGATGTGGCACATGCAACTGCCAGAAGGAAATACGCTTTTCTTATGGGGTATTGAGCTCATGCATGGTTGACTTCAGTTAGGACTTCAGTGGCGGAAGTTTGGTGGAGTTAATGAGACAGATAGTGGAGTTGTGTTCTGTTTATTTTAGTTGAAATAGTTGAGATTAGTTTAACTAGCTAATCAATTAGTTATGAGTGGAGTGAATTAAATATTATTTAATTAGTAACTCATTATTCAACTCAAGAACACATCAGTTCACTACAGTGCATGATCAGTTCAGTGGAGACCAGTGAAAGAGGTAGATGAAAGGGTGGAGTTAACTATCAGTGGCGACATCAGTTGTGCATGAGATTTTCACCACACTTGGAGGATTTGTCCATGAAAATTGCGCAGTCAAGCCAAGGAGATTCGAACCTTGGATCTCTATATAGACAGGCCTGGATTGTGCAATAGAGGTAAGGCAATTGGCGGTGAGTTTTGAACCAGTAACCTGTTCAAAACCAAGCTAGATTGTGTGTAACTTCATGAGAAAGTACTGAGTACTTGTGAGGAGTATTGTACTGAGTTTGTTACATGATTTCTCCTTTATAATATACACAATAGCTGCGGGGTTTTCAGCTATAAGCTTTCCCCATACATACTGTGTTAATGTGTATGATGATTTGATGTGTTATCGCTTGATTTTATTTCCGCATGTGTGATGATCTGAGTGGAAGAGATTATGTGTTGCATATGAATTCGAATTGTATGTGATAAAGATAGTCTCGGTGAATAATTAATCATTATTCATCAAATTTCTACAGTCTGCTCTGAAAGTTCCCTTCCAAGGGTTTACTTTCCAGAATGACAGAGTTTTCCTTTTCTCACACCAAACCCCAAACTCTCCTTAGAATTTCATATTTATTCCAGAGTTTTTCTGTTTTTGGGTAACTGTGGAACTATTTCTTTTTCTGTTCAACTAACTCCAGATCTTGGATTTACTTTTACCATCAGTCTTTACTCATGAAACTAATTCACAAGTAATTAATTTTATCATACTTCAAAAAAAATCAATTTCTATTTAAATATCCTGTTTGTTCAAAATAAATAATGTTTAACATTTTCTTTAAAGGACAACCTAACAACTAATCACTAATTAACTAAAGCAGTGGTTATAGTTTTCCCCCTCTTAGAGAGAACACCGTCCTCGGTGTTCCTATTGCTCATCAGCAAAAAGCTCTGGGTATGCCTCCCGTACAAAACTTTCGTCCTCCCAGGTGGCCTCTTCCGGCCCAAAGTGCTTCCATTGCACTTTAACCTGGGCGATGGCTCATTTCCGGAGCATGATTTCCCTTTGGTCGATGATAGCGTGAGGCTCGACCAGGAACTCTCCGTTCGGTTCTACCTGCACACATTAGACTTGTATCAGTTTACATAAGTCTTAATCATATAATATCTTAATTATTGTGCTTACTTGCTACCTGAATGTTCTGCCAGTGAATTATATGTCTCGGGTCATGAATATATCACTTTAATAACGATACATGGAACACATTATGTACTCGGATATGGCTGGGAAGAGCCAACCGATAAGTCACCGGTCCCACCCTTTCCAGTATTTGGAAGGGACCACAAAACCTGGGAGCTAGCTTTGCACAAGTTTTCCATCTTAATGTACTTTTTTTGGGTTTAATTCTTACATACACATGGTCTCCAACTTCATACTCATGATATGATCTCTTCTTATCTGCATATACCTTTTGCCTGTCTTGAGCTGCTTTTAAATTTTTCCTAATCTTCTTCACTTTGGATTCCATTTCCGTTAGCATGTCTGGTCCCAGCATGAGTTTGGTCTCGGGACTACTCCAATTGATGGGAGTTCTACATTGTCGCCCGTATAGGGCTTCAAATGGACTCATTTTTAACGATTCTTGATAACCGTTATTATAAGAAAATTCTATTAAGTGTAGATATTCCTCCCATTTAACCGGTTTCTACATGACATACATTCTCAACATGTCTTCTAGTACTTGGTTTACTCGTTCAGTTTTTCCATTCGTTTGTGGATGATATGCAGTACTAAAATTAACTTGCGTTCCTAATCCTGTAAACAGTGCCTTCCAAAAAGATGATGTGAATTTTACATCCCTATCTGAGATAACTGTCTTAGGAACGCCATGCAGTCTGAAGATCTCTCGCATAAATAAATCTGCTATTTGTACTGTCTTGTAAGTGGATTGGACAAGTATAAAATGTGCCGATTTACTTAGTCGATCCACAACCACCATTATGGAATCATTACCTCGTTTTGATTTTGGTAATCCAGTGATAAAATCTAAGGAAATCACCTCCCATTTCCATTCTGGAATGGGTATAGGCTGCATTAATCCAGCTGGATGCCGATGCTCTACCTTCACCTACTGGCATTCCAAACACTTGTTTAAATAGTTCGCTATATCCTTCCTCATGCCCGGCTAGCAGTAAACCTTTCTTATAGCTGTCAACATCTTTTGGTATCCAGGGTGTCCCGCATAATTGCTTCTATGATATTCATCCAATATTAGAGTCTTCAACTCCATTATATTTGGGACAACTATTCTTCTCTTGAAAGTCAGTAGTCCATCTTGATTGATTTCATTTTCCTCCAACTTTCCTTGTTTTTTGTTTTCTTGAGCTTGCTGCCACAAAAATTCATATTCAGGATCCTTTCCTGCTTCCCTGCTAATTTTTTCTAGGAATCTACTCTCAACTTGGTTAACATACAATTCATAAATGTTATGAAGCTTTCTGCTTAATGCATCGGCAACCCAATTCTCTTTTCCTTTTACATGCTGCAGATCAATGTCAAACTCGCTCAAGAAGGCATTCCACCTTGCTTGTCGAGAGTTTAAATTGGCTTGTTTGAAATAGCTGGTTAGACTGCTATGGTCTGTCCTCAATATAAATCTCTTTCCCAGTAAGTAATGTCTCCATACCCGAAGAGCATGCACAACTGCGGTCAGCTCCAAATCATAGGCTGAATATCGCAGCTCGTGATCTTTTAACTTACGAGATTCATATGCGATTACCTTTCCTTCTTGTGATAAAACTGCCCCAACACCCTCTTTACATGCGTCTGTGCAAAAATCGAATTCCTTATTCAGGTCTGCCACACTTAACACGGGTGCAGATGTTAATAACTGCTTCAACTTTTCAAAACTGTCCTGACATTCTTTTAACCATTTAAAATTTTTCCCCTTCCTTTGCAAAGAGGTAATAGGGAAAGCTATTTTTGAAAATTCTTTAATAAATCGCCTGTAATAACCAGCGAGGCCCATAAATGATCGTATATCTGCCACATTTTTTGGCACCTTCCATTCCATAATAGTTCTAATTTTCTCCGGGTCTACCTCTATACCTTTTTCATATATCACATGTCCGAGATATTGTATTTCCTCCTTGAAGAAATCACATTTACTAAATTTCGCATATAACTGATGCTTCCTTAGCATCTCCAGTACCATTCGCAAATGATTCTTGTGTTCTTTTGAATTCTTGGAGTATACTAGTATGTCATCAATGAAGATTAACACAAAATTATCCAAATAAGGGTGGAAGATACTATGCATCAGTCTCATGAAAGTGGTTGGTGCATTAGTCAACCCGAAAGGTAATACCACGAATTCATAGTGGCCATATCTTGTGCGAAAGGCATTTTTATGTATATCTTCATCTTTGATTCTAATTTGATGATAACTCGATCTAAAATCAAATTTTGAGAATACAGTAGCTCCCCTTACCTGGTCAAACAGATCGTCAATGCGTGGTAAGGGATATCGGTTCTTAACAGTCAGCTTGTTTAACTGTCGGTAATCCATGCACATGCGCATGGTCCCATCCTTCTTTTTAACAAACAATACTGGTGCCCCCCATGGAGACACACTGGGTCATATATATCCCTTATCTAATAATTCCTGGAGCTGCATTTTCAATTCTGTCAATTCTGGCACACTCATTCGATAGGGTGCTCGTGAAATCGGTGATGCTCCTGGCAGCAATTCTATTGTAAAGTCTATATCTCTTCTAGGCGGCAATCCAGGTATCTCTTCTGGAAATATATCCTTAAATTATTGTACTACCGGTATGTTTTCTAGCATGGCAGCTTTTCCTTCAGAATCAGATAAACCTACTTGTACCGCGTACAATTGACATCCCTTTCTTATACATTTTCCCATTTGGGAAGCTGTAATTGGGCGCAGCTGTATAGGTTTCTTTATTCCCTCAATCTCTTGACGAACGCCATTCTGATCCCGGTAGTAAATGATCTTTTCTTTGCAATCTATCAGAGTCCAATGCTTTTCCAGCCAATCCATACCAAGCAACACATCATAAGATCCCAAGGGTAAAACATTTAAGTCCACTATTAGTTGTTGTCCTTCAATTTTCAAGGCACAATTTGGTATTTTGGCGCTAATTTTTCTTTTGGCTCCAGTAGCCAACTGTACCAACCATGTTTTTCTAAATTTTTGACTTTGCAATTTACAGATCTCAACTAGTTTAGGACTTATATAACTTAAACTTGCTCCCGGATCTACCAAAACTGAAACAGTTTGGGATAACAATTTACCTTCTAGCTCTATCATGGTTGGTTGGAAGTCGGCCTGTCGATCCTCCAATGCTGCATTAATTCTGGGTATGCTTCGAGCAACATCTCCCATAGTGGAGGCCTCCTGTAAATTAGTCACTACTTCATTCCTCCATTGTGGGCAATCTCTATAATAGTGCGCTTCTCCACAACCCCAACACTGTAAAGGTGGCTTCTGATTTTGAGGCTGCTCAGGTTTGCTAGAAGCCTCAACAGTTCTATCTTCAGCAGGCCACCTTACCCTATGATGGTTTCTACCAAACTGTCTACTAACTGAACTCTTGGCTGTGTTTTTAAAATTACTGGTTCTACTTCTTTTAAAACTAACACTATTCTTGTTTTCCTTCCTTGACTGCCACCCTTTTCCTTGGTCTATCTTGGCTTTAGCTTGTTGATAGCACAGTCTAGCCTTCCTAATGGCCTCGTCCATGGTTTTGGGATTTAAAAATTCTATACGTTCCTTCATATGAATAGGTAAGCTGCTCAGGAACCTTTGTACTTTAGCTTTCTCCTCTCTCAAATATGGTACATAACGCAGTAATGAAGTGAATTTAGTGATGAATTCGTCCATGGTCATTTGTTCGAGTCTCAAGTCATGGAATTCCCGAGCCTTTTCATCATAAAAGCATTCTGTCAGATACTTATCCTTGAAATACTACTGGAACCTGTCCCACGTCACATCTTGGTCCTCCATTCCACGCACGTTCTTCACTTCCTCCCACCATAAGGTGGCTTTCTCTCTTGACTGGTAAATAGCTAATCGTGCCTTAAGACCACTGTCATAATCATATACCTGAAAATACTTGTTCATATTAATCATCCATGCCTCTACTACTTCCTCTTTCTCTCCATCGAATGTAGGTGGCTTTATCTTCCTAAATTCTCCGTGCAATTCTATCCTTTGCTTCTTGTTTTCCTTTGGCTCAGTTTAGTTGTCAGATTCAGCCTCATTAAAATTTTTATTTTGATTACTTCGCTGCGATGTACTCCTTTCTTTTCGACCAACATCCTCATCATCTGTTTGTTGTTCATTTCCCTCCTGAAATTCTCTTTCAGCACTACGCTTTTCAATTCTTTGATTTTTCTTATCTGAAAGACTTTTTAGAATTCTTTCCTGCTCCTGCATCATTATGGCATTATCGCTTCGTACTCTCTCCATTCTTCCTGCAGATTTTGCACTGTGGTTAACAAGATGCGGGTATGGTGCTGCTGTTCTTCAATCAGTATGTTTGTCTGTTGATGCTGCTCCATTCCAAAATGAACCCACATTTCGGGGTTTCCCTCCTGTTGGGGTTGGGTCTCCCCAACATTTCGAGGTGGCGGTTGTGAAGGTGCTCTTCTCGTTTGTCCGGTTATTCTTTCCATCTATCTGTCTAGCTCTACATGAATAACATACAATTTAATGTTAGTTGACCCAATAGGGTCCTGGCGTTGTAACCTCGCTTTGATACCACTTGTAACATCCATATCCCTACTGCTTTTACCTCATTAAAAAAAAAATTAATCACGAGTATCTTACCACCCGTACCTATATAGAGTAATAAATATTCTTAACCATACTAATCATTCTACAGCTGAATAAAATGGATGAATCCCTGTAAAATTGATCTTTACCTTTGCAGACAAAGGTTCTTTGCATATTTGCTCGGCGATGATTATTAACTAGCACTATGGATGGTTTTAATTATGAGGCACATTATTTAACTTTTGGTTGTTATATATTATGTACTCAAGTCTCATATGAAACCTGCCACAACATCAATCATTGTACACGACTTTTATGAGTTTTGAATTCCTTTAAATTCGGATTTGCACGGTCATTCATTGCGCAAGTGATTTTGGGTGTACTTGGGTTCTGTTGTTCCACGTAGCTGACTCTTTCCCCGCTGGCATCCACCTTGTTCCACCGCTCCACACTTGGCGATGTTTCCACCGTTGATCGGGGTTCTGATCCTATGGTGCACATTTGCTAGGGTTGGCTAATGACATTGGGTCATAACGGATTCACATTTCATTGTTGCGTTGGGTCGAAAGTTCTGGAGACTGTTCTGCGAGTACAGGGTTTTGTTTCAGGATACGTTCAAATTTTTTTCTTCTCGCGCCATGGCAATGCGGACGGCAGTATCGTGGCTTCCAAGGATTTTTCCCCACCAGCAACTAGTAAACGACATACCCATTTATTGTTTTTTTTTTTTTTTCCATGAAGTTGGTTTTCATTCTTCTGTTTAGGTTAAGGAAGGGTCTATTTCTTCAAGTTTATCTTTGGTAATCCGCATGATGCTTCCCTTAGTGGTTGATTACTCATTTTTTTTTCTTTCCAATGCAAATCGGTTGGGTTGGCTGGCAATAGCGGACAGTTTCTCCTTGGCTTTCACTGGATTTTTATGGGATTTATAGGTAACCCTTTTTCTTTCGAATACAGTAGCTGTCTGCTCATAGATAAGGATGTTAAGGGTTGTGTTATTGGTTTTCTAAGTTCCAATGCCACTGTCTAATCTCCAACTTGTTGTTTGATAGGTATCGGTCCACTTCTTTCTACTCCGTTTCTTAGGCAATTGTCTCGGCTTCGACTGCGAGGATTCTGACCCCTGCATATTTATCACAGGTACCCCCATTTTGTCGGGGTTTGAACCCTGGACTTTTCATGTCTGGGTCTCTTCAAATTTAGTGGCAGAGTCATTTAGCTGCTTTGGTTATGGCCAGTGGCCTTGTTTCGCAGAATGTTTACTATCTGTTGCTCTATGTAGAATGAGGGTTTTAACTAAAATTACGACTTTCAAGCCGTATAATTGTATATCCATTTTCCTATGCTCTCGAATGTTTTGGCTTAAGGTTTACAGTTCAAGACTTTGTATATAGTTTCATAGCTAATAGACAGGCTGGGGTTTCTGGTACACCCACACACCTTTTCTTAAAGATGGGTTACTGAATAACCCTTGACGTTTATTGTTTCCGGACTATTATCTTTTTTTCTGAATATGTATATATAAAAAGAATGTTTTCAAGGCTTGAATGTTTGTCTCCTCTATTTTTGTTTTTCCTGTACTCGTTAAGAGCATATCTCAGCGTAATATGTGCGTTTTTACCTATGTCGGATAATTTGTTGGAGTTCTTACTATATATTTTATGTTCTTATTGATGGCTCTTGAATTATAGTTCCCTCTAAAGTTTATTACCGAGGGTTTTCGCTTTACTAGCCTATTGCTTTCTGTACAGTAAATATTTTTGTTCCGCATGAGGAAAATTGAGGATTCATTGTTCTTTGCTATGGCTTAACTGTAAATTCCTCAGGCTCTTGATTCTTGTTTTCTCTTAAATGGTTGAAATCTATTTCTACAGCAGCTTCTATTTTTTTTTTTTTTTTAAGAGACGGAAACAGTTTTCACAGCGTTTTTAGTTTCCTCTTGGATACTACAGGGTGACCGGACCACCAAATTTGTCCATGTAATATCATAGGTTGGAGGGCGACCAACCCAGAAATTCTGGTTTCTAGAATTTCTGGGTTAATGGTCCTCCTGGAATTACCATCTAATATTTTTTACAAGTTATCCTCATAGTAATACTAGTATAGTTAGATAAAATAACGCCATTACCAAAATATGTCTGCTTTATCACTACTTCAGCAAGCTTTCCCTCTATTTTTCCTTCTACCTTCCATTTTGTTTAATAAATAACTCCTTAGATACTAATGCATTCATTATATAGAAACTGTGTTACCTAGCATAGTTGCTGTTACATAATAATATAAAATAATACACTTCGCTTCCTTTGCAAAATCTTAACAGAAATAGAATACATTAGTTTTACACATTTTAACAGTGTCACACTATAATCCATAGACATCTTTAATCTTCTACTGAAAAATGAAACAGCATTTCACTCATCTGTGTACAAATTCGACTGAGGTTTTTGATTTCCTCCCTTCCACGAGTTGGGGCAATTACGTCCCGCAACTCTCCCCCGTGCTCCAAATCTGAGCCTTCGTTGAACACAGAAATCTGGAGGAGAAACTTGGGACAGTCCGGTCCAATTCTCCAAATCCAGCGGAATAGTCTGCTCTGAAAGTTCCCTTCCAAGGGTTTACTTTCCATAATGACAGAGTTTTCCTTTTCTCACACCGAACCCCAAACTCTCCTTAGAATTTCCTATTTATTCAAGTGTTTTTTTGTTTTTGGGTAACTGTGGAACTGTTTCTTTTTCTGTTCAACTAACTCCAGATCTTGGATTTACTTTTACCATCAGTCTTTACTCATGAAACTAATTCACAAGTAATTAATTTTATCATACTTCAAAAAAAATCAATTTCTGTTTAAATATCCTGTTTGTTCAAAATAAATAATGTTTAACATTTTCTTTAAAGGACAACCTAACAACTAATCACTAATTAACTAAAGCAGTGGTTACAGGAAAACGATTCTATGCATGAAGAGTGGTTTTGGCATTGATTTACATAGTCCCAAAAACTAGAGAAGCGTTTGAGAAATTAGTGAATTGTAAGTAGAGCTCTAGCACCACTACAAGAAGATCTGGTAGCACTTTAGGAAGTTCCGGTAACTATTGTTTGTAACCTGTAATAATTTTTTTCATTCGATCAAGTCCGGTTTCTGAAGTTGTATTGTCTATCGATATGTTGAAAGGATGCTATAAATAAGAGTTTATATTAAACTGATGAATTAGTGATTAAGAAAAATTGAATGAGTTTTAAAGAATCCTGTAAGAAATTTTTCTTCAGCTATTACAGGAACTTCTTACAACCAAAGCGTGAAGTGTGAGGTTTATGATAGTAAAAATAGTTGGCAGCATTAAATATAGCCTACCGACATCAAATCTCTACCTGAACGAAAAAATATTTATCAACAAAATGAGATGCAGTATACACAATAGCTTATCTATATAATCATCTAACATAAAAATATTTCTAATCTAATTAGTTTGTTAAAATTTGTATCAACAAATTTTTAAATATTCATTTTAACTAACTAGTTTAAAAGAAAAATGGCAACAAGTAGAATAGCTATATATTTAGTGGGTAGTTGTTTTTTTTATAATTATTTGACAAAGAATATGTGTATTTACCTTTTCAAATTAGTTTCTTCTTATTCTCTCCTCCAACATGCAATTTTATCTAGAAAATTTCTAAAAACAAAGATCCAAAATAAATTGAGCTATTCAGCCATTTTCATTATAAATAATTATTTTAAGTCTCCTAAACAAACCAACTTAAAGCATTCAATGTCTTCTCTTCTTCTTCAAATCAGAATTCATTTCAAATTATTACCTAAACCAAAATCATTAACCCAAACTAATTAAAAAAAAAAAACAAATGAACTTTACCTGAAATGACCAATAAATTAAGTTGATCGAGTCTGGAATTGAAATAATAAAAATATTGATATACTTCATTATGAAATAATAAATAAAAACTTTAAAATATCACTAAAATAATAAATAAGAGAGTTTAACCTATAAAAATATAACCATAAAACAACTCTTGAATCCAATGGAGTTTCCCTCTATCCATCCATCCATCTTTAGTTTCCCTCTACCCATCCATCTTAGGTTCTACTGTATATCCCACAACAAAATGAAAAACAGTAGAACAACACAAACCAAATTTAATTAAAAATTCAAAAACTCTCAAATAACGTAGACACGGTTAAAATGTAAAGTGAAGCTAACACTAGAACATGAAATCACCCAACCTACAACTACGTAACCTTGCTTCAATGATCATGTTTAGAATCATATTTTGTGAAATTTAATGAAACAAATTTTATAGAAGTATTTCACATTAACCAGGATTTGTAGGGGGTTCACCCCATCTTCTACAGGATTAGCGGTTTATCGAAAAGTACGGAAAAATAAAGTGAAATGTTGTAAAAACCACCATTCACTGAAATTGCACGTACCTGCGCCACCTTCACACACAACGAAAAGTATACGAAAAGAGCTCTCTCTTTCACCACCATGATAATATCATATATACACTCTCCTCAATAATTTCACTCACAAAAATGGTGAGAAAATACTCATGTTCTCTACTTCTTCCAAGAGGCCAAAATAAGCCTTCCTCATCCTCCCTCCTACAAATAATTTATGAGACAAAAAAAACCACTTGTGAGATTGATATATAATTTATGAGAGGGAAACACAACCTATGAGACGGTTACAGAAATCACAACTCAAATAAACCCACACAAACCCTCCGAAGCTTCCTTTGTTATCTTCTATCGAATTTTCTGCATGTCATCTTACCTCCCCTGTTACTGCAAACAAATATTAAAAAAGAAATAGGCTGTGCCGCCATTTCATGATATATAAATGATACATAAACCCGAAAAAAACAAATCCATTTAAAAATTATGTGCTTCTGAGGTTGAAACAAAAGCATCCGTTGTCTCATCTTCTTCCTCAACAACGAGCTGTTGAAATATTAAAGTCATCTGCGTGCCCTGAGCAGGTAGAAACAGAGTACAAAGGAGTAGCAGAGGTTGAGTGCACAACACTGTGTATTCAAGTTGAATGGAGAAAATCGTAAGGAGGAATTAATGTTTGATGGGCAACAAACACCATTGCAGAGGAGAAGTTATGTTTGTATGGGCGTAGCCGTTTTTGTAGAGAATGAAGACTTTCGTGGTTAAAAGCACTGAAGAACAGAGTTTTAATGAAATAAGTCCTTTCGGGCTTTTAAGCCCTCAACAACCAAAAATGAAGGAAATTGTTTAAACAACGAAGTTCTTTAAGTTTTTGAATGAGACACGTCAAGTGGTCCCTACCACTTAAGCACTAATCGCAATCGCAAGTTTTACTTGCAGTGTCTTGTTGATATGGATTGTTCTGATGCGATGCGATCATCGTAATCGCAAAGGAACGGATTACCACACATGTTCTGCACTTATAAGAGTATCGCAATGCAATGCGATGTGGTCCCACCACAATCGCAATCTCAATCGCATGTCACAAATGTTATCTGCCCATCTCATATGTTATCCGCCGATTGTAAAGTCGCGATGCGATCGCGCAATCGCAATCGCAAGTGTTATATCGTCCTCTTCCCAAACCAAAGTCCATTGTAATGTTTGCGATGCGATTGTCACACCATCGCACAATCACACATCGCAAGTCCATATGTTATTCTGCCATTTTTGTTCGATCGCCGATTGCCGATTGCAAAGTGGGCTCCACTCGTATATCGCGCATATAAAGTTTTTATGTTAAAGTTAGGTTTCGAAAATGTATTTCTTTGTAATTTGTTTTATGTTTTTATTTCCACCATGCCATATAAAAAGTGAAAGGCCCATAGTATTGTAATAGAATGATTGTATTGTTGTATCGTTGTGTATTGAGAAATAGCCCGCAGGAAGAGAAAACACAGTGAGACCAACAGAGCACTGTTTGTGCATTTTGTTTTGAGAGAGAGAGAGAGAAGTAATTTTGAGTGCACTGCGTCTGTAGCAGTCAAGTGTTTTTGTGAATCCCTCCACTGAGGAAAAAAATTTGTAATAGTTTTAGTTCTGTTGATGAAATAGAAAGAAATTTTTTATTCCGCAAATCTCTGTCCATTTATTCTCTGTGTTAGAAGGAGAGTATTATTCTCTCTATATTGTTCAGGAATTATCAGAAATTCCAACATGGTATCGGAGCTAGTTCAGGCTCTTTGAAGGTGTCAAAGAAGCTGAAAGAAGAAGAATACTTGTTGCAACATTTCTCCAGTAGCGTGAAAGCTCAGCAGAAGATAAAGTTTAGGTATTTCTCAAAGAAAACAGAGTTGTTTTTTTTGTTTAAAAGAGTTTGTTCTTTTAGAGAAGGAAAGTCAGTTTTTTTAGTTTAGAGTTCAGTTTAAAAGCAATGGCTGGACCAAGCACTAGTATGAGTATTGGAAATGCTCATCTTCCACAATTTAATGGAAAGAACTATGATTATTGGGCCATTACCATGAGAGCCCTGTTTGCCTCACAAGAATCATGGGAATTTGTAGAAGATGGTTTTGATGAACCAGCTGATGAGAAGGCTTTTAATGCCTTAACTCAAGCAGAGAAGGATATACTGAAGAGAAATAGAAAGAATGACTCTAAAGCCCTCTTCTATTTGTATCAAGTTGTAAACGAGAGTGTGTTTCCAAGGATAGCAGCAGCTAAGAGATCCAAGGATGCATGGGATACTCTCAAGGAAACATACCAAGGAATGGAGAAAGTGAAGACAAAAAAATTACAGTTGCTGAGGAGAGATTTTGAAACTCTCTGCATGAAAGAGTCAGATAATATAGACTCATTTTTTACACATTTGATTGAGATTTTAAATCAGATAAGGTCCCATGGAGAAAATCTAGAAGAAAGGAGGATTGTGGAGAAACTTTTGAGGAGCTTACCCTCAAGGTTTGGTGTGATTGTTACCACCATAGAAGAGACCAAGGATCTCTCAGTAGTGGATGAGCTTCATGCATCACTGATGACACATGAACAGAGGTTGAGTAGAAATGAAAACTCATCTCTAGAGCACGCCTTCAAGACCCAGATGTCTTCAGGAAGAGGAAGAGGAAGAGGTAGAAGCCAAAACAGAGGTGGAAGGAATAGCCCTTCACATTCACATGGAAGGAGAAACAGTCAAAATCAGAGCCAAGGCCAATGCAACAGCTAAAAAAGTGGACACCAACACCAACATGCTCAAGGGAAAAGGTATGACAAATCCAATGTCCAATGTCATTATTGTAAGAAATATGGGCACTATGCCAATGAATGTAGGAAAAAGAAACATGACATGAAAAATAGGCAGAATGCTAATGTAGAAAAAGAAGAAAAGAACCCAAGTAATGTGCTGTTAACATGTAATGTAGCACAATATAGGGAAGATGATGTTTGGTTCTTAGATTCAGGATGTAGTAATCATATGACTGGAAACAGAGCAATGTTTTCCAATCTAGATGAAGAAGTTAAATCAGAAGTAACCAGAGGAACAGATACTAAGATCTCTATAAAAGGAAAAGGTAGAGTTAGTATTCGTGCAAGGAATGGTGAGAAAAAATTTGTTCCATATGTGTATTATGTTCTTGGTTTTAAGTGTAATCTTTTGAGTGTTGGGCAGCTCATAAACAAAGGTTACAATGTAATTTTCAAGGATGATGTGTGCACAATAAAGGATATACCTCCAAGCAAGAAAATCATTGTTGAAATACAAATGACCAACAATAGAATGTTTCTGCTCAAGCTCAACATTGACTTGAAAGGAAAAGGGAAGAGTGTAGCAGCTGTAACACAAGAAGTCTTTCAGAAGGAAGAGAAAGATGAAAACTAGTTATGGCACCTGAGATTTGGACATATGAATTTCGGAGGATTAAATTTGTTGCACAGAAAAGGAATGGTAAGAGGTTTTCCATTGATTGAGAAGACTGACAGCCTATGTGAAGGCTGCATCTTGGGAAAGCAACACAGAGAAAATTTTCCATCAGGGAAAAGTATAAGGGTGAAAGCACCCTTAGAGATCATTCACTCAGATTTATGTGGGTCGTTGCAAACAGCATCAGTTTCAGGCAGCAATTACATGCTGACCTTCATAGATGATTTCACAAGGAAAGTGTGGGTTTATTTCTTGAAATATAAAAGTGAAGTCTATGAAAATTTTTTTCATTTTAAAGCTCTTGTAGAGAAACAGAGCGGGCTGCATATAAAAGTCCTCAGAACTGATAGAGGAGGAGAATATATCTCAAAGGAATTTATGCGTTTCTGTAGAGAGAACGACATACAAAAATAGTTTACCACAAGGTAAACACCGCAACAGAATGGAGTTGCTGAAAGAAAGAATCGAACCATAATGGAAATGGTGAAAAGTATGCAGAAGGAAAAACACTTGCCAAATGAGTATTGGGCAGAAGCCGAAAATTGTGTTGTGTATATTTTGAATAGATGCCCTACAAAAGCTGTAATGAACAGAGTTCCAGAAGAAGTGTGGAGTGGCAGAAAACAGGGAGTCACCCACATGAGAGTTTTTGGATGTGTGGCATATGCACACATTCTAGACAAGTTGAGGAAGAAGTTGGATAGTAAGGGGGAGAAGTGCATCTTCCTTAGATATTGTGAAGATTCCAAAGGATATAGATTGTATAACCCATCCTCAAAGAAGTTTGTGATAAGCATAGATGTGCAGTTTATAGATCATCGACACACAAGAAACATATCAACAAACATGAACACCAAGATTTTAAGTGGAAACCCAATGTGGGAGAAAACCACCAATGTCGTTGTCTTTGTCTTCTTCTTTTATTATAAAGGAAAAAATCTGACAATCTTATACTAGTGCAGACTCATACAAGTATGTAGGCACCCACCCGCAAAAGGCTACAACCTTCTCTTGTTTTCCAACGCCCACTTGAAGGGAGCTCCAACCCCCTAATCTAGTTTACTAGCTCCTACTGGAAGGGAGCTCATACCACCTAATATCATTTACTAGCTCCTATCGGAAGGGAGCTCCTACCCCCTTAACATATTTACCAGCTACCACTGGAAGGAAGCTTTGACTCCCTCACTGAAGGCTCCAACCCTCAACATCCTCTGGACCATGTTTCACAATATTTCATATTGTATCCACCTGACTCAAACCATCAACCTTGTAGGCCAACTTTCATCACATTTTCAGATTGGAACCACTTTCATCATTAAGTCCAATACAAAATAAAAATTCTAGAGCTAATCACTGAATCAGAGCACCCAATCATTGAACCTCAACCATCTATCAAATCAAACCAATCATAACCAATCCATACATTGTTAGTTATCACAGAAACCAATTATTGTCACTGCAAACCATGATCAAATATATTTCAAAAAAATATATTATATTGCTTTGTAGCACAGTCGCATATGTACGTGTTTCCTCTATAGAATACATGTGTACATATCTCAAATCATTTGCTACTGAGGTTTCTGTCAAGCTAAATCACTGGATCAATCACTTAATATTGAATCACAACATGTATATCAATACTAACTTACTGAAAACCCAATCACAATGAATCACCATCACTGATCAATATACCAAGTCTTATTCAACCCAATCAACACTGTCAAACACAAATTATTATGATAGATACTGCATCATCGATAGAAAACAACAACTAGAACAAAAATGATCAAATATCATCAATAGTCCATACTACAAAACCTTAGCATGTATACACGACTTTTACAAACTTGTATCAATGTATGTAGGATACATCCATGCATAACACCAACATACAGATTCTAAAAATACTAAAAATACTTTTTCAGAATATATACATGACTACCCAGAGGTAGATCCATGTATGTACATGACTGACCTGAATAAAACTAGCGTATAGATCTAAAATCACCGAATTAAACATTTGTTGCACAACACAACATCTAGAAAACCCAAATCTTGGCATACACACTATTACAATAACACATCATTATACCATAATCATAGATCTATCAAACCATAAATAGATAAACCAATATGTATTCATTTCAAATCTATCATATTTTATCCATATCCATGTTCCATGGTGCAAACTTATTTCAGATCAAATCATTCATAAACAACTAAAAAAATTGCACACTTAACACTTTAATCTCCCTCTCCTTATACAAATTTAGCCTTAGCCAATACCTTAGGCCAATCCCTTAGTAACACTGTTAGTATTCTTTCATGGGATCAAATATTCGTTGTCGCACTCATTATTGTGGGCCAATACCATGGTAAAGACCCTTGGTATTCAAGTTCCGTGGTGCGGATTATGTACACAACTTTTATTCACCATACCTATGTATGTACTTGACCTTGCTTCTCAGGACCCACATATACCTTCTCAAAATTTATCTTTATCATTCCTATATCTCTGAACTTGACATCCGTTTGTCCATAATCTTTTTCACATCTGTATGATGACATCTTTATCAAGAAGGTGTCCATCATCTCTATCACATTTTTATGTTGGCATCTTTATCAAGTAGGTTTCCATCAAGGACAACACATTAGCCATAATGTAAAGAAATTGACTAGTACACATAGACACCAATGTTCCACCAAAAACTAGGGACTCTATAACCAAAACCACAATAGTAAAAATAAAAAAAGCCTTCAAAAACTTCTCGGAATTTTCTAAGATAATTTCCTTCACCCTATCCCTCAGGAATTTCTAAGAAATTTTATCTCCGCCTTTTGGGTCATTGGGGACTCGAGAGGAAAATTCCTCGTCATATGAAATGTTTCCTTCCAGACTTCTGCCAACTAGAAAATTTTCTTCTCCATTGGAATCTTGGAACACAAAACTCATATATCTCCCTTTAAATAACATAACAAATCTCGTTCTCTATCTCCTAATTTTCATTCCAGGCTCCTATGTTTTATGTACTTTGTTACTAGAGAAAAGTACTAATTCCCTCTCCTTCCTACATAGTTTTCCCCCGTTGCTCTGAAAATGCTTGCATGAACTTTAAACAATTACCTTTGCCTTCTACAATATTTTTGGTGTTTCCAATGGTGCCACCTTTCTATCTATTTTCCAAAATCATTTGTTATTGGTTAGCTTGGTGTAGTGGGTGGCCTGCACATTCTAAAAAGTTCCCAGTTTCCCCATTCTTTTCATAATTTTTTGTCCTCATCTACCTTGTCAACTATTCCAACCAAGCATGTCCCACGTCCTTCTCCTACTACCCAATTTAATTCAGAAGACTAGTTTATTTAAAAATGGACCAAATGTCATTCAATCGTTGTCATGAAGCTATCCAAATTTTTATGTAGCAAGGGAAACTTAACCCATCCCAAGAAAATAACCTCCTCATCTTTGTAATATGTGTCCCATTACTCACCCCCCCCCCCCCCCCCCCAACACACACACACATTACATTTCATGAGAGAAACATAGTTGTGGTTGTCACACCCAACCAACGAATTCAACTTGAAATTCAAAATTTGAATAAGCCTAATAATTAGTGGTAGTCGAGGCTTTCAATTGTTGAATTTATTCTAGAATTTTAGGTGGAGTGAAAAAGTGGAATATCTTAGCAATGGATTGAGATTTTGGTTTTCCAAAGAAGCCATGACACCTAGACCCACGTCGTGATCGTTTCCTTTGCCTTCTCATGGTGCCTAAGTAAGGACATAAATATGAGTTGATAAAGTCCAGAAAGTGGCGAGAGCCAATGAGATAGTAAGAGGTCAACCAAAAAAGGTCAAAGTGTAGTGTGAAGAGTAGAGCCCAAACTAAATAGAGAAATTGGAAATGAAATAGTTGGATAGAGGAAAATAACAGTGGAAAGCTCTAGGAATTGAAGGGGACCAAAAAAACCTGAACAATACCAAGAAAATATAAAGCAAGACTTTGAATTCAAATATATATAAATAACCAAACTATAATAGTCGAATATTTTGTCTAGATAAGTGTTTAAAAATTAGTTGGAAACATGTTTACTCTAGACATTGTTCATCAATAGTTGCTACCCTCTACAATAATGGGCAACCCTCCTATTGAATTCATTCTCACCTAAAACTTCACCAAAGTTACAATTTATCCTCTTTACAGTAGAATGAGTACTATGGGGGTCTAGGCTAGGAGGGCTTGGGCATTCCATCACCAAATTTCTTAAATACCAGGCTCTGTAGGGGGGGAATTCCCACTTGCAACCTAGATTAGATGTAGATGTGGTAGATAACGAGCTAAGTAGGATAACCCTAAGTATGTGTAGGTTTCCATATTAATTTTCTTTGAGGTTGAGGCTTGTAACGTCTGTGATTTCATGGGATGAAATGGCTATGCCATTCCTCCTCTTTAATGTTGGTGGGGTGGCAAGCCTTCCCCCAACCTTGCTAGATTTTTTCCCCACACCCCATCAAGGTATTTTTGGATACATCTTATTTATTGGTTAGATTTATTTTTATTTTTTATTTATAACTTTGTTTTTATTTAATCAATTTATTTGATGTAATTTAAGATTGATGGAGGCTTCAATAATGCCAATGGTATTTCTTCCTTAGATTTGTGAAATTATTTTTTGGCTTTAAATTTTCTTATTTATGTTGTCTCTTTGTCCCCTTTTGATGGGTTTCAGACATGATACTTTATGGAAGAGGGTGTGTAACATTTCACATAAGTGAATCTTTATCCACATCACATCTCTTAGAGGGAGGGATAGATATTGATTTTAGTTTTTTAGGTTTTGATTTTTTTACATCCTTTGTAGTCATAGCTCCTTAAATATTCATCTTAAAGTAAATCTAGCCTTTAGGTTTGTCTATTTTCCATTTTCCATTAAGAGATGTTAGTCTTTGGGAAAACTTGCTTCATATGGTTCATCTCTAGCAAAGCTCTACATATAAATCCATGTTATTATAATCCAATTTAATGATTCATAGATCCATAAATAATTACCCCACTCAATATATTGACTTTGTCAAATTGGCCTTTACTCAAGCCTAAATATTTACATTTTTATTATTATAAGTCTTGTCCCCTTATTGGTTTGACATGGTTCAATATTAAGAAAGTTTCCTAGGTAATTTCCAATTCCTTCTCATTTTGATAGCTCTTAAGTGGATGGGAGAATCAATAGTCTCACCCAAAACTAGGGTTTTGAAATAGATAATGTAGCTTGGTTGAAATCTAAGTAAGTTGGTTTGAACAAGAGGTTAATTTTTCCCCAATACTATGGTACCTATTCGATGACCTTTCTGTGGTTTTCTGGAGTGAAAGAAACAAAGGATAAAAGACCTTAAGAGAAAAAACTTATTTCTTGCAATATGGTATAGCTAGAGGTGACACATTCAATCAGAGTTATACATGGCCATAGGCCATTGAATCTACATAGCATAGCATTGTTTTTGAAGTTGTTAACAACCTTTTTAATTACTAACAACTCAATCTATAATATGAGCATGCCTTCTACTTTCTTTACAATTTGATTCAAAAGGGGAAGATTCTTTGTTTGGGATGCCTCTTTGAGAGAGTGAGGATTTGAACATATATGATTGTTATTCCCCTCTAGAAGGGTAGACTTGTGGAGACTGCAAGAATGAGGTTGTCTCTATGCTTTGAACCCTTCTTTACAAATGTATTATCATGAACATAAAGATTAATTATTATGTTATAACTAGCGAAATTACAACCACTTCTCATTACTTCCCTATAAAAGATAATATTTTTCTCAATAGAATGTAATGTCTCTTTATGCTAGATGTCACCTTTCATGTTAAGAGTTTCCAAACTCTTCATTTTTAAGGAAATAATGTTTTAAGAAGTTCTTTCACAAATATATACATGCCGCACCTGTAATTTTTTTTTGTCAAATAATGGGTTTCCATCCATTAACCTTCTTCCCTTTCTCAATGGAAGCTCATTGTCTCCCAACCTTAAATTTAGATTCCGAGAAACTAAATTGTATAAATGTTCTCAATTCTTAAATTCAGTGTATTTAAATACAAACTCTCCACCTTGTGTAAAATTATTAAAAGACAATTTGTCCGCTTCGCATGAAATCTTAAATTCAAATTTCCTACCTTCTACTAACTTTAAATTCAAATTCTTAAAACTTGAACTCCCCAACATGGCTTGTCTAATTTAAATTCTTAAAAACCTAAACTCTCCATAATTAATTTAGATTCTTTAAAAGTCAAACCCCCACTTTATATACCAAATATTAAATGCAAATTCTTAAAACCAAAATTCCCCACCATATACCAAATCTTAAGTTCAAATCCTTAAAACCCAAAGTCACCATCTTGGTGTTATACATGTTTTATGTATTAAGGAAAAAGTTGAAATTAATACCAATAAGTTTTATATAAATGTGTAAATAGTCAACCTTGTTCTACTTGCTACGACTTTAGAGGGTGTTGGGGTTATATATTATGTAATATAAATATTAATTTGAGTTGTTAAAAGTAAATTGAAAGTTATAATTATAATCATTCAAATTTAAAACAATGCTCATTGAAATTTGAAGCAAGCCAACACCTCTAAAAAATGAAAAAATTAAACCCCAATTCTTCCCATGAAACCCCAATTCTTCCAAATTAATTATTATTTCATCATAATAATTTGCTTCTTGCCTGGCATAATCATAATAATTGTAATTATATAATTTCATGTGCACTGTAATTATAATTTTATATTGGAGAAGAAGCAGAGCCGGCCATCCCATGAAACCCCAATTCTTCCAGATTAATTATTATTTCATCATATGAACTTCTGATTTTAAAACCAATAACTGATGTTTCCCGTTCCTCCAAATCTGTTCTGTTAAAAAAACAGGAGCGATTATTAAGCTGTGGAAATCTCGGAACAGGGATTCGAACTAGTCCCTTGCCTCAGAACGGAACAATATGCGAATTACACAGTTTACAAAATCAATACAGGAAAACGAATTTTTCATGTATTAGAGTGGCGCAGCGGAAGCGTGGTGGGCCCATAACCCACAGGTCGGAGGATCGAAACCTCCCTCTGATATATGAAATTTTAGTAAATTTTTTTTATAAATTAAAAATAAATTATAATAATAAATCGATTAATAAATTATAAAAATAATAATTATAATAAAAAAATTATAATAATAAATCGATTAATAAATTATAAAAATAATAATTATAATAATAAATCGATTTCATATTTCATTAATTATTGGTAAAAAGATGTGGATTTATTATAATTTATTTTTATACTTTTCTCTTAAAATTTCATTATAATAATGAATCGATTTAATAATTTCATATTCATTAATTATTGATATATAGATGTGCATTTTTTATAATTTAATTTTATATAATTTTTTTGAATTCATTTTATAAATTAAAAAAAAAAATTATAATAATAATCGATTTCATATTTCATTAATTATTGGTATATAGATGTGGATTTATTATAAGTTATTTTTATATAATTTTTAAAAATTTAATTATAATAATGAATCGATTTAATAGTTTTATATTTTAGATAAATGTTTTTCGGATTAATCACATCATTAAGATTTAGTCTAGTTTCGAACCATCTAATATCTAATGTGGTTCATCCTCAAGACAAAGTTAAGAAGGAAATCCATCTCATTGAATAAATAGTAAGGATGCATCATTGCCCAATCATAATTGTTAATTATTGATTATAATTTATTTTTATACAATTTTTAAAAATTTAATTATAATAATGAATTGATTTAATAATTTCATATTCATTAATTATTGATAGATATATGTGCATTTTTATAATTTAATTTTATATGTTTTTATAATTTAATTTTATATAATTTTTAAAAATTTAATTATAATGATAAATAGATTTGATAATTTCATATTCATTAATTTTTTTTTTACAGTAACGGTTATGGAGTGTTTATATTCAACTTGGCCTAAATGCCAGAAATCTGGTTACATTGAGGGTGTCTATATCGTGTTTCCCCTCACTGCTGAGATTTAGAATGTAGCTAAAATTTGAGGACTTCCTCCTTGCAGAGATAACTATAAATTCAATTTCAGATATTTTCCCCAACTTGAAAATGCAAACAAATTGATTTAGGAGAAAGCAGTACAACATGACAACAATCAGCTTATGGGATAGGTTCCCATGTTTCTTCTTCGTCTTTCAACTTGACCCCAACAAGGAGGAGGGCAAATTTGTTGGCCTCACTGTCCGCCTCTTTATTTTGGTTTCTAAGCACATGATAGTAGTTCAGCTTTTGAAAAGAGTTTTCCAAGCCCTTGATTCTGGCAATCAGTCTTGCGAATTTGAGGTTCGTTGCTGGAGAGTTTGAGATCATGGCATTTATGATGATTTGTGAGTCTCCAATAATATTAGCTTCCCTTATATTTAAGTCTTTGAGAAGCATAAGACCTTGAAAGAGAGCCAATGTTTCCGCTTGGATGCTGGATGAATGGCCAAGTCCCCAAGCATAGGAATGAATTTTTTCCCCAACTGGACTTACAACAATGCCTCCTACGCCAGCTTTGCCCGGATTTCCCTTTGCTGCCCCATCAAAGAAGAGAGAGTGTCTTGAATGAGATGAAAGCCAATCTTGAAAGTCAGTTTCAGATTTTCTTATTTGCCAGTGTTTGAGAGGAGGAGTGTTTCTCTCTGCTATTTGGAATTGCAAATCAAGGGATGCTCCCCAGGAAATGTCCTGTTGGCTGAGATTAGAATCGTCTTTTAAATCAGTCAATCACTCTTTCAGTTGACATTTAATCTTGGTTTCTAATACCTTTCGATTCTGTTCGGCATTTCTGAAAATTCTTCTATTTCTTTCAAGCCAGATCTGCCAGCAGATTACCTTTGGGAGGACAGCCCATGCAGTTTTGATAATCCGGTTTTTTGGAGGAGGACCAGGATACTTGTACGCCCAGCAAGAGAAAAGATCAACAATGGAACAAGGGAGCGAAATGTTGGGATCCAGATTGTGGATGAGGGAGAACCAAATCTTCTTAGTGAAGCTGCAGTCAAGCATTAAGTGGACAGCGCGCTCTGCATTTTCTTTACACAGAGCACATCTGGAAGGGCCATGGAATCCTTTCCTTTCCAGAATGTCGAACGTGAGAATTTTACCATGGCAAAGAAGCCAAGCAAAGAAATCGATTTTGGGCCATGAAGGGATACGCCAGACACCATGCCAAGGTGCTGGGTCAGGGGGAACGTGTGGTCTCTCGCTCAGCTTAGCATATCCCATGGAGACCACGTAGCCTCTGGCATTCTGCCCCCAACCTCTCGAGTCTCTTTTCCTTATGTGCAAGGGCGCCAATCCATGAAGGAGGTTGAGCAACGTGGTCCATTCGTCAAGCAAATGAGGCGGCACAGCAAGACATTTCCATCTTGCCCAAACAGAATCACTCCACAGCGAAATATCCCACAACGTTCGAAGCCCCTCTCCCTCCATCCAGCAGCGCAACGCTCTAATGGGGGCCTTGTGTTCAATAGGATCCATGTTCATGATTCTGTCAGTCCAGATGTTAATCTTTTTGTCATTCCCTAGAATCCAGAAGGAGTGTGCATTGACTAGAGGAGCAGCTTTTGCAAACAATTTAAGGAAGGACGAATTCAGCTGATGAGTTACTTTGTCCAAATAGCTAGATCGAGGACCTCTGAAGTATTTTTTCCAGAGAGCCAGTTGAGCCCAACCTGGCTTGGGCGCAATGATCTTCCAAATAATCTTTGCTGCCATAGCTATATTCTACTGACATAGATTTTTAAAATTCAGACCACCCTCCCACAATGGCTTTGAGATGGTTTCCCAACTGATAAGGGGGAGCTTGTTTTCATTATGTTTGCCTCCCTTCCATAAAAACTTCCGAATGTACTCCATTTTTTTTAAAATGCTTGCCGGAGCGAGTAGCATAGCAAATTGATAAAGAGAGAGACTAGAGAGCACATATTTGATTAGGACCGATTTACCAGCAGGGTTGAGCCAGGAGTATCCCTAGGCTTGGATCCTGGTCTTGAATTTTTCAAGTTGTGGAAGCGAGTCTTTTCTTACAGGTCTTTTATGATAAACAAGAAGACCCAAGTATTTGAAAGAGGTCCAAGAGGACGAGGCTGCAAAGCCCAAACATCTAGAGATAGCAGAGAGCAATCTGGGCGAGGTGTTCCAACTGTAGATATGGCATTTGTTTTTGTTTAAGACACTGCCTGAGGCCTCACAGAATTCATCCAGAACTGCTTTGAACTTGGAGGCTAAGGAGAGAGTGGCAGCTCCCAATAACAAAGTGTCATCCGCAAATAAGGCATGATTTATGTTTTTGACCCCTCTAGCCACACACAAACCATTGCTATCTTGGTTTTGCATCTTTTTATCTAACAGGAAGCTGAGGACATAGGCATGGATTACAAAGAGTAGAGGTGAGAGTGGGCACCCCTGCCTAAGCCCTCTCGAAGCTTTAAAAAAATCGGTGGTTCTGCCATTTACTAGAGGAGCAATCCATGGCTCCAATATGCAAGCCCGGATCCATTTAATGAAATTTGCTCCAAAACCAAACTTGCTCATGACTTTTAACAGAAAGCTATGATTTACTCGATCAAAAGAATTAGCTAAGTTGAGTTTAAGAACCATACCTTTTTCTTTCCGATGTAGACTTGAGTGGATTGCCTCTTGAACAAGGGTGAAGTTGTCCACGATCTGCCTTCATTGGATGAAGCCTCCTTGGTTCTCCGGAATTATTTTAGGAAGAATGAGCTTCAACCTGTTTGCAATTACTTTAGTGATTAGCTTGTACCCTATATTGCATAAGGAAATCGGGCGGAATCTGTTGAAGTTGTTGGCGCCCTTCTCCTTGGGGATGAGGGCTAAAAAAGCTGAGTTTGTGCTTCCTCCGATTTTCTGCGTGTTTTGAGATTTTTGGACCATTTTGAGAAGATCCTTTTCAACTATCAGCCGACAAACTTGAAGGAACCTGGTAGAGAAGCCATCCGGGCCAGGAGCTTTGTCCGGATCCATGGAGAAGAGGGCATTTTTAACTTCTTCTTTAGTGACTTTGGCCTCAAGGATCTCATTCATGCGAGGGGAGATTGAATATGGAACAATGTCTAACAGATCTGAGTATTGGTCCGGATCCGTGTCCTCATTATACAATTTTTGAAAATGGGAAAAGGTTGCTTTCTTGATGTCCTCAAATTCCTTGTGGGTGACGTTGTCCTCCTTGATCTCAGAAATAGTGTTGAAGCATTTTCTGGCCTGTGCTTGTTTATGGAAGAAAGAAGAGTTCTTGTCCCCTGCTTTAAGCCAGAGATTTCGAGATTTTAGTCTCCAGTATTCTTCTTTTGCTAAGCAGGCCTTGTGAAAACTCTGCTGAAGCCGAGCCTCTTGGTCTAGAAGCTCTTCTGTGACGATAGCGTTCTCCATTTGAGATTGATGAAAAGCAAGAGAAGATTTGATGGATTTCCTTTCTGAGGCAGGGTTGGGAAGGGTTTTGGACCATCGTTTTAGAGCCCCTTTCACCCTTCTAATATTTTCCTCCCAGACAAAGAAAGGAGATCCTTTGACTGGCCGACTCCAACAGTCCTTGACTAATTGCATGAAATCTGGTTCCTTGACCCAGAGGGGACTGAATCTGAAAGGGATAGGCCCCAGATCGAGATGGGCCAGTAGATCGAGCTTAATGGGCTTGTGATCCGAGATGCTGTTAGTGAGAATATTCATTCTAGGTTCTAACCCTAGCAACAGAAAGGAGCTTTGAATGAAAAAATGATCTAATCTGGCAGCTATATGACCTGGGCCTACTCGTTTGTTAGACCAAGAGTACTTACCGGAGGAAGGTTTGACATCCGGCAAATCCTAGTCCTGCATAAGATCCTCCGCCCATTCCCTTGCCGGATCTCGGACTGCGCTACCTCCTCTTTTTTCAGACGGGTGAAGAGTAAGGTTGAGATCTCCGGCAATGATTATATTTTCTACGTTTGCCAAGTCTGCTTGATGTCTTATAGAATCCCAGCAGTCCTTTTTTTCCCCATCATTGACATGAGAGTATACATTAAATAGACAAAAAGTTTCTTTGGAGTCCAGATTCTGCATTTTAAGCATCAACCAATGTGTGTTGCTAGCTTCATAGATGACTGCAAATTTGTTGGCGTTCCAAAGTGTCCCAATCCCTCCCGAGGCTCCCCGGGCAGAGATTGCTTTTGCTTCGCTTCTAAACCAAAGTTTCTTGCTTGCATGCAGGAAGGCTACGTCTTCCAGCTTGGTCTCCTGGACGAGAAGTATGTCTGGAGATTTTGTTCTTATTAAGCTTCTAATGGCTTCTTCCTTAACTTTGCTCCCCATACCTCTATAGTTCCAGGAGATGACCTTCATTATTTAAGTTTCTGGTGGGCTCCCTTGGAGCCCTGAGGTTGATTTTTCGTCATCCTAGGCTTTGAGGCTAGCAGCTTTTCCAGAGTAGGCTGACTGCCCTGTAGCTTGTCTTTGAAGGTCTCCTGCTCTCTTTTTTCCCTGTCAGTTCTGCGACCTCTAATGGATCTCCTTACTGGAGTTTGGGACTCTCCTATTTCTCCTTCCTCCTCTGACTCTTCCGTTTCCTGTACTTCTTCTTCGTCTTCTAGAGCCATGCCTTTGGGGTCTTCAACCCTTGTTTCTTTGATGGAAATTGAAGGAGTGCCTTTACTTGGAGAGACTTGTTTTTGGGTCTCGATCTCCTGAGTTGCTTCTGTTTGCTGGCTTAGAAGCACGAACTTGTTTTCTGATACCTTATTGGGAGGGGGGCGCTGGGCATTGGCCTGAAGAGGGCCTTTCCCATAGAGTCCTCCTGATTTTTGTCCTTTGTGGTTGATCTTTGTACGCTTAACTTGGTTCCAACCCTCTTCATCTCCTTTCTCTTGCTCTACATTAGTTGGACAGTTTTTGGCAAAGTGCCCATGAAGATGACATTTCCTGCATTTGAATGGAAACTGCTCATAGTCCAAGATCTGCACATGAGACCAGCTACCGACATTGATTTTGATTGCCTCTGGAAGACCCACCTCGAGATCTACTTCAACGCAGATCCTAGCACAGTCATATTGGTCCTTGTTATTTGCCCGATCTATGAATTTCCCGAGGGTGTTGCCAATGTGCTTCAAGGAGTCCTAGTTCCAGTAGTGAACTAGGAGATTCGGGTGCCGAACCCACACCGGGACAGCCTTGGGGACATCAACAGCCGGATCAAAATCCGGAGTCCATTTGTTCAAATAAAGGCCCTGAGAGCCCATGAAATACGACCCGTTTTGGAAGATCGGATCTTTGTCTTCTTTGGAGGAGAATTCGAAGAGGAAGTACCCTCGCCCGAGAAAGTAAGAAGCAACACTTTGCTTGATCAGAGGAGCCCAATTCCTGTTAACCCATTGCTCAGTAGTTTTCGGGGAGGGCCAAAGCCCCGTGAATTGGCCAATTAAACCCCGCTCAGCTAGAGACAAAGCAACTTGCATGGGGGTTTCTGGAGGCAAAGAGATCTCAGGGATATCATCAAGCTTTTTAACAAATTTAGAAGCTTCGTTCTTTTTCTTCCGGGGCAAACCAGCAAGAAGCTGATTAAAAGCGGTGACAGAAGGCGGCAAAGCGGGCTCCTTGGGGGAGCCTTGCGTCTCCATGGGACCGAGATTTAGAGAGGCCACCGCAGGGCAGCCACGCTGCATAGTAGTCAGCACTTGCAGCGAATCTCAGAATCGCTCAGAGAAGGGGATCGGGCCTTGGCAGGCCGCCGCAGGGCAGCCACGCAGCACAGGTTTCAGACCTAGCAGCGCTACTCAGATCCGATCGATATAAGGAAATTCTCTTCTACATGCCTAAGTATTAATTTCATATTCATTAATTATTGTTAAATAAATGTGGATTTTTTATAATTTTTAGAAATGTATTTATAGTGATAAATAGATTTGATAATTTCATATTCATTAATTATTGATAAATATATGTGTATTTTTTATAATTTTTAAAAATTTAATTATAGTGATAAATCGATTTTAATTTTATATTTATATTATTGATAAATAAATGTTGATTTTTTATAATTTAATTCAATATAATTTTTAGAAATGTATTTATAGTGATAAATAGATTTGATAATTTTATATTAATTAATTATTAATAAATAGATTTTGTAATAATATTTTTTTTTAAGTTAAAGAGAGATGTAATAAAATAAATTTATAGTGAAAATAAATATGATAATTTTGTATTTATTATTAATAATTAAAATAATCATTCATTTACACATTTGATATTTAATTTATAATAAATAAAATAATTTCATATTCATTAATAATAATAAAGAATTAATAAGGATAAGGGGATTTTGTTTTTGGATAGATTGAAAAGCAGTGAATAAGAAACTTTTCTGGAATAATTTATTAAAAATAAATAAAATAATTATTTATTTATGTATTTTATTGTTTTAATTTAGATTTTAAATTATTCTAATTTATTATTTATTACACAGTGTTACACGGATTTAAATTTTAATTATTTCGTTTAATCCTTATTGTCGCATCTAATTTTTATTTATATAATTAATTTTTTAAGGAAAGTACACTGAATATGTTGTTTGCTCATCTTTTTTTATAGTTAAATTTTTTAGAAAAGTTTACAGCCCAACGGATATGTTGTTCAAATATTTTAATTGGATGGTGGAAAAGAATTGATTTGTTTAAAAATAATATATATATATATATATATATATATATATATATATATATATATATATATATATATATATATATTTTTTAAAAGTTAATTAATTATTGATAATAATTAAATATGATTATTTGAGTAAGATATTTAAATTTAAATTATTTTAACTTAAAAAAATTAAATTTTGTATTCAATAGGTGTGGAAGAGTGCAAACACAAGGAGGATGGGGAAGGGGAATTATTCCCTCACACACATTGATTTGAGTTACAAGTGATGAGTTAGTGGCATGCACTTCATTACACATGAAGCATTCAAGATGTCAGATGAAAGGTTTATTAGCAAGTTGGGGAGCTTAGGTTGGAAGAGTGCAAGCTTGGTTATGGGCAGTTGGGAGGGTGGAGTTGAGTGTGAAGAGGGTGGAGTTGAATGTGAAGAGTATGCACAAGCCGCCAACCTAAACATGCTCCTTTGTCTTTGGTTCTCTGTGTTAGTGATTTTTTATGACAAGTGGAGAATTTTGGGTGGTGTTCTAGGTGAAAAGTTGTGTTAGGTATGGGATCCAGGGGAAGTGAAGAGTTGGGTTTAGTTGGGTCACTAGATGAATACCATAAAGAAAAGAAGCACATTGGATTTGACAACTGAAGGAGCACTCCAACATTGGCTTTATACTTCTGGCATTCTAGTAGGTTTCCTTCATTGTCCAAGATGTTCTTAGTGTTGGACATTGGATAAACCAACACTCCCCGTGTGTTTCGCGACATGGACTAACCGCCTTTCGTGGATCCTTATCTCTGGCGATGCGATCGTTGACTAACACCTGCAGGTTTTGTTCTAACGACAATTGTGATTCACAACAAGTGGTATCAGAGCATAGGTCACGAGTTCGATACACACCCGGCTCACGTTGGGGGGAGATTGTTGGACATTGGATAAACCAACACTCCCCGTGTGTTTCGCGACATGGACTAACCGCCTTTCGTGGATCCTTATCTCTGGCGATGCGATCGTTGACTAACACCTGCAGGTTTTGGTCTAACGAAAATCGTGATTCACAACACTTAGGGAAATCTTTGTAGTTGGTTGGGGGGGGGGGGTTACATTGTAAGTTATATTTCTTAGGTTTATGGAAGTTTGGTCTACAATTTACAAACCCTTGATTAGAATTGGAGTCAGCGGTTGGCGGGGTTCTAGGTGTGGTGTGCTTTTTCTTCCTTTTTGTGGATTTTTTTTGTTTATGTGATTCAAGTGTGGGTGGTAATTCCTAACAATCTGTCATCAACTACAGTCTTTGTTTATGGCGTAAGATATTTGGGTCTTCTAGTCAGCTCATAGAGCTTTGTGTGCTCTCCTTCTATCCTGAGGGGTGTGGTGTTAACCTGGTTGGAATAGTACTATTGAGGGGAGGAGTTTGGTGTTAACATGCAGTGGCACTCTCGTAGAGTGAAGGGACAGCCTTAACTGGATGTTGCATCCCTCAAGAGAGGACTAGCCTGGTATAAGGGAAACTTCACGACTAGATATAGGGTTGTTGAGGAACTCTTGAACTTTTTTGCAGTGTCAGGAGAAGGGTGTGATTTTAAGTGTATTGGAGTCAGGTTGACAATGTTTAGACAACAACACAGAGTGAGGAGGGGGTTAGGACTGAGAGGGAAATGAGCTGATCACAGAGGGTCAACTGTGGAGTGAGGGAGAGAAGGCGAAATGGAAGAAAAGTTAGAGGAGAAATTGGCCTTTAAACATGCCCCTTCTCTTGGTTGTCTTGATTTTCCTCTCCCTCTTGACACATTAGACTCCCAGTCGCGATGCATCATCCTTGTTCTGGAACAATTGGAATAGGATTGCCATGCTGACCGAAATGAAGCCATAAGCTTCATGAACAATATGTAGCAAAACCAATGGAATATGTTGGATTGTTTGGAGTCACTTCACTGAAGTCAACACATATTGGTCGAGTGTATGGAATTCATGGAGGCAAGGTTGAAACAATTAGAATTTCATGTTCATGGTGAGCGTAGGTATCCATATCCTTCTAGTGAAGTATTGGGTATTCCTGCATTGACAAATCCTCTCGTTCCCTTATGTTGGTGGGAACTCCCTTTATCTTGGAGGTATTTTGCACATTTCAGCCATTTTGTTTTTGGATTCTCAACAGATTTCCCTTATAGCCAACAAGTCAAGTAGGATTGAGGCCAAAATATTAGTATATATTGGGCAGACATGTTATATTCTGATATACTTAACAAAGTTTTTCAAATGTTGGGATAAACTTGGGAGTGTAGGAATAAGTGTTGTTGATGATGATTTGGTGAGTTTGGATCTCTTTTGACTTCCTAAGAGTTGGCACAGTTATGAAGACTCTGTCAACAGACAGGAACAATTGCTAGACTGGGAACGACTGTGGTCGGATCTGGTGCAGGAGGAGTTCAGGCGGAACACTAGAGATGGCTCTTCATCAAAGCATGATGATGAGGAGGATTGTGCTTTGGCTGCAAAGGAAAAGAAGGGGAAGGGGAAGAAATTCCATTCTAAATCTGAGGCAAGTGAAGATGGCAAGGAGCACAACATGTCCAAAGTGAAGTGTTTTCACTGTCATGAGCATGGACATATTGCCACAAATTGTCCACAAAAGAAGAAAAATGAGAAGGTTGTTGGAGTTGCAGCTGGTGAGGCCCTTACCTCGCAATTTGAGCTTGAATTCTCACTTATTGCATGCATGGTGTCAAGTGCAATGAGTTCGATGTGGTACTTGGATAGTGGTGCATCTTTCCACATGATGGGAGACAGAGGAATTTTCAGTAGCTTGGAGGAGAAGGACGTCCAGATTCATTTCGAAATGGGTGATGAAAAAAGGTATAGTGCTACCAGGATTGGTACTATTGCTTTCCAAAGGAAGTGAGGTAAACCCTTATTTTTAAAACATGTAATGCATGTACCAGGCTTAACGAAAAGTTTAGTTTCAGTTGCAATGTTGGAAGATAAAGGCTATGATGTGGTATTTAGTGAAGGTAAATCCTTCCTTCGGCATAAATCCACAAAGCAAGTCAAGAAGATTGGGATTCGTGTGAAGAATCTCTATAGACTTGATGTAGATGTGATTTCTACATAGCTTCCAACCATGGGGAAGTGTGAGAAAGCCATGCAATTGATCCTTGATAGGGAGATGGATTTGCATGCAGGTAAGAGTGAACCTCAAGATGTGGAGCAACCACATGCAGAGGATCACGGAGTGAGAGCAACCACTCATGCCGAGAAATTTCGAGCCAAATGGGCAGAGGGAGTGCATGCAGCTATACCACCAGGTGAGAGGTGGGGCGACATGCATGAATAATCCCAAGAAGAAATTTTTGGGTAAGATTCATTGAGATGGTGTGGATCTCATGAATCGAACCTAGATATGAGGAGCCCACAGAGCAGCAGTATCAGGATCAGTTGGATTGATGTAGTTTGATGTCGTGAGGACATGAAATCAAAGTGATAGTGTCAGATACTAGAGTGTAGATCAAAGTTGGCAGCAAGTGCAGAGTGCATAGATGCAGGTGTCATCAACGCAGTGGATCCATAAGACATGTGCAGTAGCTAGTAGAAGTAAGAATACTTTGATGACAGATGCATTATACTGATTCAGGTTTTTGGAGGCTATTTAGTTTTAGAAGTGTTGCATGCAAAGGTTGCATGTGCGAGAAACACTAGAGAAATTTTGCATGCAAAGGTTGCATGGCATATGCATGGAGTTGCATGTCGCATGCAAGGAAATTCCTTTATTGTTGAGAGGGAGTGTTGAAGTTTGCAACAAGAAATAGTGAAACTGGCATCCAGAAACAACATCCACGATCCTAGTGAAAATTAAGCACCTACACTAGGGTGGGGCTCACAAAGGCTATTTTTAGGTGTATGTCTATTTATAGATGTATGGTGCATGTCTATTTATAGAATGCATGTCTATTTATAGATGCGTTTCTATCTTTATTATCCCTTAATATATATGGACAATAAACTGTAATCTATTCTCAATGCGAACTTGGAAATAGTTAACTGAAGTGGGAAATAAGTTAGCTAAGTGAATTTCTAGTTAAGAGGTTGGTTGGTGGGACAAGTAGGTTGACTTGAGTTGTAATAGAGTTGGAAGTGTAGTGGTGCATGAGTTGTGCAAGTTATAAATCAGCTTAACTCAGTTAAGTGAGTTAAAGTCAGTTGTGCTAGTTGTAACGGCAGATACACTAGTGAGAGATCAAGTGAATTAAATATTAATTAATTCACATGTAGTGATCTCACATGCAACCGATTTTTTTACTATTATTAGTTGCATGCATGTCAGATATAGTGGAGACCCAGTTGAGATATAGGTGAAAGGGAACATAACTATCAGTTGCGACATTATCCTCTTGCACACATGCAAGCACACACACATTGGATGTGCCCATGATATTTACAAAGTTAAGGAAGACAAGATAATCCATCATTCAGGGTTCTTTACTTGGAGGCAAGCTGTCTGGTGACAGTAATTTGGGTAAGGAACTTGCCAATTTTTGTATGACAATGTGAGACAATTAGCTGATGTACTAAGAGCTCTTATGATTAGAGTTTTGTATGTAATTGTTTCATGATCCATGATATAATATACAATAGAAGCTAGTGGGGTTTTTAGCTGTAAGATTTCCCTGGGAAATTATCTGTGTTGTGTGCGATTGATCTTTCTTCAGGATATTGTAATTAGCGATTGTGTTTTTAATTCTGCAAAGATTTGTAGAAGAGATTCAGTATTTAACTTTAGCATATTGTTAGATCGGGTGAATCCAAGATATACATGCATATTGTATAATTTCTACACTATAAGAAAAAACCTCCAAATGTTTCTTTGGAGTACAGGAGGTGGAATATTTGGGTCATATTGTATCTCATGAGGGTGTTAAGGTAGACCCTAACAAAATTAAAGCCATTAAGGAATTGAAAACCCCCACAACCCTAAAGCATATGCAAGGATTTATCGGGTTAACAAGGTATTATCGCAAGTTTGTTAAGAATTATGGGAGAATAGTAGCACCTCTAACAACATTATTGAAGAAAGATGCATTTTCTTGGACTCCAGAAGCAACTAAGGCCTTTGAACATCTTAAAGAGGCAATGTGCCAAGCATCGGTCTTAGCTATGCCAAACTTCACAAAACCTTTATTATGGAATGTGATGTCTTGGGAAATGGAGTTGGCGTTGTTTTAATGCAAGAGGGAAGACCCATTGCTTTTGAAAGTTGTCTAATCAAAGGAAACTATTTACAGAAATTTATTTATGAGAAGGAAATGTTGGCAATACTATACACACTAAAGAAATGGCGACCTTACCTAATGGGAAGACACTTCAAGGTAAAAATAGATCACGACAGTCTTAAATATTTTTTGGAACAAACACAAACTTCAAAAGAGCAGTAAAATTGGGTCACAAAGATGTTAGGTCATGACTTTGAAATCGTAAAAAAAAAATGAAGCTAAATGTTGTTGTAAATGCATTCTCAACAAATATGAGGATGTGGAAGCATTGCTTTATCCCATTTATATTATCCAACCATATTGGATAACCGAAGAAAGGGGGGAATGAAAGGACGATGAAGAAGTGTGGACACTCATTCAAAAATTGCAGTACGATCCTAGTACATCTAATACATTTAGCTATAAAAATGATTCATTATGGTACAAATATCTTTTATATCTTTGTAATAATTCCCAACTAAAACAAAATATTATTTTGGAATTTCACACCTCTCCCTTAGGAGGGCACTCGGTATTTTTAAAAGCTTACCACAGGTTCAAGAACGAAATTTTTTGCGATGGACTTAAATCTGATATTCAAAAGTTTGTGGCAAAATTTTTAGTCTGCCAACAAAATAAAGTTGAGACAATTAAGACCCTGAGTCTGCTACAACCTTTATCCATTCCAAGTCAACGTTGGGAGAAGGTTTCAGTGGATTTTATCACATGTTTACCCAAGTCCAAATGAAATAGTTTCATCATGGTGGTAGTTGATAGACTTACCAATTATGCACACTTTTGTGCATTATCTCATCCATTTAAATCCAGTGTAACTGCTACTACATTTATGGAAACAATTCAAAAGATACATGGAAACCCAAAGATTATTGTAAGCGACAGAAATCCCATTTTCACTGGAAATTATTGGACGAAATTATTTTCTTGTCTGGGTACTAAAATAGCTCATAGCTCATATTATCATCCTCAATCTAATGGGAAAACTAAGATATTGAAAAAATGTTTGGAAGGATATCTTCGTTGCTTTTTATTTGATAAACAAACATAATGGGTCAAGTGGTTACCTCTGGCTAAATGGTGGTATAGCACTTCCTTCCACACTACAAAAAAAATGACCCCATTTATGGCACTTTATGGATATCATTCATCGTCCATCACTTCATCTTTAAGAGAAAATTATAATGTTTAAGCAGTGGAAGATCACATCGAGCATCAACAAAAATTTCTCCAACTCTTAAAGGATAACCTAAATTTGGCGCATAATCGAATGAAAAAATAGGCATATCAACATCACAGTGAAAGAAGTTTTGATGTAGGCAATTAGGTATTTTCAAGGCTACAACCATACAAAAAAATGTCCTTCAATCAAGCTAAGAAGGATAATAAATTATCTCCAAATAACTATGGTCCTTACAAGGTGTTGGGGTTCCCATGTTTTGGCCAGGTTGACAAGACCAAAAGATGAGACAACATAGAACCACTTTCAGACCTTAGGATCTAGCCCTCCTAGGTCCAGAGAGGGATCTCTCTATATGAGTCAAAGGGTATGTCTTTGAAGCCCTAAGTTGTGATTTTAGGCTAGTTATAGGCTCAGGGTTGTTTGTTTGATTGTTTGTGTTTGGTTGTTGGGAATCAGGAAAGAAGGATCCAGTACGAGACAAGGATGAGCAAAGAGGAAAACTAGGCAAAGATAGATAATTCAGATAACATCAAGGCCATTGGGCTATGGAGTCAAGAAAGGATTTATTTGTAATCAATGTGCAAGCTTTCAGTTGGGCTAGTCATCTAGAGCATTTGGATTTTGCAAGATGATTGGTGAGATGGAACATTAAGGACTGAAAATGAAGGAAGGGGAACCAAACAATTCTGTCAATAGATTAGGCCAGAGGTCATTTAACTCCAGGCCTGCTTGGACAAAATTAGAGGCAGTACGAGGGATCTTAGCAGGGCTTAATCAGGACGAGAAGATTCTAGTGAGGCAGAGACAGGGTTTTGGACCTCCTAGTGTTCTCAACTCATCCAACTAAATCCTAACAAGAACATCTAGACATAGATTTCATTAATTCATACATCAGAGAGCAGGAAATGACATCCACTACACTGGTTAAATCAATTGAAATCAATATTCAGATACACATATAAGCAGAAAACATAAAGGGCTGGGAGAGCAGCAACATAAGGTACCTATCAAGGGTAAATATTATGCCAAACTTCTGATGCGAGCCAGTAGAAATGAAATGAAATGAAATCAAACATAGAGATAAGAAAACATCACCAGCTGCTTTAGATCAGGATCCAAAGAAACATGCTTGTCATATTAAAAACAACACCAATCAGGTACATCATAGCCCATAGCTTGAACATTCAGTCTGATACAACATATCTCATCCTATCTTACAATATTACACAGAGAACTTGTCTCAAGAGGAAATGCTTGCATTTCACTGATATCTCATAAACAACCAACAACAACCATTACAATGTTTCTTTCTGAGATTTATAGCTGAGGATGAACAGAAGGTCGACTGAGGTGGTAGGTGAACACTAAATGTAATATTAAACACAAAAATGAATGCAGGGCCGAAACCCATTCTGTTTCACTGCTGTGTATTTAATCTCTGTCACCTCCCTTGTGAAAGATTGATCTTCTCCGGATATGATTTTGACATCTTTTGGCTGTAGTACTCCTGGTGCTTTGAACAAAAATGAAATAAACTACTAAGAGGTTTGTCATATAAACGCTCTGGCGGTTTTGAACTACTGTTAGGGTGGAGATTCCTTCAGGGATATTGTGCATAATAAAAGTTGTATGGACGCCCTGTACTTGATGAAGAAAAACATTCTGCTGATGAATAAACCCTGATGTTACCTTTTGCTTGTGCTCAGGACCTTTTGATCGATCCTCGGGGTCTTCAACCCGGTACTTTTTCCTTCTAAAAATCCCTGAAGAAGCTCATAAGTTTTCCATTTCTTGCCTTGAGCTCTCTGCTGTTCCCATACTATTTCTGTTCATGCATTCTGAGCTTTAATGACGCCGGAGAGTTGGTAGAGTTTAAACCTTGCCCATTGATGAATTTATGGCGCAAACACCTCCAGACGTTTCCTGTAACATCAGGCTCTAAATACAACCTCTGCACATGGTTTTCCTCGATCACCCTGTCACTGTGACAGAGATCGTGCAATATGGCGGTCATTCCCTATTGAAAACCCTGCGAAACATGAAACCTGCAAAGAAAACAATGGATGGGGTGGCGGATGATGTGGAAGATGAACATGATCGTGCAGGTGATGAGATAGAGGGAAAAACCCGCAAAGAAATGATGAAGGGATGCTCTGGTGGAGGGTGGCGGGCTGCGGAGCGGAAGAATGAATGAAAAACGTTAAAAACACGACAATGAACTAGTTATATGTAATGAAATGGGCGGAAGGTACGGAAGGTACACATGGGGATGACTTGGCGGGACTGGGGACAGTGGAAAAGTCAGCAGCGGGTGAGAAAATCTGGACCGTGGATCGTGGCGGAGATCGACGACGGAGGATGATTGACGGTGGACCATGGCATGGACTATCGCGTGTGCAGCTCTGGCGAATGATGGCCGTTGGATGAACGATCTGAGATATGACGGCTGACAGCAATTTCGCTGGGCCTCTGTGGTCGACAGATAATGCGCGGGGTGAAAGCGGTTTCGCCGTTGTACAGGGGACATGTGGCACACGATGAGGGGAATCGCTGGGTGATCGGAGAAAACCACCAAGCGCGCGAGGGTGGTGTGAAAGAAACTGACTGTTTTTGAACAATGCATGGCGGGGTCCACCGGCAGGAAAGGTTCCGGACCGTCGATCTGGCAGGGAAACTGACGACGATGGCCTAGCATGGAACATAGGCGGGGGAGACGCGGGCGCTGGAGATTTAACGTACGTCGTCCAATCAGTTGAGATCAACGACCGACGCTGCGCCCGAAAAGGCTTGAGATAAGCGCTTTTTGCTTTGGCGAGTGGTTACAGCGCTGGGCTACATGGAGGAATAGGGCGCGGGCCATAGCCGAAAGGAGCTAGGCCTATTATATGGTCGGGAGTGGGTTTTTAACCCATTTTCAATGGAATTTGTGATTTTTGACCCATTTTCAAAGTGTTTTAAGGCCAGCCATGGGCAGTGATAGGGAGATGGAGGGGGAATTTGGGAACACAAAGGGTGTAGGGATTTTAGAGGGGATTTAGGGGGTTAATAGGAAAAATAAAAAGGGGAGAAAGGGACATTTTGCAGGGGTGCAAAGGGGGAATAGTAGGCCCTTTAGGAATGGACTAGCAGATAGGATTTGTATTAGGCATAGCACTCAGAGACTTCAAGGAGGATGGGTTTTCAGGGGAAAGGCATTCCTTGAAGGCTCCAAAACAATCTAGCCCCCAACTTTCTTGTCAAGAATTTCATAGGGGGGCTAACAGTGTGGCTCCACATGGGGATGGCTTCTTCTTGAAGGAGTCAAGAAACCAGAAATTATCTTTGGAGTAGGTCAGATGCCTGCTGCTTGGCACATCCCTTTCTTTCTTCAATTTTTAGCTGCCACAATATGATAGAAACATCAGCAGAAATATTTCCCAACCAATCTACCTACCCAAACTACAGTCCTAGCATTTTTTCTTCTTTAGGGTGCATTTGAGCTAGCAGATCCTTTACATTTTATTTTCAAAACAAAAAACAACCTATTCTAAATCTACCCTTATTGCTCCATGAGACCAGATTAAAGAGTTGGCCTCATATGCTTCTCTACCTAATCTAAAATCTGCTGGGATTAAACTGTCCAACAAATTTCTTCTCCTACATTCTAAGACAGGAAATTGAAAAATAGCCAAGCCAGGATTAGATTGTCTGACTTGCTGGAGTGAAGACTTGCGGAAAACTGAAAACAAAACTGTGAAGGCATGAAATCTGCAGTTTTGAAACATCCTTCTTTTCTGTGACTCAGGTTTTGAGCAAATTAGAGTCACTTCCTTTCCTTCCCTTACAGCTCTGGTTTTAGGCATGTTAGAGCTGATTCTTCCTTTTCTTCTGCTGGTCCAGGTTTTGAGCGTGTTAGGGCCAGCTTCTTTACTTCCTGTATGGTCTGATCCTGAGGTGGGATATCTTCGTGGGCCTCATCTTGAGAATTTTTCTGAGCAAGAGAAAACTCCAGACCAAGTTCATAGTACATGTCTTGCTCGTTCGATTGGTCTGGAGTAGGCCCTTACTTAGGAAAGTGCATGAGCTTATCAGAACCAATCTTTATGCCACAGAGGTTCATGATTTGAGCGTGTCTGAACCTCTTCCTTTCTCTGTTTTCTTTGAAAGTAAAACTGCAATGGTATGTACAATGTAAATGGAACTGGAAATGAACATTAGCAGAAGTAGTGTTTGAGCATCCTGCCATTGACAGGACCCCCAAACAGATTTGTACCATCAGGTTCTTGTAAGAAAAATGCATTAGGACCCACAGTGGCTTGAATGATATATGGACCTTGCCACAAGCTATCAAACTTGCCATGTTTGCCTTTGTCCTCCCTCCTTGAATCCCATTTCAGAACTTTATCTCCAACCTTGAAATCTGAAGCTTTGGTTCTTTTGTCAAACAACCTTTTAATGTTCTCCTGAACTTTGACTGCTCTGCTATAAACCTGCTCCCTTGTTTGCTGCAGATGGATAGTTTCATTGATTCTTCTCACCATGTTGTTTTCCTCTGTCTGAATCTCTTGGACAAGCGTAATCACTGGAACTCCTAGGCTAGTAGGAAAAACTGCTTCTGTTCCATAGACCAGCTGGAATGGTGACATGCTAATAGATTTCTTCGTGGTGAGCTTGTCAGCCCACAAAGCATGTACCAACTTTTTATGCCATGACTTTTTATTTTCTTCCATTAGCTTCTTGATGATGTTCACTAGGATTTTGTTAGATGATTAAGCTAATCCATTACCCTGGGGGTAATAGGCAGTTGAATGACCAAGTGCTATTCCATACCTGTGACAGAGATCAACCATTCTCTTGGATCTGAAAGCAGCAGCATTGTCAATGATTATTTTTCTTGGACAGCCAAAACGAGAAAGGATGTAATCTTCTAGGAACCTAATGATGATAGAGTCAGTGGCATTCCTAGTGGGTATAGCTTCTATCCATTTAGTGAAGTAATCGGTAGCAGTTAGGATCCATTTATGTTGTCCAGAGGAGGCAGGATGAATTTATCCTATAAAGTCTAGGCCCCATTGCATGAAGGGGCCTTCTACGGTGATAGGTTGCAAAGGGAGGGGAAGGAGCTTCTTTCTGCCCTCAAAGATTTTGCATTTATGACAGGCAGTTACCACTTTATGGACATCATTGAAGAGTGTAGGCCAATAGTAACCAGCCCTGAGTATTTTATTTGCAGTGGTCTTCCAACTCAGGTGGCCTCCACATTCTCCAGCATGAAATTCTTGTTTGATTCTTCTAGCTTCAGTTTCAGACAAAAAATTCAGTAATAGGCCATTTGGATTTTTCCAGTATAGACTCTCATTCAAAATGCAGTAATTTCTAGCTTTGAGTTTTATGAATCTGGCCTTGGTTTTGGACAGTTCTGGAGGGGCATTGAGATTGGTGAGCACGTAAAGGATATCAGAATACCAAGGAGAGTTCTGAAACTGCTCCTCAACAGTTGGATGGGGAAATCCTTCCTGCTCATCTAAGGAATTTATCATGTTAATGTCAAGGGCCTGCAAGTTAGATTCAACCATTAACTGGGCCAGGCCTTGACCTTTGACCAGCTTGGTGGGTTTTATTTCAAGGTTGTATTCCAAGATCGTAGCAATCCATTTGCCCCTTTTCCCATCAGGGTCTTGGGACAAGATATCTTTAACCACTGTATTTGGGACATAGGCTATGGTGTGAGAATGCATAATGTACACCCTAAAGTATTTTAAGGCCTTTACCAAGGCATAGGCCTGTTTTTCCATAATGTTGTACTTTAAGGGTGTGTCTCTTAAGGCTTTGCTGAAGAAGGCAATTGGCTGTTCATTTCCTTCTGAATTTTTCTGCAGCAAGACTGCAGCTATTGTATGCTGGGAAGCAAATGAAAAGATCAGAAAATATTTTGAGAAGTTTGGGCTGATAAGGATAGGGGCTTGAGTGAGTGCAAGTTTTACTGACTCAAAATATTTCTTGGCTTCAACAGTCCACTTAATTCCTGCACCTTTCTTTAGCATGCCAGTCATTTTCCTAAGGTGCTCAGCAAGATTGGGGATAAATCTCCTAAGGAAATTGATCTTCCCTATGAAGGACTGTAACTCCTTGATGTTTCTCGGATGTGTAATTTGAAGTATTCCCTCAACCCTCTGTGGGTCTATCCTAATTCCTTTCTTAGATATAATGTGACCAAGAATTTTACCTTCTTGCAGCCCAAAGATAGTTTTCTTAGGATTTAGGGACAGACCGTACCTTCTACATTTTTCAAAGACTTTCCTCAGATGTTTCAAGTGTTCTTCTTCAGTTTTAGAAAAGACAGTCAAGTCATCCAAATATATAACTATGAAGTGTCCTATTTCATCTGAGAAAGCTATGTCCATCGCTCTCTGGAAGGTAGCCCCAGCATTCATCAATCCAAAAGGCATTTTCACATACATGAAGGTGCCCCATGGAGTGGTAAAAGCTATTTTGAGTTGATCTTCTGGGAGTACGAGAACTTGATTGTATCCCGAAAAACCATCAAGCAGGGAGATTCTCTTAGAGCCCACTACCTTCTATAGGATATGTTCCATTCTAGGCAAAGGGTGGTTGTCTGTCAAGGAGGCTCTGTTGAGGTTTCTGAAGTCTATGCATAGTCTGATCTCTCCTGTTTTATTCCTCACAGCCACTAAGTTTGACACCCAATCAGAAAACCTTACAGGGAATATTATGCCTGCATCATACATCTTTTTGATCTCTTTCTCTACTGCAGGCAATTGTTTTGGATTGATCCTACGGAGTTTTTGTCTGAAAGGCTTCTGATTTTCCTTCAGGGGTATCTTGTGTTGTATGATGTTGGTGTCGTAGGCCTTTAAGTCTTAATAGCTTTGTTGTGCATATCAGCCCCCCTATTTAAATTTTGGCCACCAAGTCCCTTTGGATCTGTCTAAAACATATTTCGCAGCCACAGACCTCCATATTTTGTCTATGGTTACCTTTTCTGCTCATAAAATACACTGCGCAAAGGTTAAAACCCGTGCTTGGAAATATGTCAGGCCTGGCCCCCTGAAGCCTTGGCCCCTTTTGTTTTAATTCACACATGACCCGAGCACAAGACCGTGTGCCAGGCAGGCGGGAGTTCATCACTTCACGTTTTCAGGCCAAACTGTGGCCGTCAGATCCAAGGCCAATCAACGGAGCGACGGTTGTTTTATGTGGTGGTCCCCGCGTCCGTATCCCATCGCAGAAAACCACTGGTTCCATTCCGCACCACTTCCACCAGGTCGGCGGTTTTCAATCAAATGCCAGCGATTCTACAAATCGCGTGCCGCGTGTCCAGGAGTACGACGGTTAAACCGCCCATTTCGCGTGTTAAATATCTGACTGTGGACGGGCAGCGAAATTCACCCGCGCCATTGGATCTGTCGACCTCCATCCAACGGCGGATATCATCCGAAGATGTTCGCACATTAGCCTGTGTCTGTTGTGTCTCGTGGCCCACCATTACGTCGCCCCCAGCGCCTTCGAGCCGTTGATCTGTTTTCAAAATCCGACGGCCCAGAACACATTCTTCTCCGCCTGTTGACCCCATAGCCACGTCATTCTTCCACCTGTCCTTCGCACACCCATGTGTCATCATCTCGCGTGTCCGCAGTATTCTTCCCCTGCCATATATATATGTGTGTTTTTCATTCATATTCATCGTTTTATTCAGTCATCACATTTAAACTATTTTACGTGGAAAATCTACATTCCGTCTGTTTATCGAAGCCTCCGTCGTATTTCCTCTGCCACCCTACGTGTTCTTGCCATATGGTCATGTTTGCGACGTCATCACCATCTCCACCTCCACGCTCCTTGCTCCTGAGTCTGGTTGTTCTAATGTATCTATGGGTTTTGCAGGTTTCAAGATGATCAGGAGGCGCTTTAACTTGTTGTCTCCATTGCAGAGGTCAAGAGCATGTCAAAGGACGATATTCTGTTGTTATGATATGACCTCATTAATGGAAATATGGATAAAATCCATTGAATTCTAAAGACGCCTGCGGAGGGAAAGATTACACAGCAAGAAAATATTAATGGGGCCGCTTGCAGATATCGGTGAAAGATCGGGAAGTGCAACACCCTGCATTAAAGATCTGGGGTTTAAATTCAAAGTTAGAGGTCCGAGAGTACTATGCAAAATCACAAGCTATCCCAGGGTTTTATGGCAACAGATTTTCCCTCTTTCAGTAAAGGGCAGAGCATTGTATATTTTATTATTTGTGTCTTGTTCATGAGGAGATTTTCATCCTCAGCATTTATTTCGGGAGGTAAATTGTAAAGTACAGTCATTTATATTTAGTCATTCACAGTGTGGGTGCGAATGTTTTCCGCCATTTTGTTCAAATCAAGTCATTAAATGTGCTCCATCTACCTCCTTCTCGAGAATTCTCTATCTTTTCTATAAAAACCCAGAAATAAGACATTAGAAGGGTTCCAGATTTCTATCAGCGAACTGTGCAGTGAGAAGGCTTTTGTATACATTTTGTAACACTTCTGTATGGAGGCTCAGAGCCCGTAGGATCTCAGTGAGGAGGAGTTATAACTGTAATGAGGATTCTGGTCTTTGGTATCTCACAGTATGTAATTTTCTCTTATGTGTTAATATAAAATCTCATTCCATGCTATTTATCTTCTTGTATCATTCTCTAGAATGCGAGTGGCTCACTGATCTTAAGTAAGGATTCATCCTAGTTGGTGCCCATACTTGGATTAGTCAAGCGCTTTAAATAGGCCTAGTCATGATATACTGTTCCATGTTCATTTCATTCATATTTTCGGCTATATTAGTTACTTGAGGAGGGTGCTTTTAAAACGCCATTGTCACGTATGGATTCTTAGTTGGATAAGCCCATATGTGGTTTTGTTGTGTATCTGGGTATCAGCCTCATACTAAATAATATCTTCTTCATGTTTCTTCATTGCATCCACTTTCTGATATTTGATTTCTGTGGCATATTATTTGAACTGGCCCTCTTTGCAGTAAGCTGTCTCTTAACTGTCTGATTCTTTTGTATTGGAGTGCTGCATGATGCTCCTACATTATTCTTATCTTTGTATCGGCTTCTGAGAGATATTGGTCCCATTTAAACTAATTTCCTTGTTTAGCAAGAGATAGTAAGAGAGCTTTTGGATTGACAACCCAAGCTATATTATGAGCTCCTTGCTATATTAAGATGTCCTAGGCACTGGTCTATGGAAACTCTAGGCTGTCTCTAGGGGTGACAAAATTGTCCACAACATCTTTCTGGCGCCGTTGCCGGGGACGAATTTGAGAATATCATTTTCCCTGGGCCTCGACAAATCATATTCACTCTCTAATCAGGTGAGCACAAAGAGTTGAAGAGTTGCGTACCTCTCACCTTGGCGACTCCACTGTTCTTTATTTGATAAATCTATTGGTAGTACTGGCTCCTCGTAAGCCGCATTTGAGTTCAGATACATCTCAGTCAAAGACACCTTACGTGTCTGACCCAGAGAAGATCATTCATAAAAGAGTTTGGAAAGAGAGGAAATCAGTTTGTGCTGAAAACCCTGAATATTCCGTTGAAGATTATCCACCCTCTTCTTATCAAGAGATCAGAACTGAACATCCCGAGTTTTACTCAGAAACTCCACGTAGAGGAAGTGCCTGGATTGAAGAGGATTTCCATCCTACTCCCGAGGCTGAGGAAATTAAAGAAGTCACAGAAATAGCTGCTGTTAACCATGAACTATTCCCATCTACACCTCAGGCTTCTATACAATATATTCCCATTGCTATTCATACCCCATTTCCTCCTACTCCCCTTCCTTCATCTGTACCTCAGATTGTTGCACAACCCCCACCTCCTCCAATGGCCAATGTACCAGCTTTTCTATTGAACAAATATGCACCACTGGCCTTACCCCAAGTGCTAAATGATATGCCACAGGATTATTTGAAGATTCTTCCTAGATTTAATGGTGAAAATGAAATTGATGCTCAGAAACATCTTGAGACTTTCTGCTCTTTTGCAGAAAACTTAAATGTTGAACATTTGGATGTGGTCTTAAGATTATTTGTACAATCTTTGGAGGGTGAAGCCAGAAAATGGTTCAAAACATTGGGAAATCGTTCTGTGACCTCCTGGGATGACATGGAAAATACTTTTCTTAGGAAATGGGGAGAAAAGAAAGATTATGGTCAGTGTCTTACTGAATTTAATACCTTGAAGAAGAAGTAAAATGAAGGAGTGTCAGAGTTTATTAAAAGATTTAACAAGTTATATTTGAGCCTGCCTCCTGAAATGAAGCCCCATGAAACAACTGCCAAGATAGTTTTTATAGCAGCCTTTGATTTTGACTTTGGATTCTCATTGAGGGAAAGAAAACCTGCCACTTTAGATGATGATCAGTCAGATGCTCTAGAGTTGGAAGCAAACTTTGCCTCCACTGGGAAATTAAAGGGAAAAGTTGAACAAGATACTAGGAGGAGAGGTAAAGAAGAGGTTTCCACCTCTAATCAAGATAAGGATTTAGATAAAATGGATGAAATAAGAAAAATGATAAAGAAGATGGTCAAGCTTGAACTGGAGGCTAAGAGTTCAGCTCCCAAGAATTTTTATAATGCTCCAAACAGAGGATACAATCCTTAGTACAAAAGACCACCACTGCAGATATTACCGAGAGAAGCAAAGGAGCAACAAGACTAGGTACCACATCTGTTGTACTTGGAAGGTCCAGCAGATGACTCCACTGAAGATGCTGCTTATGGACTAGAAGATTCAAATCTTGCTTTTTCAAATAATGATGATATAGAATGCCCATTGCAAGAAGAAGAAGAAGAAGCAAAGATTGATCATTATTGTAAAAAATTTGCTGATTTCATGCAAGCACAATTCAATGTAAAATATGATCTCAGGTCTTCAAGGAAGAGGACTCGAAATCAAGACCAAGAAGAGGAGCCACCTCAGAAAGAAGCACCTGCTCAGAAGGAATCAGCAACAAAGAGAAAAATAGAAAAAGGTAAGAGTCCTCTAAATGCTCCCTTGCAGCCTAATGATCAGATTCCTTCTTCTTCAAAAATAGTCAGTCCTCCTAATGCTGAGTCAGTGTCAAAGAAAATTAAACCTTCAGCTGAAAATAAATAATTTAAGGAAGTTGTGATAGAAAAGCCCCCTCCTGCTTTTAATTTGCAAAAAGAGCTTGAGAAAATCAAGATTCCAATCCCCCTGACCGAACTATTTAAATAGCTTGTATATCAGTCTCAAGTTACTTCCTTCATGCTTCCTCCTGAAATACCAATTGTGCCCGATAGTTTAAACCTTCAAGAAGAAAGACCCATGGTAGTCTTCGGCCCACATGTTGAGGAAGTAGATCCTTCTACTCCTCCTTTTTATGTGTCCCTAGTTATTCATGACTTGCTGTTACACAACTGCATGCTAGATTCTGGGGCTTCCCATAATCTTATGCCTCTGTCTATCATGGAACAACTAGGATTGCAAATTACAAGACCATATAAAGACCTATACTCATTTGATTCCAAAAGAGTTAAATGCTTGGAAATGATTAAAGATTTAGTGGTCAATTTGGCCCAAATTCCAGCAAAAAGTGTGGTCATGGACATTGTGGTTGCTGATATCCTAGCCCGCTTTGGCATGTTGTTGTCAAGGTCCTGGGGTAAAAAAATTGGTGGGTCAATCAAATTGGATTTGACATATGCTACTGTCCCAGTCTTTGGAGGCCAGGAGAGGAGGTTATACAGGGAGACTAGATTTGTTAAAATGGTAACTAAGGCTGACTGCTCAGAGAATTCCCCAATTTATAACAAAGAGGGAGACTTCTCATGTTTGATGTTAGAAGAAAATCTAAATTATGCCCATGAGCCCCTTTTTGGTCAAATCCAAACTGAGCAGCCTAAAGAAGATCAAGAATCAGAAATCTGGACTTTTCATTTTGATGGAGCAAATTCAAGAGAAGGCAATGGAGCTGGGGTGTTATTGATCTCTCCCACAGGAAAATGGGTGCCACTGTCCTTTAAATTGGAATATGAGGCTACCAATAATGTAGCTGAATATGAAGCACTTGTATTGGGACTGCAGGCAGCTAGAAACATGGGCATCCGAAGTCTAAAAGTCATGGGAGACTCTGAGCTGGTGGTAAGGCAGATCAGAAATCAATGTCAAACTAAGCATCCACGGCTGAGAGCTTACAGAAATGAAGTATGGGACATGGTGGAGAATTTCTTCTCAGCATTTAACATACAGTTCATGCCCCGGGAGCAGAACAGAATAGCAGATTCTCTTGCTGTAGCTGCCAGTACATTCCGTCCTCCTCAGAATCCACTTTTAAGATACGAAGTCGAGGTACGTTACAGACCATCTATCCCAGATAATATTAAGCACTGGTAGGTATTTGAAGATGACGAACAAATGAAGAGATTCTTGGAGACAGTGGGAGAATTCTCTAATATGGAGATTGATGACAATGAAGAAGAGGAAACTGAAAATATTGCAGAAAACAAATGGGAAGAGAAGATAGCAGGTAATAAAGTGCTGCAACTGAAAGGAAATGTTATAAAGTGCTGCCTCTAGAAAGATTATTTAACAAAGATGATATTCCATTGCAGCCAAACAAAGTGATAGAAGAAGATCAAGTGGAAGATTTGAATATGGGTACTTATGCTGATCGCAAAATTGTAAAATTATCCAAAAGGGTCCCAGAAGAATATAAGGAAAAATATTTGAAGTTGTTTCAATCTTATAAAGATGTATTTGCATGGTCCTATCAGGACCTAAGAACCTTTGATGTTAATATAATGCAACATAAGATTCCATTGAGGGAAGATGCAAATCCTTATAAGCAGAAGCTCAGACAGATAAATCCTCTGCTGCTTCCCTCTATTGAAAAAGAAATCAAGAAGCTACTGAAGGCCAAAATAATTGTGCCATTGAGATACTCAGAATGGGTAGCAAACCTTGTTCCTGTTCGGAAGAAAAACGGAGAAATAAGGCTGTGTGTGGATTTCAGAAATTTAAATAGAGCATCATTAAAGGACAATTACCCATTGCCTAAGATGGACCACATCCTGCAGAAAGTGGTTGGAGCCTCCAGAATTTCAATGATGGATGGGTTTTCCGGTTATAATCAGGTGGCTGTTTTCCCAGAGGATCAGAAGAAAACTGCATTTACAACACCTTGGGGAACATTCATGTATGCCAGGATGCCTTTTGGATTAATTAATGCAGGAGCTACTTTTCAGAGGGCAATGGACATAGCCTTTGTTGGAGATCAGGACAAGTTTTTGGTAGTTTATCTTGATGATATTACAGTATTTTCCAAGAATGATGATGAGCATATTGAGCATTTACGGAGAACTTTTGAAAAATGCAGAAGGTATGGCCTTTCCCTCAATCCTCAAAAATCCTTATTTGCCTTAGATGAGGGAAAACTCTTAGGGCACATTGTAACTAAAGATGGTGTGAAAATAGACCCTAAGAGAGTTGAAGTAATAAATAGTATTCCTTTACCCAGGAATAAGAAGGAAGTATAGGTGTTTCTAGGCCGAATCATTTTTCTGAGAAGGTTTATCCCTAACTATGCTGAGATAGTTAGGCATATAACTGATATGTTGAAAAAGGATAATGAAGTAAAATGGTCCCAGGAGTCTAGAGATGCATTCACCAGGATAAAATAGGCATTTACTGAAGCTCCTGTACTAGCTGGACCAGATTACAATAAGCCATTTATGATCTTTTCATTTGCTTCACCTCATACAATAGTTGGAGTACTATTGCAGAAAAATGAAGATGGATATGAGCAGCCTATAGCTTTCTTCAGTCAAGTGCTTCATGATGCTGAGTTAAAATATAATATATTGGAGAGGCAGGCATATGCCCTGGTAAAGCCCCTTAAAGCTTTTAGAACATATGTTTTGCAATCTCACATTACTACATATGTTCCCATAGCAGTTGTCAAAGACATTCTTGTTCAGGGGGATAGTGAAGGTAAAAGAGGAAGATAGATTGCAAAAATACAGGAGTATGATATGGACATCAGCCCTACTAGGCTGGTTAAAGGACAGGGACTTGCTAAAATGTTATCTGAATCAAATCATCAAGCCTTGGGCATCAATTTATCCATGATAGCAAATGAAGAATCCGAGAAAGGAGGAGAACAACAAGGACTAGAGATGGCCACTCAAAAGGTACACATGAAATATCTCACTAGTCCTTGGTATAAAGAAATAGTTGAATATCTTTTAACACTTAGCTGTCCTCCAAGTTTTGATAAGATAAAATACAGAGCTGTAAGAATGAAATCACAGAAATACATAATTGCTAATGGACAGCTATATTGGAGAGACCCTTCAGGTATATTACTACTATGCCTCACAGAAAATGAAGTGGAGAATATAATGACAGAATTTCATGAGGGAATCTGTGGAGGGCATTACAGCTGGAGGGCTACAGCTCATAAGATCCTGAAGGCTGGCTTCTACTGGCCAAAATTATTTACAGATGCTTTTTCTTGGGTCAGAGCATGTGACAAGTGTAAAAGATTTGCAAAAAGATAGAAATTAGCAGCTTTAACCTTGATTCCTATTCATGTAAATGAACCATTTCAGAAATGGGGATTAGATTTTATAGGAGAAATACATCCCCCATCAAGTGGCCAATATAAATGGATACTAACAGCCACAGATTATTTCACAAAATGGGTGGAAGCCATACCTACAAGAAATGCTACAGATGCTGTGATAATCAAGTTTATGGAGGAAAATATCATATCCAGGTTTGGCTGTCCTGCTAGAATTGTAGCTGATAATGCACAGGCCTTCAAGTCTACCAGGTTTGTAAATTTCTGCCAACAGTATAACATCATATTGAGTCACTCCACAGCTTACTATCCACAAGGAAATGGCTTAGCAGAGTCTTCTAATAAAACCCTGGTGAGGGCCTTGAAGAAAGCAATAAATGAGAATCAGAAGAATTGGGACTCCCAATTAAAATTTGCTCTAAGGGCGAATAGGATAACCAGCAAGAGAGCAACAGGGAAATCTCCCTATGAGTTAGTGTATGGGCGAGCAGCTGTGTTTCCTGTGCAATTGGCGTTGCCAGTAGCGCGTTTCATGCAGGAATGTCAGGAAGAATCAGATGACATGGTTAGAAGAATTAATCAATTGGTCGAATTATAGGAAACACGAAACCAGGTGAATCAGAGATTGACAGAATATCAAGAGAAAATGAAAAATATCTTTGATCGGCATGCGAAAGATAGGAAATTTAAAATTGGAGACCTGGTCCTCAGATGGGACGTTCGAAGGGCTGAAAAGGGCAAACATGCTAAATTTGATCCACTTTGGTTTGGCCCATTTAAGATTATGGAGCTAAAAGGTAATAATACATTTATTTTAGAAAATTTGCAGGGGGATTTGTTAGATGCCCTTGTGAATGGCGAATTCCTCAAGCCCTACTTCTAATTTTGATCCAGGCTGGGAGTGCCTGTTGTATTATATTGTATATAAGTTGTTTTAGCTTTTATTTTCATAAAGAAAGGGTGCTGGCAAAATTATCAGAAGAAACGCAGAGGAATTGAAAAACAGAATGTACATACAGAAATGTTCAGTGGTCTGCGTGTTCTCGACATGTCCAAGGATGAACATGCCATCCCCAGATGGAGCCGATGTTGTGCATATCAGTCCCCCTATTTAAATTTTGGCCACCAAGTCCCTTTGGATCTGTCTAAAACATCTTTCGCAGCCACAGACATCCATATTTTGTCTATGGTTACCTTTTCCGCTCATAAAATACACTGCGCAAAGGTTAAAACTCGTGCTTGGAAATATGTCGGGCCTGGCCCCCTTGCTCATGAGTCTGGTTGTTCTAATGTATCTGTGGGTTTTGTAGGTTTCAAGATGATCAGGAGGCGCTTTAACTTGTTGTATCCATTGCAGAGGTCAAGAGCATGTCAAAGGACGATATTCTGCTATTATGATATGACCTCATTAATGGAAATATGGATAAAATCCATTAAATTCTAAAGACGCCTGCGGAGGGAAAGATTACACAGCAAGAAAATATTAATGGGGCCGCTTGCAGATATTGGTGAAAGATCGAGAAGTGCAACACCCTGCATTAAATATCTGGGGTTTAAATTCAAAGTTAGAGGTCCGAGAGTACTATGCAAAATCACAAGCTATCCCAGGGTTTTATGGCAGCAGATTTTCCCTCTTTCAGTAAAGGGCAGATCATTGTATATTTTATTATTTGTGTCTTTTTCATGAGGAGATTTTCATCCTCAACATTTATTTCAGGAGGTAAATTGTAAAGTACAGTCATTTATATTTAGTCATTCACAGTGTGGGTGCGAATGTTTTCCGCCATTTTGTTCAAATCAAGTCATTAAATGTGCTCCATCTACCTCCTTCTCAAGAATTCTCTATCTTTTCTATAAAAACCCAGAAATAAGACATTAGAAGGGTTCCAGATTTCTATCAGCGAACTGTGCAGTGAGAAGGCTTTTGTATACATTTTGTAACACTTATGTATGGAGGCCCAGAGCCCGTAGGGTCTCAGTGAGGAGGAGTTATAACTGTAATGAGGATTCTGGTCTTTGGTATCTCACAGTATGTAATTTTCTCTTATGTGTTAATATAAAATATCATTCCATGCTATTTATCTTCTTGTATCATGCTCTAGAATGCGAGTGGCTCACTGATCTTAAGTAAGGATTCATCCTAGTTGGTGCCCATATTTGGATTAGTCAAGCGCTTTAAATAGGCCTAGTCATGATATACTGTTCCATGTTCATTTCATTCATATTTTCTGCTATATTAGTTACTTGAGGAGGGTACTTTTAAAACGCCATTGTCACGTATGGATTCTTAGTTGGATAAGCCCATATGTGGTTTTTTTGTGTATCTGGGTATCAGCCTCATACTAACTAATATCTTCTTCATGTTTCTTCACTGCATCCACTTTCTGATATTTGATTTCTGTGGCATATTATTTGAACTGGGCCTCTTTGTAGTAAGATGTCTCTTAATTGTTTGATGCTTTTGTATTGGAGTGCTGCATGATGCTCCTACATTATTCTTATCTTTGTATCAGCTTCTAAGAGAGGTTGGTCCCATTTAAACTAATTTCCTTGTTTAGCAAGAGATAGTAAGAAAGCTTTTGGATTGACAACCCAAGCTATATTATGAGCTCCTTGCTATATTAAGATGTCCTAGGCACTGGTCTATGGCAACTCTAGGCTGTCTCTAGGGGTGAAAAAATTGTCCACAACAAGATCCATGCAAACACATCAATGAATTCCTTAAACAGGTCAATGTATTTTTGCTTCATGTCTGCAGGTATAGACTTAGCCAGCTTGATCATTTTGGGCTTATATTCAGTGCCAATGTTGCATTCTTCTAGATCTGAGTCTGCTTGTTCTATAGTGGGCCTTTTTTCTATGTCATCAAAGTCAAAAAGGTCCTCTAGGGGTGCCAGGCCTCTGGGTATGTTCTTATATTTTGCCTACAATAACTCTATCTCTTCTCTATCTGCATTTTCACGTTTTTCGGTCGAATGTCCAGTTTCATCAGAAAAGGTGTTTATTTCTATGTTACAGGGTGTTTCTTGTTCATTTGGGGGATCCTCACTTGGGAAGCTGTCATCAGATTTTGATTCGGAATCAGAAAATTCAAGCTCATTTCTGCCCACCAGAAAATCTTCGATCTGTTTATCACCTTCAAAGACCTGCCAATATTTTTCGTTTTCTAGCACTGCAGGTCTGAACTTGGTTTGAATGATGATTTGTTGGTCAGGGGGAGTCTTAGGATATGAACTAGCCAGGCAAGCTAATCCATTAGCAATAACATTTTGACTCCCGGGAACAAACACCAATTCATATTAAAAAAATGTTTTCAATAAATCCAGAATGTCGTTCCGGTATGCTCTTAACCTGGGGTGTTTCGCTGTATATTCACCATTCACCTATTTTATTACTAACTCAGAGTCTCCTCTCACAACTATCCTATGGGCTCCTAATTTTTTCAATAGGTTCAGACCCAGGATGAGAGCCTCATATTATGCAATATTATTCATGCATTTGAAATGCAGATTCACAGCATGGCTCTCTGCGTGGTCATTTTCTGTGTTACGTAGCCACACCCTTGCTCCAGCATTGTGCCTAGTACAGGACCCATCGAATTTCATTTCCCACAGGGGCTCGCCATTATGTTGCATTGGGGAGTCTATGCTAGGTTGTGGGTTGTCTTGTTCTTCACGTGGTATGTTAGTTTGAAGGGTGTGACTAATAGTCTGACTGCATTGTGTTTCTGGTTCACTCTGAGTTTCGTTTTCAGTATCCTGCCATGGTTTTCTTCATCGTATTATTCTAGGGTAGCCATTATGCTAAGATCCATGGAATCTGTGTCCTTGCTTGTATTTCTACATTCAGATCCTGGCTCCTCTAAGGATTGGTCGTTATAAAGAATGAAAGAATCCAGGTCTGTGTGTACATAGTATAATGGTGAATTTTCAGGTTTCTTGGGGCTACTGACTAAGAATTTCATCTGGGATTCTCTATACAGTCTTCTAAGTTGGCCAAATATAGGGATAGTGGCATATGAGCCATCCATCTGCATCGTTCCCTGCAGTTTGGCTCCCCATGATCTTGACAATAGCATGCCATACTTGGGTGGCACGTCTGCCACCACAATGTCCATGAGCATACACTTAGCTGGGATCTGGGTCAAACTCACACATAAGTCTTTGACTAGGCCTAGGCATTTTACTCTACTGGAGTCGAACGAATACAGATCTTTGTAAGGTTGTGTTATCTCTAGGCCTAGCTTTTCCATTACTACCTTAGGCATTAAGTTGTGTGATGCTCCAGAATCATGCATGGCATTGTGGAGTATTTTGTCATGAATGTTGAGACTGATATAAAAAGGTGGAACTACCCCTTCTTGAAACTTTCCCTTAATCTTAGGACCGAATAGCAGGGTAGGTTGATCATCATTCAAATTTACAGTATCATTGTTTTCCCCCAGATTCAATGCTTTCAAAATTTGGCCTTTATATACATCCTGAGTGGCCAACTCAGCTAATGGTACAAAGATTTTTATTTTTGCAATCTCACTCTCTAAATTAAAAGTGGACTGACTCTTGGAAATGCTTGACTCTGTTTTATTTGCTACTGCCTTAGTGGCTGAATCAGATTTTGATTGCTCACTATGTACAGGGTTGGGTACAATTGTATCAAGAGTACTAACTGACGTGCTAGTACTGCTGGTTGGCTAACTTTGTTTTTCAGTGTCTTGGTTGTCTTTTTCCTTGTGTTTACCAGAACTTTCAGCTGCTGATTTACTATTAACTGCAAATTCTTTAGAAGTTTTATCAGGAATTTTCTTGATGGTAACCTCAGGAGCTTTGGTTTTGGAAGTATCTTGGTTCTTTTTGCTCCTAAGTTCATATTGTTCTCTAACCTACATCATGGCATTTTCAAATCCTAACCTGTAATCCTCAGTTTCCAACCATTCCTCATCCCAGTATGAGGGTGAAGGCTGATCTTCCCCTGAATCACAGTTAAGGACCGAGTCTTCTGTTTCGAACATGTTTATTCCATTCCCCTCAGACTCTTCTATGGTTCCCTCGTCTTCATCTAGAAAGTTTTCTTGAAATGGGGGAACAACTTGTTGATCTGACTGTCTTTGTCTGTTGGGAGCAGCATTGTTTCTTCTAACGTTCTGGTTCTGGTTTTGGTTTCTGTTTTGGACAACCATAATTTTTATCATTTGTTGTAGTTCTTCCACATTTTTAGACAGTCTATCATATTTGGGATCAGATGTGGAAGCTACATTGTCATCCCTGTATGTTACCCTTTTCTCGGCTTTTAATCTCGCCCTTTTTTCCATCAAGTTTTCTTCTATGGTTATGGCTCCTTTCTGCATGTCTTCCAATGTGTTATACTCTTTATCTCTAAGATCGTAGGCCATGTCAGCATCAAATCCATCAGGATATTTAGCCAGGGCCATTCCTTGAGGAGGTTTCATGTGTGGAGGGAGAGCATTGTAAATGATGTTGCATCTAGTGGTGTACTCATGGACACTCTCCCCCGTGTTTCTCTTAAGGGACATGTATTCTGCTAGGAGCTGGCGAGGGTTGGCTTTAACCTCCCATTTGTTGATGAAGGTTTGATATAATGCAGGGAGATCTTGGATACTGCCCGGAGGTAAAATTTTAAACCATTTTTTTACATCACCGCCCAGGCTTTGGGAAAAGATTCTCATTTTGATTGTTTCATCATCAATTTCCATATAGTCGAAAGAATCCTCCATCTTATCTACATGTTGCTGAGCTGTGATGGACTCTTTAGCAGTGAAGTGCGGGATTTTTGATTGGTAATCATTGGGTAAGGGTAACAAGGGCTGAGTTAAGAGCAGAGGTGCATACCATGCTGCCATGATAATGTGCTGTTGAGGTACAGGGTTGGCTTGAGCAGCTGGTATATGGATAACCGAGATATTAGGACCAGCAGAAGTTTGTTGAGTAGATCTAGGGTGGGAGAGCCCCAAGTTTTGAATGAAGTGAATATCGGGTGGTGTAGATGGAGGGGTTCCTCTATCTCTAGTGTTTTGACCACTATGAGATGGTGTACTGTGAGGCTCAAGGTCTTGTTGGTCTAGGTGATTGAACGACCTAGTTCTTGGTAAACTGTTTGGAGGGTCTAGGTCAAGGAGAAAATGTGGTAGAGTTGCTAGGTCTTCTGGTGCGGAGTTATCTCTATAAATGTGACTAGAAATAGTTGGTCTTTTGGGTGTAGGAGCTCTTTTCAGAATACTCTCCGGATTGTCAACTATTTCAGGTGGGTCAGGGTTGGGATGAGCTCTTGTGTGGATGGTTCTGAAAGCTAGAATGTTGTTTCCTATTCAAGCAGCTTAACCCTACTTGTTGCATCTACCGTGGTTGATGTTGTCTCAGGGGCTGGTCTCCCAGTGGAGTCTATTGTGAAACCAAGATAATCAGCAGGCCTACTGATCACCAGTGGAGTCTTTTCGTTTAGGAACAATGGAGTTGCCAGGTGGAGGGTTTAGGATGTTCCTAGGGGGTACACTGTCCACCACAGTGCTCAGGCACTATCACCTTCCAAGAGTAACCTCGAAACAAACTCCAACCAGAGATTGACTGGGAGGGCATTTACCAGATATGTAACCTCCGAAGAGTGTGAGATCCGGAGGCTTCCTGGCCCTTTCCAAGCTCTGTCTAAGAGTATGATGGACACTTAATAATGGAGGTCGACTCAAGAAAGGAGTGACTTACTGCCAACCTAACCAGAGATTCTGGGCTTCATAGTCTTGGAAATGTATGAGGTGAAATGCACTCAGATTTTCCCCAGTGGAGTCGCCATTATGTTGGGGTTCCCATGTTTTGGCCAAGTTGACAAGACCAAAAGATGAGACAACATAGAACCACTTTCAGACCTTAGGATCTAGCCCTCCTAGGTCCATAGAGGGATCTCTCTATATGAGTCAAAGGGTATGTCTTTGAAGCCCTAAGTTGTGATTTTAGGCTAGTTATAGGCTCAGGGTTGTTTGTTTGATTGTTTGTGTTTAGTTGTTGGGAATCAGGAAAGAAGGATCCAGTACGAGACAAGGATGAGCAAAGAGGAAAACTAGGCAAAGGTAGATAATTCAGAGAACATCAGGGCCATTGGGCTATGGAGTCAAGAAAGGATTTATTTTTAATCAATGTGCAAGCTTTCAATTAGGCTAGTCATCTAGAGCATTTGGATTTTGCAAGATGAGTGGTGAGATGGAACATTAAGGACTGAAAATGAAGGAAGGGGAACCAAACAATTCTGTCAATAGATCAGGCCAGAGGTCATTTAACTCTAGGCCTGCTTGGACAAAATTAGAGGCAGTACGAGGGATCTTAGCAGGGCTTAATCGGGACAAGAAGATTCTAGTGAGGCAGAGACAGGGTTCTGGACCTCCCAGTGTTCTCAACTCATCCAACTAAATCCTAACAAGAACATTTAGACATAGATTTCATTAATTCATACATCAGAGAGCAGGCAATGACATCCATTACACTGGTTAAATCAATTGAAATCAATATTCAGATACACATATAAGCAGAAAACATAAAGGGCTGGGAGAGCAGCAACATAAGGTACCTATCAAGGGTAAATCTTATGCCAAACTTTTGATGCGAGCCAGTAGAAATGAAATGAAATCAAACATAGAGATAAGAAAACATCACCAGCTGCTTTAGATCAGGATCCAAAGAAACATGTTTGTCATATTAAAAACAACACCAATCAGGTACATCATAGCCCATAGCTTGAACATTCAGTCTGAATACAGCATATCTCAACCTATCTTACAATATTACACAGAGAACTTGTCTCAAGAGGAAATGCTTGCATTTCACTGATATCTCATCAACAACCAACAACCACCATTACAATGTTTCTTTCTGAGATTTATAGCTGAGGATGAACAGAAGGTCGACTAAGGTGGTAGGTGAACACTAAATGTAATATTAAACACAAAAATGTATTCAGGGCCGACACCCATTCTGTTACACTGCTGTGTATTTAATCTCTGTCACCTCCCTAGTGAAAGAGTGATCTTCTTCGGATATGATTTTGACATCTTTTGGCTGTATTACTCCTGGTGCTTTGAACAAAAATGAAATAAACTGCTAAGAGGTCTGTCATATAAACGCTCTAGCGGTTTTGAACTGCTGTTAGGGTGGAGATTCCTTCAGGGACATTGTGCATAATAAAAGTTGTATGGACGCCCTGTACTTGATGAAGAAAAACATTCTGCTGATGAATAAACCCTGATGTTACCTTTTGCTTGTGCTTAGGACCTTTTGATCGATCCTTGGGGTCTTCAACCTGGTACTTTTGCCTTCTAAAAATCCCTGAAGAAGCTCATAAGTTTTTCATTTCTTGCCTCGAGCTCTCTACTGTTCCCGCACTGTTTCTGTTCATGCATTCTGAGCTTTAATGACGCTAGAGAGTTGGTAGAGTTTAAACCTTTCCCGTTGATGAATTTATGGTGCAAACACCTCCAGACGTTTCCTGTAACATCAGGCTCTGAATACAACCTCTGCACATGGTTTTCCTCAATCACCCTGTCACTGTGACAGAGATCGTGCAATATGGCGGTCATTCCCTGTTGAAAACCCTGCGAAACATGAAACCTGCAAAGAAAACAATGGATGGGGTGGTGGATGATGTGGAAGATGAACATGATCATGCAGGTGATGAGATAGAGGGAAAAATTCGCAAAGAAATGGTGAAGGGATGCTCTGGTGGAGGGTGGTGGGCTGCGGAGCGGAAGAATGAATGAAAAACATTAAAAACATGACAATGAACCAGTTATACATAATGAAATGGGCGGAAGGTGCGGAAGGTACATGTGGGGATGACTTGGTGGGACCGGGGACAGTGGAAAAGTCAACGGCGAGTGAGAAAATCTGGACCGTGGATCGTGGCGGAGATCGAGGGCGAAGGACGACAGACTATGGACTATGGCATGGACTATCGCGTGTGTAGCTCTGGCGAATGATGGCGATTGGATGAGCGATCTGAGATATGACGGCTGACAGCAATTTCGCTGGGCCTCCGTGGTCGACAGATAATGCACGGGGAGAAAGCGGTTTCGCTGTCATACAGGGGACAGGTGGCACACGATGAGTGGAATCGCTGGGTGATCAGAGAAAACAACCAAGCGCGCGAGGGTGGTGCGAAAGAAACTGACTGTTTTTGAACAGTGCATGGCGGGTTCCACCGGCGAGAAAGGTTTCGAACTGTCGATCTGGCGGGGAAACGGACAACGATGGCCTGGCATGGAACATAGGCGGGGGAGACGCAGGCGCTGGAGATTTAACGTATGCCGTCTGATCAATTGAGATCAACAGCCGACGCTGCGCCCAAAAAGGCTTGAGATAAGCGCTTTTTGCTTTGGCGAATGGTTACAGTGTTGGGCTACATGGAGGAAAAGGGCGCGAGCCATAACCGAATGGAGCTGGGCCTATTATATGGTCGGGAGTGGGTTTTTAACCCATTTTCAATGGAATTTATGATTTTTGACCCATTTTCAAAGTGTTTTAAGGCCAGCCATGGGCAGTGATAGGGAGATGGAGGGGGAATTTGGGAACACAAAGGGTGTAGGGATTTTAGAGGGGATTTAGGGGGTTAATAGGGAAAATAAAAAGGGGAGAAAGGGACATTTTGCAGGGGTGCAAAGGGGGAACAGTAGGCCCTTTAGGAATGGACTAGAAGATAGGATTTGTATTAGGCATAGCACTTAAAGACTTCAAGGAGGATGGGTTTTCAGGGGAAAGGCATTCCTTGAAGGCTCCAAAACAATCTATCCCCCAGCTTGCTTGTCAAGAATTTCATAGGGGGGCTAACACAAGGTGTTGCAAAATATTGTTACTATGGCATACAAATTGGAGCTTTTTTCATCTTCCTGAGTGCACTCAGTTTTCCATGTCTCATGCATAAAGAAGGTTATAGGTAACAAAATCCCAGTTCAAACAATATTTCCATAGCTTGACGAGGAAGGAAAAATCATATTGGAACTTGAAGTAGTCATGAAAATAAGAACTTGACTGCTACAAAATTGATCAATTTCAGAGTATCTCATCAAGTGGAAGAACTTACTCGCTGAAGATTCTGCATGGGAGGATGATAATTTTATAGAGAAGAATCTGAATTACTCAAGCATTTAGGACAAATTTTTTTTTAAGGAGAGAGGCATGTTAGGTCCCTATAATACTACTATAGCCCCTTATTGTTATTGTTAGTGTAGCCCCTTTATTGTTATTGTTGTGCCCATGTAGTCTCCATAATGTTATTATTGTGCCCCATAGACACCCACTATTGTTATTGTTGTCAGCTTACATTATTATTTTTATGTAGAATCTGATTATATTGGGACCCCTTAGACTCCTATATATAGAAAGTAGCTTTTTGTCATTGGAATCATCACAAAATTGTTCATTTATGTAATGTAAAGGAGGCTTCCCCCTCGAAGAGGCTGATTTCTAAGTCATTGATCTTTCTTTTCTTCTATTTTGTGAGTTGTTTGCATAATAGTCATAACCATAACCATTGGCATAGGCCAAAAAAACTATCATGCTACATATAACATCAAGATATTAAAGAAAATAACACTAATCATCAAGTTAACGAACATATAACAACAACAAGTTAAGCATATAACATAATCATCAACTTAATACCATGCATGACTAACCAACCCATATGAGCACGCTATTTGAATAACATCTATCATTTATGTGTTCATAACATGAATAGAATGAAAGGAATACACATAACCACAATGCATATAAGTAAAATGATAAACTAACACTTTTCATACATGTAACTGCAACAACAATAATATGAAAAAATTGTATATAACCCTAATGATCATAACAACCATTAACTAACATACCTGCATGCCAAACATACAATACCCATATGATGATATTCTATTACCCCGAAGTCTAGTGCCATAACTTCACTTTGATGATATGCATCTCCTACTTTATCTCATCTAACACATTAGCATCACAACATATTGAAAACATCATGATGACCTAATTTCATACAATGAACTGATGGACGACAAATATAACCATGAAAATGCATGCATAACAAGATATAGACATTGACATGCATATAAAATTGACACCCACTCATGGCTACCACATCCAATCATCATCAACTTTCACATGGTGATACCACCGTAACTATGACCAACATCATGCATATGCGACAAGCACACAAAAAATAACCATGAGGAACACATATGCAATCAACATGAATGCATGAAAAACACACACCACCCAAGGAGAGTGCAACCACACTTTGATACCACTCTGTAACACCCTCCTCCCACATCTACCCAAGTAATCGTCCAACCAGGGTAAACATGTGACAAAGAGTTAATATGATATGATTCAACCTCCTAGGTGACCTTAAGGAAGTAGAATAGACAGAAACATACCAAAAATACCTTCCACATTAGCAACAAATTCCTAGAAGCCATCCCAACTACTCATGCATCCAACCCCTTGGTCCCACTTAGGTTTTAGGCCTTCAAACCCACATAAGCTCCCATAGTATAGGCATGGGTGCGTCTAGGAGGCTCTGGATGCTCCCACAACATATGCATGGGTGTGTCTGGGAGGATCTTGATGCTCCCACAACATATTCTTGCATGCATCTAGGGAATTTTTCCCATAGACCTGTGCCAGCGTCCCCGAGATTTTAGCCACTTTTTTAGGCCCAAAGCCCAGATCATTTCCCAGAACTCAATGAAAATTTTAGAAATGAATTATAATAGTGAAACAATGGTGCACAAGCAAAAATTCGAACAAGGACTTGACTAGACCCCTAATAGTCACGTGAGGCATTTCGTCAAACATGCCACAAGGATGAAATCTATAGTTTTAAATAACATATCTGAGCATATGGGTCTCATACTTATCTGAGAATCACTAAGAAGCATTGTTGCTACATCACATTAGCTGCATTATAATCTATTTAGGCATAGATACATTGTTCATTCAATTACGAATTGAAACATGATGAGAGCCATAATTCATCCCCATCATAAAACTCAGTAATAACCAACATATTAGCAATAGAAATGACAAGCACATAACAACCATATAATCCATAGGATAACAAGCATATTTACCCACAATACAAGGGGGAAAAGATTTATTATTTCCATAAGAAAAATGCAACCAAGTATAGGACATCCACATTCCACTCGAACATAGACATAGATGAGCCAAATATCTCTTCAGCCATCCACCCTTGTGCCATATTCCTAGCATGAGTGTGGGATCTCATAAACCAAATCGATCAAAACCAAACTAGGGCTTCGAGAGGCCAAACCACCTCAACCCTCAACTAGTGATTCCACCTCATGGTAAAACATCACAACTATCACGAATTGGTCTCCACCCAAGCTGTTCTAGGGCTCCAGGGTGTGTGTTCCAACCAGGGCTTCCACGACTAGTAACTCAACACACCTAGGGTTTCCAGAGCATTTTTCCAACCAAGGCTTCCAGGACTAGTAACTCAACTCACAATTGTCTGTTGGGCTTCCAGAGTGTTTTCCCACTAAGGATTCTAGGAACTAATAACTCAACCCACATCTAAAGGAACATGAGAACCAATCAGAGAACAAGCAATGACAATGAACCCACAACACCATGGCTATCTAGGAAATGGAAAGGCTAGGAAAATCCATTATCAATCCAAGAAATTCTCTATTTCAATGAAATATCATGACTAAGAAACCACATGCATGTTCCATGCAAGCGAAAACTAGCAAGCAAACCATACATGAAACTCGATACCTACAAATAAATCCAGTTGTAGCCGCTGGTCCTGGTGTCCTCTTGTTCTTTCCTGGTTTTCCTTTGCCTTCTTCCTCCAAACCCAAAGTATGCCACACTCCTCCAAGAGTGCTGCAACAAAACTCTAAGTATCCAAGAATACACGCGAGAGAGAGAGAGAGAGAGAGAGAGAGAGAGAGAGAGAGAGAGAGAGAGAGAGAGAGAGCCATATGTGTGAGAAAAATCTTTCCAACTAATCCTCATAAGCCTTTCTATCAATGAGGCCTCTATTTTCCTCAATTTCCATTATTTTCCTTCATTTTCCTCCTCACATGTAACCTGCGACTTTTCACCTCCCTTTTCTCCTATTTTCCAATTTTTTCTTAAAAAAATGGCAATAAATGGCTCATGCCTTTCCAATGCCTTTGCCATTTCCTTTAGCCACAATAAACCGAAATGAACACCCACTAGGATGCTTTTCCCAACATTAAGCTTGGAATACGTGTCCCATCAACCATGGTTATTATTTTGCCTATATTAAATTTTATTACATGAATTTTTCACCAGGGCTATTACAAAGGAAGTGTTATACCACCATTCAGCCATAGGTAACCACTTGATCGATTGTGCTTTCTTAATAGTTGCAAAGAAACGAATATATCCTTCCAAATATTTTTTCATTATATCAGATTGAGGATGATAAGATGAGCTATGAGCTAATTGAGTACCCAAACAAGAAAATAATTCCATCGAAAAATTTCCCATGAAAATGGGATCTCTGTCACTTACAATAATATTTGGGTTCCATGTAGCTTTTGAATTGTTTCCATAAATGCATTAGCAACTATACTGGATTTAAATGGATGATATAATGCAAAAACGTGTGCATACTTGGTAATTCTATCAACTACCACCATGATGGCACTCTTTCCTTTGGACTTGGGTAAACCTCTAATAAAATCCATTGAAACCTCCTCCCAACGTTGATTTGGAATGGATAAAGGTTGTAATAGACTCGAGGTATTAGTTGTCTCAAATTTCTTTTGTTGGCAAACCAAAAATTATACCACAAAATTTTGAATATCAGATTTAAGGCCATCCCAAAAAAATTCCTTCTTGACACTGTGGTAAGTTTTTAAAAATCTCGAGTGTCCTCCTAAGGGAGATGTGTGAAATTCCAAAAGAATATTTTGTTTGAGTTTGGAATTATTACAAAGATATACACGATCTTTGAACCATACTGAATCATTTTTCCAGCCAAATGTATCAGATGTACTGGGATATTGTTGCAACTATTGAATGAGTGTCCACACTTCTTTGTCATTCTTCTATTCATCCATTTCTTTGGTTATCCAATATAGTTGGATAATAGAAATGGCACAAAGAAATTATTCCACATCCTCATCCCTTCTTGAGAGTGCATCTGCAACAACGCTTTTCTTCCCTTTTTTGTAGATGATTTTAAAGTCATAACCCAACATTTTTGTGACCCATTTTTGCTTCTCTTATGAAGATAATATTTGTTCCAAAAATTATTTAAGACTATCGTGATCTGTTTTTACCTTGATGTGTCTTCCCATTAGGTAATATCTCCATTACTTTAGCGCATGTAGTATTTCCACCATTTCCTTCTCATAAATAGGTTTGTGTAAATGCTTTCCTTTCATTATGAAAATTTCAAAAGAAATGGGTCTTCCTTCTTGCATTAAAAAAACACCAATTCCATTTCCTGAGGCACCACATTCCACAATAAAGGTTTTTGTGAAGTCTGGCGTAGCTAAGACTGATGAATGGCACATTGCCTCTTTAATATTTTCAGTGGCCTTAGTTGCTTATGGAGTCCAAGAAAATGCATATTTCTTTAGTAATTTTGTTAGAGGTGCCGTAATTCTCCCATAATTCTTAACAAAATTGTGATAATACCCTATCAACCCGAAAAATCATCGCAGATGCTTTATGGTTGTGCAGATTTTCCATTCCTTAATGGCTTAAATTTGTTAGGGTCTACCTTAACACCATCATGAGATACAATATGACCCAGATATTCCACCTCTTGTAATCCAAAGAAACATTTGGAGGTTTTTGCATATAATTATTTCTCCTCTAATAGTTTGAGCACCATGTCAACATGTTGAACATGATCCTTCCAAGACTTGTTGTAGATTAGTATATCATAAAGAAATACTAACACAAATTTTCTAAGGAAGGTTTTGAAAACGGAATTCATCAAAACTTGAAATGTAGAAGGTGCATTGGTAAGGCCAAAAGGCATGACCAAAAATTCATAATGATCCTCATGAGTTCTAAATTCTTGTTTTGGAATTTCTTTAGTCTTCATTCTTTTTTGATGATATCTTGAAGGAAGATCCAACTTGGTGAAGTAAATTGCTTCATGTAATTCATCCAATAATTCATCAATGACAGGGATGGGAAATTTATCTTTAATAGTGAGCTTGTTGAGCTCCCTATAATCCGAACACATGCACCATGATCCATCCTTCTTGTGCACCAATACTACTGGGGCCGAAAAAGAACTTTGACTAGGTTGAATTATACCGACCTCTAAAATTTATGCAAACATACATTCAATTTAACTCTTTTGGGCATAGGGATATCTATAATTCCTAATGTTTGTAGGAACACTTCCTAGAGTCAAATGAATAACATGATCATGATCACGAATAGGGGGAGGCCTTTGGGAGTCTCAAATACCTTGGAATGATTGTCCAAGACTTTTTGGAAATATGGAGAAATAGATGATTTTGATGTGTGAACCTATAGTTAGCATAATTGTGCAATTACGCCCTATTGTTCCTTTTTAGAAGCTTTTTGAAGCCATTAAAGATTATTATCTTTTCTAGTTTCCCTGCAATACCCCTTAATTCAAATTCTTTTCCTTCCCAGAAAAAATCAAGAAAAGTTCTTGAAAATTAAGCTATCGTACCTGTTATCGCCAAATTGAGTCATTTTAGGTTGCTACAATGGTCAACTTGGAGTAACTATTTCAAACCACTTTTAACTGAAGATTAGCCTCTTAAGCCTGAGAGGGCTCTCTCCACTTATCCAAGGATTTGCCCAATTAGGTCTTAAAAAAAATGGCTAACTCTAGGGCATTTTAGTGTATGTGATTGCAGGAGAAAAATGAGAAAGATTCAACTACCATTGGGCTCATGGAGTCAGTAAAATAAAATCAATGATAAACGTTCCTACTTAGGGAAGATGATGCTTTTTCTGTTTCTATGATAGAGCAACACTAACACATGGGGATGATCAGTAAATCAATGCTAAAAGGAAGTCAGAGCATGTGTGACATGAATTCTGAGTAATTCAACCTCAGGATATTGTAAGTAAGATAAATAGAGACATAAAACATAAGCTCATTGAAACATTCAAAGAATCTCAGGTGAAGCAGAAACACAGTCTATCTATTTACTGATATTAGAAATTACAATAGTAGCAGTGTCAAGTAACCATCTCCCAGCCCTTTTCTATTTGATATTTTTCCTATTAATAGGCTTCAACACCTTCACATTGGATATCCCTTCAAGCTGGACCTTCAAATCCTTCTCTTGACACCTAATCCAACTAAAAAGCCAAATACATGGTAATAATAATGACACCTACTAACTTTAGGAGTTAGAGACCTAATAGGACTCAACTACCTATTTATTACCTCCACTTATCTAATAGTGGGATCATTACATAGATAAGGATCAAGTGCTAGAATGGAATTCTCCATGACATGAGACATAAATACAATTTCCAAGAATTTAGTAGCAGTTGTCCTATTTTCTAGGAAAAAGTCAATAACAACTATATTTTTGTCTTCATGCTATTTTGTATGAGTGGTACTTATGGCAAATGATGAGTCTTTGTTGAGATGTCTCCCTATATGTTTGGATGCCTCCACGTGGCTTGATGGTATTCCATATGTCCTTTGAACCTTCAAAAATACTTCAAGAACCCATCGCTGCAAAAAAGAGCATCTTTAGGAAGTTTCGTAGTGAGTTTTTGTAGCGTATGAAATCTTGTCCTTTCAACCATCTCCTTGCCACCTTTGCTATTAAAACATAGTTACTATGCCAAGACACCTTGCAAACAATCAATTTAGCTCAATATACTTGACAAAACTGAGTTCCAAGGAAAAAATTCACCTTCAGAAATTTCATAGCGTTTTTCTAGCTTCAAGCCTGAAGCACGCTACGAAACTGTCTAAAAAACCAGAATTTGCAGATTTTTCCTATTTTTTATGAAAAATAGGTCTCAGAAAAGAGCTTATATCTCTGAATACGTGATGTATTTTGCAAAACTAGAGGCTTTTTTTTTCAATCAGAATGTTCTGAAGAAAAACCTCTCTTGGGTTTTTGAAAACCATCTCCAGCTGTCTAGAATCTACATTAGAAAAATATGTATAAAACAAGAAAATTCTGAATTCTAAAAATAGGTCTCAAAGATATCTTTGAATCTTCGAATTGGTAGCACCTGTGAGAAAATTGAAAGAGGTTATTGTTCCTTGTTTTGTGCTTGATAATAAACTCTCTCATTATTACATAAATCATCTCTATTCATCCATAATCTTATTTTTAAATTAACAGCTCCCACAGTCAAAAAATGCAACAAATACCCTTGTAGCTCCAACAAATTCAACCAACTTGAATTGGTGAATGCTTAAGCAAAGTTAGGGTCCTCCGTGAATAGCTTAACTTCATGAACTCCTATCTAACCACAGAGCCTCGTTTGTATGCCTTCTCCTTCATGGCCATCTCCCTTTATAACCAAGATGCCCTCTTAAAAATATGACACTTGTAAAGACAAATTGGACAGCAAGTTGCTTGCCATAAAGCTAAAATATTCAAGGATGACACTGGGAAACTACACATGCAAGGATTAATTACTGACTAACAAAGAGTAGCTTGAGGTGATGTCTTAAACAATTATTTGACAATTTGGATTTTGATGATGGAAAATGACCATAACACACAATAGAATCATTCATAATGAATTAAAATGGCATCACCCTTCACTTATCTAATAAAAAAGTGACACCCTTGGCCATTTCTGCAGAAAAACATAGTTTCATAGTGAAAATGGTCTGACAGTTGACATATTCGCTATGAAACTGTTAGGCAGTTTTGTAGCGAAATATCTTGATTTGCTTTGTAAAACGCTACGAAATTGTGAAAAACTGATAGGTGGAGTGTTTTATGATTTAAATGCATGGGTATGAAAACTAGATGTTATGAGGCTTGACTTGACCGAAATGACATGATCAGAAAGGGATATTAAACCTTAAGGTAGACACCAACAAATGCAATTTAGTTAGAGATTTCATGAAAATGTTTTATGAGACTCCATCAACCTAGGTGAAAAAATGCATGACCTAACATGATATAACATGAAACTTATGGTGACCTTATAAAAAAAAAATTGAAAATTTTGAGTGTGATAACAATACCCAAAGATTGTAATCATTGAACTCCTAGTACAAAATCAACACTGCCCATTGGAATTGAGAGCATTGGACTATTCAATACACATTCCCCCATGGTTAGCTTGATACTATGACACTTTCCAAAGAAATTTATAGTTCCTCCATTTGCAATCGTCAGTTGACACTCTGGTGCTGGGTATAGGAAGCAATTCAATTCCTTGGCTATCTTACAATGAATAAAATTATGGGTACTACTCGAATCAATCAACACTATTACCTTTTTCTTCTTGATATGTCCTTCTAACTTGAGAGTTTGAGGAGTGGTAATTCTTTCCATTGCATTACCAGATTAATTTCTTCTTTCTCTAGGGTTGGTTCTTGGTGTATATCCTCTTCTTTTGAAGTTTCTTGTTCCTTTTCTTCATCCTATTCACAATCCATGCAAAATAATTTATTCTCAACACACTTATGACCTCTAGTGTATTTTCTATCACAACTGTAGCAAATCCCTTTTTCTCCTTTTTATTCCAATTTTTGTGGTGTCAACATTGTACGTTGTAGAAGGCTAGGAGGAGAAGCACTTTCATCTTTATAGTTGTGAGTGGTAGGCTTCCTTGTTTCCATAATTTTTCTTTCAATTTTTATTTCCAACCTAAACTCTTTCTCCAATGAATCAGGTTCCCAATGGTGAACCTTAGTTGGATGTTATCCTTTAAATTCCCTATGAAGATATCAATCATATGATCCTCTGGAATATCATTATATATTCAATTTTTGGAAATCTTCAATGTGCTATGCCATTGAACCCTTTTGTTTGTGATTTATCATTTGGCTAAAGAAGGTGTTTCTCTTTGTATCCTCATAATATGCTATCATTTCCTCTGTAAAAAATGACCAAGTGACAAGTGGTTTACGAGAAAAAATCCATTGATACCATGCAAATTGATTGGGTTCTAAATATAAAGTTGAAATGCATACCTTTTGTGCGTGTTTCACATTATGGAGATCAAAACATTGCTCCATCTGTAGTATCAATGTTACCGGATGTTTTCCATCAAAATTCCTCATATCAATCTTTGGAATATGGTGTGTATTCAATCTAACATTAGAGTTTATGAAATCATGATTAACATTTCTTTTTTTCTCAGCATGAGTTTCATCTAATACCTTTGCTCCATTCAAGGAATCCTTTCATGTAGAAACTTTGTCAAACCTTTCCACATATTATTTTAAACCATTCATGTCACCTTTTAAACCATCCATGTCACCTTTTAAACCATCCATGTTTCCTTCTAAACCATCCATGCCACCTTTAGCTCATCTTTGATTTCTCTTTGTGAGAGCGAAATTTGTTGCGTTTTGTTCCGTAATTTTGATATATAATGTTGCAATTATTCCTCTTCATGCACCATAGTAGAGCTTTCTGAGAGATTAATGGATGTGGAATTCTTATGTTTGAGAGGAATTTTAGAACCAAATACTGACATATATGTTTCAATATTCCCTTGGAATCACTTCAATTATTTTTTCAAACAAAATTTATGCAATTTAAAAATAAATACACAAATTTTTATTTATTTTAGGAGATCTATCTTGCAATGGTTGTAACTCTGTAATTGCAAATATCCAAGTTCTGAAGTTTAGTCCTATTGTATGCCTATGAATCTTCTTTCCAATGTCACCAGTCATACCAATATTGGATTCTTCAATATAGAGTTATGTCAAATATCCCACGATGACCTGATTATGGACTAGTTTAGTAGAGTGAAGTTGTACGGGATTCCACATATCATTGTTTCAATATTTGGCTCTGAAATTGATATGGGACAAACTAGATTCTGCGCAATTTTGGCCAATTTTTATAGAATCCAAATCTGATTCATGAAACAAAAGTTATGATGATTTTCCCTAGGCCACCCGTTTGAGATAAAATTTTGGAGCCTGAAAAAACCATAAATTCCTTGGATCATATCTTCGAAAATGTATAGAAACAAGATCTTAAATTTGTATAGGAAGTTCAGAAATATTTCTTATTCATGTTGTTTCAATTTAAACTTCTTAAATTTTGTAGAAAAAAAGTTATGGTGAAAATTCCAAGATGACCTGTTTGAAGAAGAGAAACCCTAGAGTCCAAAGCTCTGATACCATATGTTATTCAACCAGCTCACAAAGTACAAGAAAAGATACATCAACGACTTAAAAATTATCCTCTTCAAGGGGGAAAAATCCTTTAGATTACATAAATGAATAATTCTTGGATGATCAAACGACAAAACCTCCTTTCTATATATAGGAGTCCAAGGGGTCACAATATAATCAAAGTCGACATAATGTAAGGGCACAACAATAACAATAGTGGGCTTCTATGGGCCACAATAATAACAATATGGGGACTACATGGGCACAAAAATAAAAATAAAGGGCTACACTAACAATAACAATAAGGGGATACATTAGTATTATAGGTGTTGGGGTCCCATGATTTAGCAGATTTGTAGACCAAATGCACAGTCCATCATCAGAATAGTCTTTGGAGTCCTAGGACCTAGCCTTCCTAGACTCAAAGAGGACTCTCTCTATTTATATGGAAAGGATGTGAACTTTTTTACTTTAGATGGTTGATTTTAGGCTAGTTATTAAGTACATGGTTTGTTGTTTGTTTTGGTTGAGCAAGGTGGTCAAACATAATAGATGGAATAAGGAAATCTTCACAGTCATTGGGCAATGGAGTCTATAAAAGTCATGAAAGGTTCATCAATAGATCGGGGAGCATCACAGGGCAAATCTAAATTGGTCAATGGATCTTCAAGGTTTTTAAGGGCAATGAGATGGACATCAATTGTGAGAATAAAAAGTAGAACAAAGGGCAATTAAGAATCCTTTATCATGTACCTTTAACAAGAAAGGACTTAAATATCATAAGCATAAAGAGGCAATCAATAGACAGGGTAAAACATAAATTATTTGATTCAACTTAAGCAGATAATTATTCAAGACAAACATTCCAATGAAATACAGAAGGTGAGAAACTCATTTAACTTCTAGTGATTTCACCTTCAAGGACATAAAACATTCAAGACACATATATAACTGTAATCAGAGAAGATGGAACGCCTAAACATCTTTGATTATAGCTATGAAGATCACCAAAACAATTATTTAAGCAGGTACAAAGGGTATGATCGAAAAAAAACCTCTTTGGCAGACTTACCTAATGGTACTTTAGAGAGAGACTTCAAAAACAGTGTTTTAGTGACATAAAATAAGCAGGGCTAGCCATAAATCATGTTTGATACCTACTATATTAAACCATTCATGAAATAAACAAGTTTAGGGGGTATAGAGAGAAATTAAGAATTCTCTAAAATGTCCTAGCAGAGGAAAACATAAAGACAATGAAGAACAAACGGAGCTAAGGTGCCTTTGAAAACATTTCTTAGTCTAAATATTTTGTTCTAATGTAGTATAGAAAGATGGAAACATAATGAAATAGGAAAAAACAATAAAAAAATAGAAGCACTTCACCATAAACCAAGCTCAGGGATCCTGCAAGCAAGCCTCCTCCATCAACAAACAAATCAAGGCATTCACAAGCTCCAAGACATCAATTTCTTTTCAACCTCCAAAAGACTATGTATTACTTCAAAGAGTCTTCAAATGCCAACAAGATAATGAGCTCAAATTCAGTACTTATCTGCAAATGAGGAGGTGAAGCTAAGTCTAGGGTTTGGGTGTCATTTATTATAGAGTTAATGAATTCTTTACATTGAGGACCATGCAAGGCTCAAGGCAGGAATATCTGAAGATATTTCTCTGAATAATAACTCCTACCTTAACTTCTGAGGGAATATAGGTGAAATTTTTGAATTTAATGCCTATTAACAACTTTACAATAATTGTTTGGTAGATAGAAAATATCTCTGACTGGTTTCAATAACTGTTTAATTCTTTATTGAAAGAAACAAATCACTAGGTGGCAAAAATATCTTTGAAAGAAGTAATTTCCTATAGGTGGAGTTAATTCGAATCTTCTATGGGTTAATATGCCTCCTGCTTTGACTTTAATCTCTATTTTTAGGCCTTTAAACTCTGTCTTTTAAACTCTAACTGCCTGTTTCTATTATTTTTCTCTTTAATCTGTTTTAATCTTGCTTTTTCATTGAATCCCTTTGATTAAACCTTTTGATCTTCTGTCTTTATCATTTAACCTTTTAACTATCTGCCTTTATCCTTTAATCTCTACTTTAGCTGGCTAATCTTCTGTTTTTTATTTTGATCAGTGATTAGCCTTTTAATCTTTAATCTTCTTCTCTTCACTGTATCCTTTGACTGTGTCTATTTTCTGTGTGCAGGGGATGCTTTCTGTTGCGGTAGGAGGGTTACTTGGCCATCGATGATCATGTTTCATCAATGGTTTGTGTGGATGCAAGACCTTTGGCCACCATTGATTTGAATTAACCTCCTGGATCATCACCCAGATGTTGATTTGGTCATTTATGGACCATCGGAGTGCCCCTTAGGCACTCCTCCATTAAACCTGCACACAAAAACAACTTGTTAGTTTAAAAACCTGCGGGGAGGGTGCTATCTGCATCTTTATGTGGTTTTGGGATTATCAGAGGGTTTGCAGAGGAGGAAATGGTGTGCGAGGTAGGGTTCCAAAGGTAGAACGAGGCAGGAAGTTTGAATGTAGGTGGGATGATTTGAAAAATGGCGCGGAGGGATAAGTGGTTTCGAAAAAACCGGAAATGGTTTATCGCGTGGAAAAAGGTGGTAAGCAGTTTTCAGGAGAGGGCACGCAATATGGCCCAGAGCGTGACACGTGGCAGGGAAAAACCACTTATTTGGCACAGGTCATAGGAATTTAACCCCAGTGCAATTATATATTTGATATGCATTGGGGACCATCAGATCGTGGGGTGAAATATCAACAGCTATCACACATTATGGAGGTGGCGAGCAGGCAGTTAGATCGGCGGAGTGGAGGACAGGTGGCGTATTTACATTGGGTCGCGAGGTTTGATGGAGAATGGGCCCAAGGCATTAAATAAATTAACGAAAATACGTTAATTCATAAGGTTTGGAAGGGGCGCTGTATATGGCAGAGAGTGAGGCCCATATTTAATATATCAAGGGTTTATGAAGCCCCTTTTTATAAGGTTTTTACGAGGGTTTATCCAATGAAAATGGTGGAATGGGAAATCACATAGACCGGGGGCTTATGGATAGGCGAGATTGCGGTTATATGAGTGCAAGGGGCTGGGGCTAGAGGAAGAGGGGCTTAGGCCTATATATTATAAGGGTGGATTTTCAACATAAAAAAGGGCTTTTATATATAAAATAAAGCATCTGATAGGCTTAAGTTCTGTTTTTAAACAATGTAAAAGGGGAATTTTACATTTTTTAATGCATACAAAGCAATGGGAGGAACAAGAGTGTCCTTTTAAGAAGGTTATGAAGGGAAAAATGGGTTCTTCAGAGGGAAAAAGGGAGTGAATGAGAGTGTAGGTAGGGGAATGAAAATGAGATCAGTAGGCCCAGAAAATGAAATCCTTTTGGAGAAGTGAGGTGAAATTTTTAGAAGGTAGAGAGGGAAAAATATAGTGAAACAATTTGATTTAGGATAATGAAGGCAGTGAGGTTTCTAGAACTCACAATATTTCACAAATCTTGTTTTTAGAAATCTATGACCATTACTTAGTCATCTCCAGAATAGCAAAAATTATTCATGACTAACAATGGATCCACTTGGGGAGGGAAGCTTCCTTACTGGAGGTGTCCAGAACTTTTAGATATCAAATCTCTGAGTTTATAAAGACTAGTGCCTCTTACATTAGGCAAATTTTTTTTTTCCTTATTTTCTTTTGCTGATATTTATTTGAAGTGGTGATCTCAATGATCTGCAACAAATGATTTATTCAACTGTATTTCTACCTACCCTACCTAATTGGCCTAATTTTTTTTTCTTTGAGTGCATTTGAATTGGCAAACTCTTGACATTATTTTATTTTAAAAACAAAAACAAACTATCTACTTCTATCCTTATTTCTTCCAAGAGTTTAGATTATGCTAGTGAACTCTTTTATTCTCTACCTAGACTATTTGACTGCCAAGATTAAGTTGTTTGGCAGACTTGATTCTCTAAACTATTGACATGAAACTGAAAGCATGGTTCAAATCAAGATTAGGAAATCTGACTTACCATGGTTTGTGGCATTTGGAACAAGCTGCACACAAACATTATTTTGCAGAAATAGTAACTAGAAAAACAAGGGTTGTGATCTATCATTTGCTATGCATCCTTATCTTTCTCTTTGGTTCAGTTTTGAGCATGTGGAACTAGTGTCTTTCATTCCCAATCTATCCTTTCTGATAAGTCAAGCTTGAATAATTTTGATGATCATTTTTACACTAACTTATCAACATAAATTTAAAACATGTTTTAGCCATGATTAGGCTAGATGACTGAATAATATCTTCTTTTTGAACAAGTAGTGGAATTTAGGCTTGCACACTTTCAGAAGTACTATTTTTTGGGTATGGGGTTGTACCTCTTTTCAAATATGCCCTCTTTTCCTTTTTTTGTTTTTTTGAATTTTTTGTTTTTTATGATCTCTTATCATGCAGTGTTATGTATAATGAATGAAAGCTTTGAAGCTAGGATTCTTGACAAAAATAGTGTTTGAGTATCCTGCCATTGACATGACCTCCAAATAAATCTTCTCCATTCAGCCCTTGTAAAAAGAAAGCATTATTACGTCCATTTGAGGGCATGGTGTAAGGATTTTTCCAAAAATATTCAAACAGGCCATGCTCTCCTTGGTATTTACTCTTTGAGTCTTGCTTCCAAAACTTGTCTCTGTCAAAGACCCTTCTTAAGTGGAAAAGGTATTCTTTATCAGCTTCAAAACATATGATGATGTCATCAATGTATATCATAGTGAAGAAGTTGAAAACATGGGCCATGACTCTTGGAAGACACCTTCAACACTCCTTTCCCCATGAAGCAATTGGTCAAACATGTAGTTGCTCCGAGGAAATTTGAAAATGGCTTTATGCTGATTGATCGGAATAGGTATCATCTGATGATAACCTGAAACACTATCATGTAAAGACATTTTGTTTGAAATTCCTACCCTTTGTATAGGATGATTTATCTTGAGAAAAGGGTATTTGTACTTCATGGAGGTTTTGTCTAGGTACCTAAAGTCTATGCACAGTCTGCATCCTTTTGCTTTCTTTGTTAGTGACACAATTTTCCCAAGGGTTTCATGGTATTTCTTGGAAGGAGACCTTTTTTGAATAATGTCTGTGTCACAAGGCTTTAATATTTCATCACTAAATATACAAGCATCCTAGAACTTCTTGCATAACCTTATGTATTTCAGTTTTGTGTATAATGACAGAGTTCTGGATAACTTAATCATTTTGGGTTTTCCTAGGCTACCCACATTATACTCCTCTATATTAGTTCCAGTCGATACTCCTTTAGGGTCCATAGTAATATTTGTGAGAGTCAACAATTCTTCTAAAGGTACAAAACTCTTTGATGATGAGGTGTCTATGTAAAGTAAAAACATAAGAATCTTTTGATCCTGATTCCTAAATATTTTTGTTATGGGAGAGTATTTCAATACTTCGGGATTGACAAAAGGAAAAAGTTTTTTTTTGAGGTTTTTCCTTCATTTAAGCAACCTGATTCAGATTCCAAACTGATTTTTGGTTTTGAAATTTCATTTTCAGTTTGCATAAAGTCAAGTTCAATTTATCATCATCTGGTTGTTTAGGGCTGTTACAGTGTCGATTGTTGAGTTCCTCATTTGAGGACAGATTTGACTGTTCTAGTGAGCTTAATTCATTTTCATTATCATTTTCTTGTTTTCTGATTTCATCTTCATAGTACAAGATAAATGAATCAAGGTATGAATGAATGGAATAAACAGGAGTGTTGTTTGGCCTATCTAGGTTGGTTACTGTATATTTCATATGAGATTCTTGATAAAACCTCCTTGTTTGGTTAAAGACTAGGATGGTAGCATAAGACGTATCCATTTGAAGGCTCCCTTGAAGTTTGGCTCCCCATGATCTGGATAAAGGCATGCCATACTTTGGGGGAATATCAAAAACTACTATGTCCATGACTAGACTCTTAGTAGGGATTTGTGCCAGATTGACACATAAATCCTTGATTAGACCCAAACATTTGACTCTGCTTGAATCAAAAGAATACAGGTCTTTGCAAGGTTTAGTAATTTCTAGGCTTAATCTCTCCATCTCCACCTTTGGCATGAGGTTGTGAGAGGCACTAGAGTCTAGCATGGCATTGTGAAATATTTTATCATGTATATTCAGACTGACGTAGAATGGAGGGATAGCTCCTTCTTGGTATTTTACTTCTACTTCAGGACCAAACAATAATTCTGGTTTATCATCAGTCAAGTTTAAAATGTCAGTATCATTTCCTATATTCTAAGCTTTCAAGACTTGATTTTTATATACATCCTCGGTTACTAGCTCAGCAAGGGGTATGCTAATTTTGATCTTGGAAATTTCTCCCTCAAGGCTGAAAGGTGCTAGTGTTTTTGACATATTTACATATGTTTTGTCACACGTAGTTTTTTCAGCAACTTTGATTTGTTGAGTTTTATTAGGACTGCTATTTTGAATGGATTTTCCAGGGCCACTAGTAGAAGTGCTAGGGAAGCTTGGGTCAACACTTTGCTGGATGGTTTTATCTTTGTTTAGTTCAACTTTCTTAGCCATATTGTTGGTACTGTTTGCTATCTTTTTAGGAAGATTTTCCGAGGTTTTCCTAATAGCAATGTCTGTGTTATTATTCTTGGAATTCTCTTGGTTCTTTTTGATCCTAAGGTCATATTTCCTATGGACTTCTATTATAGTATTTTAAAATCCTAATTGGTAATATTCAGAATCCTCATGGTTATTTTCGGTTTGGTCTAGGGAGAAGAATCCTTGTTCTTCTTCAGTGAGAAAAAACATTACCCTCACTGTCATATCCTATCAGATTTACATGATTTTCCTCCAACCTTTTGGTCTCCCTTTCTTCTTCATCTACATAGTTGTGTTGGAAAGGAGGCCTAATTTGTTGGTCATTGTCTCTTTTTATGTTTTGAGGAGGATCTCTTTTGAAATTTGGATTCCTATTTCTATTCTGAGGATTTTATTGGTTCTCCCTAGGAGGTAATCTTTTATTTAAGTTTATCCTTTCCATCATTCTTTCCATTACCCTCACTAAGTTATCAATTTTGGCATCAGATGATGAGGTTGAGGCCATAGCTTCATCTTTGTATGTAACTCTTTTTTCTGACTTTAACCTAGCTCCCTTTTTAATCAGATTTTCTTCTACACTTACAGCTCCCCTCTGCATGTATTCTAAAGTTAAGGGGTCTCTTTCTCTTAGCTGATAGGCCATGTCTGGGTCAAAACCTTTTGGAAATTTTTCTAAGGCTAAGCCTAGTGGAGGTTTCATGTTTGGTGGAAGTGCATTGTAAACACTATTGAATCTAGTGCAATAATCTTGGACACTTTCCCCATCATTTTTTTTAAGGTTGCTATATTCTGAAAGGATTTGGAGAGGGTTATTTTTAATTTCACATTTGTTTATGAATGTTTGGTATAGAGAAGAGAGATAATTTATACTATTAGGAGTTAAGCTTTTAAACCATTTTTTGGCTTCTCCTCCTAAACTTTGGGCAAAGATCCTCATATTAATGGTCTCTTATTCTATTTACATGTAGTCAAAGGCATCATTCATATTATCTACATGCTGTTGGGCAGTGGTAGATTCAGTTTCGATGAAGTGGGGAATTTTGGATTGGTAATAATTTGGAAAAGGAACCAGAGGTTGGGGTAGTACTAGAGGGGCATACCATGCTCTACCATGATGGGAGAAAATGGAAGATTTACAAGAGATGGGTTTGTGAGAGGGAATGTGGGATGAAGTGGAGTGTTTTGAATAGTGGATGTGTGGATGGGTGTGGTGGAAGTATTTGGACCGGCAAACTGATTATGAGCAGAATTTGGTATGAAAAGAGCTAAAGTGATGGAGAAGCTGAAAATCATGAGGAGTGGAAGGAGAGGCTTCTCTATTGGGACTTTGCTGCAAATCTGTGGGCTCAAGGTTAGTTTGGTCAATCTCACTATGTGACTTAGTTCTAAATAGGTTCTTTGTATGGTGCAAGTCAAACTGAGGATCTTGCAAAGCTGTAAGATGTTCAGGAATAGAGATTGCTCTATGAATAATCCTAACAGTAGTTAAGTTTCTAGATTTATAAGTTTTCCACAAAATATTTTCTGGGTCATCAACTATGGTAGGAGGATTTGGGTCTGGATGAGATCTGGTATTGATCCTTTGTGAAGCCAAATTTCAAACTCAAAATTTAGAGAGGTTGAAAATTTAGGACTCTTTTTCAGAAGGGCTGACCTCTCTATGTGCTTAGTAAACTTACACAATAAAGGACTAGGCTTGTAAACTTCTTAGAGCTGTTTTGACATAATCCTAGGGAAGTATAATGAGAACTAGTGAAGTAATAGGCCTACTGGAGGCTAGTGGAGTCACCAGGTGGATGTTTTTTTGTTTTTTTGAGGATATATATATATATGGTCCACTAATAACTAACATAAAACCAATCTAGGAATGTTTTTGGGGGTTTTTTGAGTTCTTTTTAGGGATATTAAGATTGTCACTGACTCAAAGGTCCCATCATGATCACCATTGTGTTGGTGGTAGTGATGAGGTAGCAGATTCACTGGATTTTCTACTAGTCAAGGGCTTCTGAAGTTCTAAGGAGTACTTAGATTGTTACTAACTCAGAAGGTTCCACCGTGATTGCCATTATGTTGGGGTCCCGTGATTTAGCAGATTGGTAGACCAAATGCACAGGGCAACATCAGACCAATATTTGGAGTCTTAGGACCTAGCCTTCCTAGACTCAGAGAGGGCTATCTCTATTTATATGCAAAGGATGTGAACTTTGTTTCTTTAGATAGTTGATTTTAGGCTAGTTATTAAGTATAGGGTTTGTTGTTTGTTTTGGTTGGGAAAGACGGTCAAGCAGAATAGATAGAATGAGGAAATATTCATAGCCATTGGGAAATGGAGTCTATAAAAGTCATGAAAGGTTCATCAATAGATCGGGGAGCATCATAGGGCAAATATAACTTGGTCAATGGATCTTCAATGTTTTTAAGGGCAGTGAGATGGACATCAATTGTGAGAATAAAAAGTAGGACAAAGGGAAATTAAGAATCCTTTATCATGTACCTTTAACAAGAAGAGACTTAAATATCATAAGCATAAAGAGGCAATCAATATATAAGGCAAACCATGAATTCTTTGATTCAACTTAAGTAGATAATTATTGAATACAAAAATTCCAATGAAATATAGAAGGTGAGAAACTCATTTAACTTCTAGTGATTTCAACTTCAAGGACAAAAAACATTCAAGACACACATATAATTGTAATCAGAGAAGAGGGAATGCCTAAAAATCTTTGATTATAGCTATGAATATCTCCAAAAAAATTATTTAAGCAAGTACAAAGGGTATGATCGAAACAAAACCTCTTTGGAAAACTTAACTAATGGTACTTTAGAGAGAGAATTCAAAAATAGTGTTTTAATGACGTCAAATAAGCAAGGCTAGCCATAAATCATGTTTGATACCTACTGTATTAAACCATTCATGAAATAAACAAGCTTAGGGAGTCTAGAGAGCAATTAAGAATTCTCTAAAATGTCCTCGCAGAGGAAAACATAAAACAGTGAAGAACAAACAGAGCAAGGTGTCGTTGAAAACATTTCTTAGTCTAAATCTTTTGTTCTGCTGTAATATAGAAATATGGAAACATAATGAAACAGGAAAAAACAATAACATAATAGAAGCACTTCACCATAAACCAAGCTCAGGGATCTTGCAAGCAAGCCTCCTCCATCAACAAACAAATCAAGGCATTCACAAGCTCCAAGACATCAATTTCTTTTCAACCTCCAAACAACTATGTATTACTTCAAAGAGTCATCAAATTCCAACAAGATAATGAGCTCAAATGCAGTATTTATCTGCAAATGAGGAGGTGAAGCTAAGTCTAGGGTTTGGGTGTCATTTATTATAGAGTTAATGATTTCTTCACCTTGAAGACCATGCAAGCCTCAAGGCAGGAATATCTGAAGATATTTCTTTGAACAATAACTCCTATCTTAACTTCTGAGGGAATATAGGTGAAATGTTTGACTTTAAGGCCTATTAATAACTTTAAAATAACTGTTTGGTAGACATAAAATATCTTTGACTGGGTTCAATAACTGTTTAATGCTTTATTGAAAGAAACAAAGCACTAGGTGGCAAAAATATCTTTGAAAGAAGTAACTACCTATAGGTGCGGTTAATTCGAATCTTTTTTGGGTTAATCTGTCTCCTGTTTTGACTTTAATCTCCATTTTTAGGCCTTTAAACTCTGTCTTTTAAAATCTGACTGTATGTTTCTATTATTTTTCTCTTTAATATGTTTTAATTCTTCCTGTTCATTTAATACATTTGATTAAAACTTATGATCTTCTATCTTTATCATTTAACCTTTTAACTGTCTTCCTTTATCCTTTAATCTCTGCTTCCACTGGCTAATCTTCTATTTTTGCTCTTGATCAGTGATTAGCCCTTTAATCTTTAATCTTATTCTCTTCAATGTATCCTTTGACTGTGTCTATTTGCTGTCTGCAGGGGATGCTTTCTGTTGTGGTAGGAGGGTTTCTTGGCCATCAATGATCATGTTTCATCAATGGTTTGTGTGGATGCAAGACCTCTAGCCACCAGTGATTTGAATTAACCTCCTGGATCATCACCCAGAGGTTGATTTGGTCGTTTCAGGACCATAGGAGTGCCCCTTAGGCACTTTTCCATTAAACCTACACACAAAAACAACTTGTTAGTTTAAAAACCTATGGAGAGGGGGATGTCTGCATCTTTATGTGGTTTTGGGCTTATCAGAGGGTTTGTAGAGGAGGAAATGGTGTGGGAGGTAGGGTTCCGAAGGTGGAACCAGGAAAGAAGTTTGAATGGAGGCGAGAGGATTTGAAAAATGGCATGGAGGGATAAGTGGTTTTGAAAAAACTGGAAATGGTTTATTGCTTGGAAAAAGGTGGTAAGCAGTTTTTGGGAGGGGGCACGCGATATGGCCCAGAGCGCGATGTGTGGTAGGGAAAACCCACTTATTTCACACAGGTCGTAGGATGTTAACCCCGGCGCAATTATATATGTGATATGCGCTGGGGACCATCAAATCGTGGGGTGAATGATCAACGACTATCACGTGTTATGGCAGTCAAATTGGCGGAGTGGAGGACATGTGGCGTATTTACATTGGGTCGCGGGGTTTGATGGAGAATGGGCCTAGGGCGTTAAATAAATTGACGAAAATATGTTAATTCATAAGGTTTGGAAGGGGCGCTATATATGGCGGAGAGTGGGGCCCATGTTTAATATATCAAAGGTTTATGAAGCCCTTTTTTATAAGGTTTTTACGGGGGTTTATCCAATGAAAAAGGCGGAATGGGAAATCACATAGACCGGGGGCTTATGGATAGGCGAGATCGCGGTTATATGAGCGCAAGCAGCTGGGGCTAGAGGAAGAAGGGCTTAGGCCTATATATTATAAGGGCATGTTTTCAACATAAAAATAGGGCTTTTATACATAAAATAAAGCATTCGATAGGCTTAAGTTCTGTTTTTAAACAATGTAAAATGGGAATTTTACATTGTTTAATATATAAAAAGGAATAGGAGGAATAGGAGTGTCCTTTTAAGAAGCTTATGAAGGGAAAAATGGGTTCTTCATAGGGAAAAAGAGAGTGAATGAGAGTGTAGGTATGGGAGTGAAAATGAGATCAGTAGGCCCAGAAAATGAAATCCTTTTGGAGCAGTGAGGTGAACTTTTTAGAAGGCAGAGAGGGAAAAATATAGTGAAACAGTTTGATTTAGGATAATGAAGGTAGTGAGATTTCTATAACTCACAATATTTCACAAATCTTGTTTTTAGAAATCTATGACCATTACTTAGTCATCTCTAAAATAGAAAATATTATTGATGAATAACAATAGCAACCTAATAGTATGGAGGCATATCTAACATATTTCATTTTCAGATTTTTCATCTCATATTGAAGAGTTATATTGCAAAATAGCTCCATGGGAATTTCATGAGAAATATAATATACTTGATGTTATTTAGGAATTCCTAGATACCCACACCATTAATATATAAAATGGGTAAAATATCTTCCAATATTTTAAACGTTGAATCTCTTTTACTTATTCCTCATGCTATAAAATTTCTAGAATATACTTCAAGGATCAATGCAATACATGAGGATGTGTTGATGAGACTTTTTAGTATACCTAGGGGGGATAATATAGGGTACAGATGGAGGTACCCAAGGGAATAATATGATGTAATAATATAAGAATGATAAATAAATGGGCCATAGTTAATAAATAAAGTGGTTAACCCACATTATGTAAGGGACCACATGTAGCTAGGGAATAAAGTGATAAGCCCATTGTATTGGATGTATGGTATTGAGAGACCCATGGTAACTATGCATGGTATTTCATGTATGAAACCTATATAAAGGCTAAAGACTCTCCATTGAGAGATGTCAAGGATTATTGTATTGGCAAGCATATGGCTTGTGGAGTGATCTCCTTCCTTAAGGAGTGAATGTATAGTGTTGCCCTACCTCAAGGGTTATATGTTAATAAAGATTTGAAATTTTATCTTCTATGGTGTTATTTCTTGGGCATATTTTCTATTTCTATAAATTTTCTTGTCAAATCTACTACAAGTGGTATTAGAGAACTTTCTTGGGTAGAGTTTGGGAGATTTGTTTTTTCATTTTTTGCAGGAAATTTTATGGCGGCGAGTTTGCAGAGAATATATGAGAATTTTGGTGAAATTTTTTCAGAAATAAATAGCATATCTAGATTCCTTGCACAAAAATACCCAATTTCAAAAAAAAAATCAGTTGAATCGGAGTCTGGATGAGGGCGATATCGCTGATTTAAATTCAACTGTGTTGCAGAAATGTTTCTGATGACAATTTGTGTATGACGGCTCTCCTGAAGTTTTTTGTAGATTTTGGTGCAGAATTTCAGACAACCAATTATAGATTTGACAAATGTAGTATACCTAGGGGGGATAATATAGGGTACAAAGGGAGGTACCCAAGAGAATAATATGATGTAATAATATAAGAATGATAAATAAATGAGCAATAGTTAATAAATAAAGTGGTTAACCCACATTATGTAAGGGACCACATGTAGTTAGGGAATAAAGTGATAAGCCCATTGTATTGGATCTATGTTATTGAGAGACCATGGGTTAAAATCAACCATTTTTTTTAGAAATTTTGTGACGGCGGGATAATGGTAGCGCAAGTCTGTGTTTCCAGAGTACCTAGATTGGAATTTCATTCACATGGATAGATGCAGAATGATTATTACATTTCCAAAAATGGGTTATATTAAGGATTTTGATTTATATTGACTGAGTAATGCCCATTTTAATTTTTTTCCAAAGTAAGTGATTCTCTTCAAAACCCTTGCTTTGTTTTAGGAGTTCTCGCAAGATGAAGTTTACAGGAAAAGATGATGGCCCTACTATTGAAGATTTTTTACAATATCACAAGGCTCAATACTGAAATTTTTGGATATGCTCCATAGCGCTTCATATGAAGGATGAGGCAAATAAATGGTGGACCTCACTTGACAGCTCAATGAGGAAACTTCCTGAGAAAAAACTTGAAAAATTCATTTGGATAAGTGGTCTCAAGCCGGAAAGAAGGACACTAAGAGCCATAAAGACTTATTTTCTACTAAAATTTCCGTATTACAGGTTCATGGAAGTATTCAGAAAGAGAACATCATTGTGTCTATCATTCCTAGTTGCAAGCATAATTGTATCAATGTTAATTTGGCTAAAAAATTGCAAGTTCCAGCAAAACATATTGAAAACACACAGGTTGATAATGAAGATGTTCAAATTTATAAAGATTTGAAGATTTCTATGGATAAGTATGTGTTGCATTCGGATTTTTATGCTTCAGATATGGATGTTGTGGATGTTTTTTTGGGACATTCTTGGATGGAATCCGTTGGTACTGTCAATTTTAATGTGCAAAAGAAATTCATGAAGCTCTAGTATAAAAAGAAGAAAATTACATTGTAGGATATTTGCATTATGAACCATGCAGAGACTAGGGAGGAAGAAGCACAAATATATAACGACGCAGACACATCAGAAGATGAGCCTTTGATGGTAGACAACCAAACACATACATCAAATTAGGTACCAACAAATGCACCAGACACCACTGCATCACCAATAGTTGAGGAATTAGTGAAAGATATTCCATCAGTTAAAGATTCGACATATCACCACCCACATCACCCAGCAAGACATCAACCATCAAGGTGGCAACGAATTAGCAACAAGGACAACAACCCCTAGATGACACATAGAGAGGTGCGATGATCCACCCACAACACATCAACACAGAGGAACAACCAGAAACCGCTTCCATCTCAAGCGAGCGAGACATCGACTAGATTGAGTGTTCACCTTTCTATGGGATGGCTATATGCACGTGAATGGTACCAATGGAACACTCTTTTGAGTAGATCTTATTATTTGTGTTTTTCTCATGTTTCGGGTGTTGTACATATTTACTCTTGCATACAAATTTTCGGTCTGCCACCTTTTCCAAATCTCTTTTGAACCTCTGTCATAGCCCAAAATCCCCATGCTTCCGTTTAATATTACCGGTTCCGCCCGAAAAATACACTGTGCCAAGGTTAAAACCCATGATTTGAAGTTTATCGGGCCTAGTCCTAAGATCTCATCCCTCCATGTTCTGTTTCCCATATGTCCAGAGTGCCAAACCATATGCCGGAAGGAAAGGGAGCTTAACAATAAACGTCTCAGGTGCAACTGTGACTGTCGGATCTAAAGCAAATCGACGGAGCGAAGATTGTTCTATGTGGTGACCCCCCGCGCTCGTACATATTGCCAAAAACGGCGGTTAATTCTGCACAACTTTGAATGGATCGGCGGTTTTAAACCAAAGGCCAGCGATTCCATAGAAAACGTGCCACGTGTCCCTGAGTACGGTTTCGGAAACCGCTTTTTCGCGCGTTAAACATTGGACGATGGCCGGGCAGCGGAACTCACCCGCGCCGTTAGATTCGTAAGTCTCAATCCAACGGCGGATATCTTTTGAAGATGCCTGTGCATTAACTCGTGTCCGTTGTGTCCTGCGGCCCACCATTGCGTCACCCCAGTGTCTCCGAGCCGTTGATTTGGTTTCAAGATCCGACGGCCCAAGCAGTGTTCTCCTCCGCCCGTTGACCCCGCAGCCACGTCAATTCGCCACCTATCCTTCGTACATCCACGCGTCATATTCCTATGCGTCTGTGTCATTTTCCCCTTGCCGTATATATATGTGTGTGTTTCATTCATTTTCATTGTTTTATTTCGCCACCCCATTCAAAACATTTTACGTGGAAAACCTGCGTTCCCTCTGATTATCAAAAACCTCCATTGTTTTTCCTGTGCCCCCCCTGTGTGTTCTTGTCATCTGTTCATGATTACAACGTCATCACCATCTTTACCTCCACGCCCCTTACTTCTGAGTCTGGTTTTTCTAATGTGTTGGTGGATTTTGCAGGGTTTTCAACGAACGTAAAGATGTTTTAATTCATAGGTTTTGGCCACAGCGATAAAGCATCCCAGACGGTAATTCAACTGAAGCTGCCATTTATGAAGAAGGGTCCTGAAAGCCGCCATGATAAGACATCCATCGCAGGAGCTGGATTTAAAATCTTTCGGACTCTCCAAGGACAATTTAAAGATGCCGGTTGGAGTATGGTGATATAAATGTTCCAGCAAAGAACAACAAGAAATAATTAAAGATTTCAACAACCACATTGAAGATTATGAGCTCGTATCTGGTGTTAAAAGACAAAGGTATCGGACCAGAGATTTTCCAGATCAAGCCGAGGGTACAATGCACTGAAAATCATATCCTACAGATTGTATTTCGGCAAATTTTCTTCTCAGGAAAGTACAGAAAGTTCATGAAGATTTCCCCTTGTGCCGAGCCTCTGCAGAGATCTTCTTCCAAGTTCATTTATTCTTGCAAGCAACCTCAAGGTTTTATCACAGCAGATTTTCCTCCTCCAGCCAAGTACATAGCATTTGTATATTTTATTATTTATGTCTTGTTCATAAGGAGATCTTTATCTTCAACATTTATTTCATGAAGTGGTAGCTGAAGTACGTACATCAGTTCAGCCCTGCCAAATAGCATAGGCGGGCCTTTCCTTCAAATTTGTTTAAACGAGACCATTAAATGTATATCACCTACCTCATTCTCTAGAGTTTTCTCCTTCTTCTATAAAAACTAGAAGGAAAAACATTGTAAAGGTTCCAGATTTCAATCAGCAAACTATGCAGTGAAAAGGCTTCTGTATACATTTTGTAATACCCCTGTATGAAGGCTCAGAGCCCGTAGGGTCTCAGTGAGGAGGAGTTATAACTGTAATGAGAATTCTGGTCTCTAGTATCTCACAGTATGTAATTTTCTCTCATGTGTTAATACCATATCTCATTTCATGCTATTTATCTTCTTGTATCATGTTCTAGAATGTGAGTGGCTCACTAATCTTGTGTAAGGATTCATCCTAGTTGATGCCCATACTGGGGTTAGTCAAGCGCTTTAAATAGGCCTAGTCATGATATACTGTTCCATGTTCATTTCATCCATGTTTTCTACTATATTAGCTGCATGAGGAGGGTGCTTTTAAAACGCCATTGTCATGTATGGATTCTTAGTAAGTTAAGCCCATATATGGTTTTGTTGTGTATCTGGGTATCAGTCTCATGTCAACTAATATCTTCTTCATGTTTCCTCACTGTGCTCACTTCCTGATATATGATTTCTGTGGTATATTATTTGAACTGGCCCTCTTTACAGTAAGCTGTCTCTTAACTGTCTGATGCCTTTGTATTGGAGTTTTGCATGATGTTCTTACACTATTCTTATCTTTGTATCAGCTTCTGAGAGAGATTGGTCCCATTCAAACTCATTTCCTTATTTTACAAGTGATAGTAAGAGAGCTTTTGGACTGACAACCCAAGCTATATTACGAGCTCCTTGCTATATTAAGATGTCCTAGGCACTGGTCTATGGAAACTCTAGACTATCTCTAGGGGTGACAAAACTGTCGACAACATCTTTTTGGCGCTGTTGTCGGGGAATCGAATTTGAGAATATCAGTCTCCCTGGGCCTCGACAAATTGTTTTCACTCTCTAATCAGGTGAGCACAGAGAGTTGAAGAGTTGCATATCTCTCACCTTGGCAACTCCACTGTTCTTCATTGGATAAATTTATTGGTAGTCCTCGCTCCTCGTAAGCCACATTTGAGGTCAGATACATCACAGTCGAAAACACCTTACGTGTATGACCCAAAGAAGATCATCCAAAAAATAGTTTGGAAGGAGAGGAAATCGGTTCGTGCTGAGAACCCTAAGTATTCTGTTGAAGGTTATCCGCCCTCTTCTTCTCAAGAGATCAGAACAGAAAATCCCGAGTTTTACTCAGAAACTCCACGTAGAGGAAGTGCCTGGATTAAAGAAGATTTCCATCCTACTCCCGAGGCTAAGGAAATTAAAGACTTTACAGAAGTAGCTGCTGTTAACCGTGAACTACTCCCAGCTACCCCTCAGGCTTCCATACAATATATTCCCATTGTTATTCATACTCCACTTCCTCCTACCCCTCTTCCTTCATCTGTAGCTCAAACTGCTGCACAACCCCCACCTTCTCCAATGGCTAATGTTCCTGCTTTTCTACTGAATAAGTATGATCCACTGGCCTTACCCCAAGTGTTAAATGATATGCCACAGGATTATTTGAAGATTCTGCCAAGATTTAATGGTGAAAATGAAGTTGATGCTCAGAAACATCTTGAGACTTTCTGTTCTTTTGTAGAAAACTTAAATGTTGAACATTTGGATGTGGTCTTAAGATTATTCGTACAGTCTTTGGAGGGTGAAGCCAGAAAATGGTTCAAGACATCGGGAAATCGTTTTGTGACCACCTGGGACTAGATGGAGAATACTTTTCTCAGGAAGTGGGGAGAAAAGAATGATCATAGTCAATGTCTTACTGAGTTTAATACTATGAAGAAGAAACAGAATGAAGGGGTATCAGAGTTTATTAAAAGATTCAACAAGTTATATTTGAGCCTGCCTCCTGAAATGAAGCCCCATGAAGCTGCTGCCAAGATAATTTTTATAGCAGCCTTTGATTTTGACTTTGGATTCTCATTGAGAGAGAGAAAACCTGCCACTTTAGATGATGCACAGTCAGATGCTTTGGAGTTAGACGCAAACTTTGCCTCCACTGGGAAATTAAAAGGAAAAGCTGAACAAGATACTAGGAGGAGAGGCAAAGAAGAGGTTTCCACCTCTAATCCGGAAAAGGATTCAGATAAAATGGATGAAATAAGCAAGATGATAAAGAAGATGGTCAAGCTGGAACTGGAAGCTAAAAATGCAGCTCCCAAGAATTTCTATAATGCTCCAAACAGAGGATATAATCCCAGTATAGAAGACCACCATTGCAGATATTGCCGAGAGAAGCAAAGGAACAGCCAGACCAAGTACCACATCCATTGTATTTGGAAGGCCCAGCAGATGACTTCACTGAAGACGCTGCCTATGGATTAGAAGTTTCAAATTATGCCTTTTCAAATAATGATGATATAGAATGTCCATTGCAAGACGAAGAAGAAGAAGCAGAGATTGACCATTATTGTAAGAAATTTTATGATTTCATGCAAGCACAGTTCAATGTAAAATATGATCTCAGATCTTCAAGGAAGAGGACCAGAACCCGAGATCAAGAAGAAGAGCCACCTCAGAAAGAAGCATCTGCTCAGAAGGAATCAGCAACGAAGAGAAACATAGAAAAAGGTAAGAGCCCTCTAAATACTCCCTTGCAGCCTAATGATCAGATTCCTTCTTCTTCTAAAGTAGCCAGTCCTCCTAATGCTGAGCTAGTATCAAAAGAAATTAAATCTTCAGCTGAAAATAAAGAGTGAAAAAAAGTAGTAATAGAAAAGCCCCTTCCTGCTTTTAATCTGCAAAAAGAACTTGAGAAAATTAAGATTCCAGTCCCCCTGACCGAACTATTAAAACAACGTGCATATCAGTCTCAAGTTACTTCCTTCATACTCCCTCCTGAAATACCAATTGCGCCTAATAGTTTAAACCTTCAGGAAGAAAGACCCATGGTAGTCTTTGGCCCACATGTCGAGGAGATAGACTCCTCTACTCCTCCCTTTTATGTGTCCCTAGTTATTCATGACTTGTTGTTACACAATTGTATGTTAGATTCTGGGGCTTCCCATAATCTTATGCCTTTGTCTGTCATGGAACAACTAGGACTTCAAATTACAAGACCTTACAAAGACCTATATTCTTTTGATTCCAAAAGGGTTAAATGTTTGGGAATGATTAAAGATTTAGTGGTCAACTTGGCCCAAATTCCAGCAAAGAGTGTAGTCATGGACATTGTGGTTGCTGATATCCCAGCTCGCTTTGGCATGCTGCTATCAAGGTCCTGGGGTACAAATATTGGGGGATAAATCAAATTGGACTTGACATATGCTACTGTCCCAGTCTTTGGAGGCCAGGAGAGGAGGTTATACAGGGAGACTAGATTTGTTAAAATGGTAACTAAGGCTGACTGCCCAGATAATTCTCCAATTTATAACAAAGAGGGAGACTTCTCATGTCTAATGCTAGAAGAAAACCAAAATTATGCTCATGAGCCCCTTTTTGGTCAAATCCAAGTTGAGCAACCTCAAGAAGATCAGGAATAAAAAATTTGGACTTTGCATTTTGATGGAGCAAACTCAAGAGAAGGCAATGGAGCTGGGGTATTATTGATCTCTCCTGCAAGAAAATGGGTGCCACTGTCCTTTAAATTGGAATATGAGGCTACCAATAATGTAGCTGAATACGAAGCTCTCCTATTGGGACTGCAGACAGCTAGAAACATGGGCATCCAAAGTCTAAAAGTCATGGGAGACTCTGAGCTAGTGGTAAGGCAGATCAGAAACCAATGTCAAACCAAGCATCCTCGGCTAAGAGCATATAGAAACGAAGTATGGGACATGGTAGAAAATTTCTTCTTGGCATTCAACATATAGTTCATGCCCAGGGAGCAGAACAGAATAGCAGATTCTCTTGCTATAGCTTCCAGTACATTCCGTCCTCCTCAGAATCCACTTTTAAGATACGAAGTGGAGGTACGTTACAGGTCATCTATCCCAGATAACATTAAGCACTGGCAGGTATTTGAAGATGATGAACAAATGAAGAGATTCATGGAGACAGTGGGAGAATTTTCCAATATGGAGATTGATGACAATGAGGAGGAAGAAACTGAAAATATTGCAGAAAACAGATGGAAAGAAAAGATAGCAGGTAATAAAGTGCTGCAGCTGAAAAGAAATGTTATACCTAGAGGCCTGGTGCCTCTAGAAATATTATTTAACAAAGATGATGTCCCATTGCAGCCAAACAAAGTGGTAGAAGAAGATTAAGTAGAAGATTTAAATATGGGTACTTATGCTGATCCCAAAATTGTAAAATTATCCAAAAAGGTCCCAGAGGAATATAAAGTAAAATATTTGAAGTTGTTTCAATCTTATAAAGATGTGTTTGCATGGTCCTATCAGGACCTTAAAACTTTTGATGTTAATATAATGCAGCATAAAATTCCTTTGAGGGAAGATGCAAAGCCTTATAAGCAAAAACTCAGACAGATAAATCCTCTGCTGCTTCCCTCTATTGAAAAAGAAATCAAGAAGTTACTGAAGGCCAAAATAATTGTGCCATTGAGATACTCAGAATGGGTAACAAACCTTGTTCTTGTTCAAAAGAAAAATGGAGAAATAAGGCTGTGTGTGGATTTCGGAAATCTAAACAGGGCATCATTAAAGGACAATTATCCACTGCCTAAGATGGACCACATCCTACAGAAAGTGGTGGGAGCATCCAGAATGTCAATGATGGATGTTTTTTCAGGCTATAATCAGGTAGCTGTGTTCCCAGAAGATCGGAAGAAAACTTCATTCACTACACCATGGGGAACCTTTATGTATGCCAGGATGCCATTTGGATTAATTAATGTAGGAGCTACTTTTCAGAGGGCAATGGACATAGCCTTTGTTGGAGAGCAGGAAAAGTTTTTGGTGGTGTATCTCGATGATATCACAGTGTTTTCAAAGAATGATGATGAGCATATTGAGCATTTAAGAAGAACTTTTGAAAAATGCAGAAGGTATGGCCTTTCTCTCAATCCTCAAAAATCTTTATTTGCATTAGATGAGGGAAAACTCTTAGGGCACATTGTAGCTAAAGATGGTGTGAAAATAGACCCTAAGAGAGTTGAAGTAATAAACAGTATTCCTTTACCCAGGAATAAGAAAGAAGTACAGGTGTTCTTAGGCCGAATCAATTTTCTGAGAAGGTTTATTCCTAACTATGCTGAGATAGTTAGGCATATAACTGATATGTTGAAAAAGGATAATGAAGTGAAATGGTCCCAGGAGTCTAGAGAAGCATGTACAAGGATAAAATAGGCATTTGCTGAAGCTCCTGTGCTAGCTGGACCAGATTACAACAAGCCATTTATGATCTTTTCATTTGCTTCACCTCATACAATTGCTGGAGTATTATTGCAGAAGAATTAAGAAGGATATGAGCAGCCTATAGCTTTCTTCAGTCAAGTGCTTTATGATGCTGAATTAAAATATAATATATTGGAGAAGCAGGCATATGCCCTGGTAAAGTCCCTTAAAGCTTTTAGAATATATGTTTTGCAGTCTCACATTACTGCATATGTTCCCACAGCAGCTGTCAAAGACATTCTTGTTCAGGGGGATAGTGAAGGTAAAAGAGGAAGATGGATTGCAAAAATACAGGAGTATGATTTGGACATAAGGCCTACTAAGCTGATTAAAGGACAGGGACTTGCTAAAATGTTATCTGAATCAAATCATCAAGCTTTGGGCATTAATTTATCCATGATAGCAAATGAAGAATCCGAGAAAGGAGAAGAGCAGCAAGGACTAGAGATGGCCACTCAAAAGATACATATGAAATATCTAACTAGTCCTTGGTATAAAGAAATAGTTGAATATCTTTAAACACTTAGCTGTCCTCCGAGTTGTGATAAGATAAAATACAGAGCTGTAAGAATGAAATCCCAGAAATACATGGTTGCCAATGGATAGCTATATTGGAGAGACCCTTCAGGTATATTACTGTTATGCCTCACAGAAAATGAAGTGGAGAATATAATGATAGAATTTCATGAGGGAATATGTGGAGGACATTACAGCTGGAGGGCTACAGCTCAAAAGATCCTAAAGGCTGGGTTTTACTGGCCAAAATTGTATACAGATCCTTTTGCTTGGGTCAGAGCATGTGACAAGTGCCAAAGATTTGCAGAAAGGCAGAAATTAGCAGCTTTGCCCTTGATTCCTATTCATGTCAATGAACCATTTCAGAAATGGGGGTTAGATTTTATAGGAGAAATACATCCCCCATCAAGTAGCCAATATAAATGGATACTAACAGCCACAGATTATTTTACGAAATGGGTGGAAGCCATACCTACCAGAAATGCTACAGATGCCATGATAATGAAGTTTATGGAGGAAAATATCATATCTAGGTTTGGCTGTCCTGCTAGAATTGTAACTGACAATGCACAGGCTTTCAAATCTACCAGGTTTGTAAATTTCTACCAAAGGTATAACATCATATTGAATCACTCTACTGCTTACTATCCACAGGGAAATGGCTTAGCCGAGTCTTCTAATAAAACCCTGGTGAGGGCCTTGAAGAAAACAATCAGTGAGAATCAGAAGAATTGGGACTCCCAATTAAAGTTTGCTCTATGGGCGAATAGAATAACCAACAAGAGAGCAACAGGGAAGTCTCCCTATGAGCTGGTGTATGGGCGAGCAGCTGTGTTTCCTATGCAATTGGCGTTGCATGTTGTACGTTTTATGCAGGAAAGTCAGGAAGAACCAGATGACATGGTTAGAAGGATTAATCAACTGGTCGAATTAGAGGAAACACGGAACCAGGTGAATCAGAGATTGATAGAATATCAGGAGAAGATGAAGAATGTATTTGATTGGCATGCAAAAGATTGGAAATTTCAAATTGGAGACTTGGTTCTCAGATGGGATGTTCGAAGAACAGAGAAGGGCAAGCATGCTAAATTCGATCCGCTGTGCTTTGGTCCATTCAAAATCGTGAATCAAGGGAGAAATAATACTTTCATGTTAGAAAACATACAGGGTGATCTGCTGGATTCCCCTGTGAATGGACAATTTCTCAAACCTTACTTTCAATTCTGATCCAGGCTGGGAGTGCCTGTTGTATTATATTGTATATAAGTTGTTTTAAGTTTTTATTTTCATGAGGAAAGGGTGCTGGCAATTACCTGAAGAAGAAGCGCAGAGGAATTGAAAGACAGAATGTACATACAGAAATGCTTGGTGGTCTGCGTGTTCTCGACTTGTCCAGGGACGAACATGCCGTCCCCAGATGAAGCCGATGTTGTACATATTTACCCTTGCATACAAATTTTCAGTCTGCCACCTTTTCCAAATCTCTTTCGAACCTCTGTCGTAGCCCAAAATACCCATCCTTCCGTTTAATATTACCGGTTCCGCCCGAAAAATACACTGTGCCAAGGTTAAAACCTGTGATTTGAAGTTTATCGGGCCTAGTCCTAAGATCTCAGCCCTCCATGTTCTGTTTCCCATATGTCCTGAGTGCCAAACCATACGCCGGAAGGAAAGGGCGCTTAAAAATAAACGTCTCAGGCGCAACTGTGACCGTTGGATCTAAAGCAAATCAATGGAGCGGAGATTGTTCTATGTGGTGGCCCCCCGCACTCGTATATATTGCCAAAACCGGCGGTTAATTCCGCACAGCTTTGAATGGATCGGCGGTTTTAAACCAAAGGCCAGCGATTCCATAGAGAACGTGCCGCGTGTCCCTGAGTACGGTTTCGGAAACCGCTTTTTCGCGCGTTAAACATTGGACGATGGCCGGGCAGCGGAACTCACCCACGCCGTTAGATCCGTCAGTCTCAATCCAATGGCGGATATCTTTTGAAGATGCTCGTGCATTAACTCGTGTCTGTTGTGTCCTGTGGCCCACCATTGCGTCGCCCCAGCGTCTCCGAGCCGTTGATTTGGTTTCAAGATCCGACGGCCCAAGCCGTGTTCTCCTCCGCCCGTTGACCCCCCAGCCATGATAGTTCGCCACCTGTCCTTCGTACATCCACGCGTCATATTCCCGTGTGTCCGTGTCATTTTCCCCCTGCCGTATATATATGTGTGTGTTTCATTCATTTTCATTGTTTTATTCCGCCACCCCGTTCAAAACATTTTACGTGGAAAACCTACGTTCCCTCTGATTATCAAAAACCTCCATTGTTTTTCCTTTGCCCCCCCTGCATGTTCTTGTCATCTGTTCATGATTACGATGTCATCACCATCTTTACCTCCACGCCCCTTACTTATGAGTCTGGTTTTTCTAATGTGTTGGTGGATTTTGCAGGGTTTTCAATGAACGTAAATATGTTTTAATTCATAGGTTTTGGCCGCAGCGATAAAGCATCCCAGACGGTAATTCAACTGAAGCTGCCATTTATGAAGAAGGGTCCTGAAAGCCGCCATGATAAGACATCCATTGCAGGAGCTGGATTTAAAATCTTTCGGACTCTCCAAGGACAATTTAAAGATGATGGTTGGAGTATGGTGATATAAATGTTCCAGCAAAGAACAACAAGAAATAATTAAAGATTTCAACAACCACATTGAAGATTATGAGCTCGTATCTGGTGTTAAAAGACAAAGGTATCGGACTAGAGATTTTCCAGATCAAGCCGAGGGTACAATGCACTGAAAATCATATCCTACAGATTTTATTTCGGAAAATTTTCTTCTTAGGAAAGTACAAAAAGTTCATGAAGATTTTCCCTTGTGCCGAGCCTCTGCAGAGATCTTCTTCCAAGTTCATTTATTCTTGCAAGTAACCTCAAGGTTTTATCACAGCAGATTTTCCTCCTCCAGCCAAGTACATAGCATTTGTATATTTTATTATTTATGTCTTGTTCATAAGGAGATCTTTATCTTCAGCATTTATTTCATGAAGTGGTAGCTAAATTACGTACATCAGTTCAGCCCCGCCAAATAGCATAGGCGGGCCTTTCCTTCAAATTTGTTTAAGCGAGACCATTAAATGTATATCACCTACCTCATTCTCTAGAGTTTTATCCTTCTTCTATAAAAACTAGAAGGAAAAACATTGTAAAGGTTCCAGATTTCAATCAGGAAACTGTGTAGTGAAAAGGCTTCTGTATACATTTTGTAATACCCCTGTATGAAGGCTCAGAGCCCGTAGGGTCTCAGTGAGGAGGAGTTATAACTGTAATGAGGATTCTGGTCTCTAGTATCTCACAGTATGTAATTTTCTCTCATGTGTTAATACCATATCTCATTTCATGCTATTTATCTTCTTGTATCATGTTCTAGAATGCGAGTGGCTCACTAATATTGTGTAAGGATTCATCCTAGTTGATGCCCATACTGGGGTTAGTCAAGCACTTTAAATAGGCCTAGTCATGATATACTGTTCCATGTTCATTTCATCCATGTCTTCTACTATATTAGCTGCATGAGGAGGGTGCTTTTAAAACGCCATTGTCATGTATGGATTATTAGTAAGTTAAGCCCATATATGGTTCTGTTGTGTATCTGGGTATCAGTCTCATGTCAACTAATATCTTCTTCATGTTTCCTCACTGCGCTCACTTCTTGATATCTGATTTCTGTGGTATATTATTTGAACTGGCCCTCTTTACAGTAAGCTGTCTCTTAACTGTCTGATGCCTTTGTATTGGAGTTTTGCATGATGTTCTTACACTATTATTATCTTTGTATCAGCTTCTGAGAGAGATTGGTCCCATTCAAACTCATTTCCTTATTTTACAAGTGATAGTAAGAGAGCTTTTGGACTGACAACCCAAGCTATATTACGAGCTCCTTGCTATATTAAGATGTCCTAGGCACTGGTCTATGGCAACTCTAGACTGTCTCTAGGGGTGACAAAACTGTCGACAACATCGGGCACGAAATATGTTTAAGGGGGGTGTAATGTAGTATACCTAGGGGGGATAATATAGGGTACAGAGGGAGGTACCCAAGGGAATAATATGATGTAATAATATAATAATGATAAATAAATCATGGCCATAGTTAATAGATAAAGTGGTTAACCCACATTATGTAAGGGACCACATGTAGCTAGGGAATAAAGTGATAAGCCCATTATATTGGATGTATGGTATTGAGAGACCCATTGTAACTACCCATGGTATTGCATGTATGAAACCTATATAGAGGCTAGATACTCTTCATTAAGAAATGTCAAGGATTATTGTATTGGAAATAATATGGCTTGTGGAGTGATCTCCTTCCTTAAGGAGTGAATGTATGGTGTTTCCCTACCTCAAGGGTTTTGATGTTAATGAAGATCTGAAGTTTTATCTTCTATGGTGTTATTTCTTGGGCATATATTCCATTTATATAAATTTTCTTGTCATATCTACTACAGACTTTTTATATACTCTTTGGGAGATAAAAAAAGAGATTATAACTCAGTGATAATGAAAGAAATTATGAGTAAACTAGATCCAATCCTTAGAGGTTAAGTTGTCTTGTATATGTAAGAGCTGATTTCATTTATGTAATTTTTATATTGTGGATATATGTTCTATGGTGCCATTTAGAGATTATATATTGCATGACTTATGAATGAAAAATACAAATTAAGGCCATAAAGGATCACCATGCTACCTTGGAGGAGCATATAGTGGCAAGGCTAACTCTTATCCTATAGTCTTTAGTCATCTACCTTTAAGATCATGACATTACACATTACACATCCTTTAATTAGGTGTATTTTTACATAGTTTTTTGGTAAGGAATCACCTTGTTGTGCTTTGAGTTGTGGATCTAGATATAACCTCTCCCTCATACTCATAAGATCTAATCATGTAAACTTATGGGTATATTTCTTCACATGTTTTATTGTTTGTTGTCCCTAATTCTATTGTAGAACCAAGTAAAGGAGTTTAGAATATGTCATATCATTGCATATAAACCCTTGATTTTTGCTCTTGTAATTGCCTAAATGACTCCATACCCCAAATAGATAATGCATATGACTCACCTTAATCCATCACCTCCAAACAAATTTACATTTTTCATCCTTCACTACATTGTTGCTAGGCTCTCTTTTGTCCCACTCATTACTACAGGAAGTGAACCTAGTAACCATGAGGTAAACCCTCCTTGACTTATGCACACCTTTGTTGAAAGTGTAGAGGAGTGTTGGTAGGTTACAATGCTAATCTTGTAGGTTGCACATGGTTAATATGCTATTTTTGGTACTTTTAGCTAAAGGTGCTAGTTTGTGAGGTAACACTTTGGACATTGTTGTTAGATTTTCATCTTTGTTTTCCTTTAATTTTTTTTTCTATTTTCTTTGATTACAATGGAGGGTATGAAATTGGGAGCCTATGGAAATATATAAATGAATTATAAAGAATAGAAGAAAAGGGAAGGTGCCTTATTTTTCTTTCTCTTATGTTTCATCTCTAATAATATCAGTGCACCCATCATTGATAGAGGCCATGTTGGAGGTCCTACAAGGAATGAAATTTTGGAAGTTTGTTACAATATATTTGTTCTACATGAATTAATGATTTTTGAATATTTTAAAAGGACTTATATAATGAATTTTAGTAATTTATACAAAAAAATGGATTATAAGTCCCAAGAATCTCCCACGCACTTTTGCTCATGCTAAGGATGGTACCTAAGATAACCCAAATTCTACAGAAGCTCAAAGATTTTTCAACATGTCACTGGTAAGAATTTAAACTAGGTGGTAAGAATAACAATCATTCCTTTCAGACACCCAAGTTAGACCCAATTAATGATTGCAACACTTTATAACATAAGCTATAATGAAATTGAAAATACTACTAAGTTAAAATAAAGAAGGTGTTATTATATTCAAAAGGTTGCGAAAGTATTTTTATTTGTTAAATTTGGCGGAATAAAATAAAAATTAAAGGAAAAAAAAAGGAAACAAATAGAGTGGAAAAAAAGAAAAGAAAAGGCAGCATGTAAACCAAAACATGATTGAAGGAAGGAACATTATAGTTTAAGATTCTTTACACATTACTAATTGAATAGTACTACATGTTTGTTGCAAAAGCAATGTTTCAAGGAAATCTTGGGTGTTATTTGTCCTTTTCTATTTTTGACACTATTAAAACCAATATTGTAATAACACAACTATGAGACCTACAATGGGAATGGTTCCTAAAGAAAAATATACATTCATTTTTTTTATGCATTGATAATTGGGTAATTTTGAAAAGAAATTGCAAGGAAAATGACATGTTAATTAGTCTAGTAAGCATTGAATACATTATAATTCATTTGGTCTTTTATGAAGGTAATATATAATTGTATTTCTATGGAAAAAAATTCACTAACATAGATATTAGTATCAAATATTATGAATTACAATACTAAATCACTATTTTTTCCTTTAACAAGTTGTTGACGAGGAAAAATGTAATACCAATAGTAAGGGGCTATCCCTGGTGTGGAGTCCCAATCATACCTAACATCGTTTGGGAAAAAAATTCTTATCAGGTACATGGGCCCAGTTTTCACCATGTTCATTTTCTCTTGCCTTTCAAGTGAAGAGATGTTAATATGAGGGAAAGTATGAAATACCTGGAGAGGGAGGATGAATAAACCCATAAATGATAAACTTGAATTTCAAGATACAAGAATGTAAAAACAAAAACAAAAAACAAGAATCACATCTCAAGAGGAGTTAGTAAACTAAAACCATCTGATACATACAAGAGTAAGGAAGTATTAGAATTTCATTGCAAATTAGTTCATAATTGGTTACTAGTATTTGCATAGAATGAAAGAGAAAATAATCCAGAAAACATATAAGAAATACACCATGAATTAGTTCATCAAAATATAACTCATATGAAAGAAAACATAGACAGATAAAAGGAGTATTGGATAGCTATTACAACCATTACAGGAGTGCACAAGAATCCATGCCAAGAATGAAGAGCTTCTCATTGATAATGTTGCAACTTCAAATATATGCACCACAATTCCATAATAATCCAATAGTGGAAGGTGTGTTTCTCATATCATCTCCAATAAGTCCCTATCCTCACCACAAATCAACCTAAAATGTGCCAAGAGCAAGAGTGCTTAATGTCACCTAAGTGCTAACAACTATTTCAATGCTAACATTGCCCAAGCACTAAAGCCCCTTCATTAGAGGCATAAGAGTACATTTATACAAATGGATAGGTGAATCTTCACCTTCCCCATGGATCTTAAACTTTCTCATGACCTATTCGATTCCTAATAACTTTTCATATTCCAATAACTCTTGCATGAATTTGGTATTTTCCTTTTACGGAAAAAATAATATTTACAATGAATTTTGGTGTGGCACCTTGGAAGGAATGTATTCTAGTTTGGAAGATATTATTTGATATTTTAGCCAAACCCATTATAACGTACTTTGAAACCAGTAAGATACTCTTCTATAGCTTTCCATCCCTCTTGACTTGAATTGCAAGATCACCTATAGGTTCAACTTGCAAATGAAATGAGAGTAAGGAAAGAATAATATTCATCCACAATTTCCTATATAATTTTTTTGAATGTGCTTATTAAAATTAAACTGATGTAAGTGATCATCGAAGAAGTTTTTTTTGGATTTTTAGGTTTTTCGTGACCAAGAATTTTGATATTTTTCCTAAAGAGCATATGCAGACTTTGTTAAGAAATGGAAACCGGTAGTTGCTTTTCTTCGACATTTTGAAATGATGTTGATCATGTATGATACGAATTTATGCAAGAACGCAACAGAATACACATATAACCATAAATATAAAGATGCAATTTAAATAACACTTCATTTCATTAATATCAAATAATTGAAATTTGCTTACAGACAGAATGGAAATAAACTAGCTAAGGCGCTGGTAGCTTATCTCTGAGAAGAGATGTGGCGGCTACAAGCCTTTGAAATGAGTTACAATGAGGCTCGAGGGCCTATTTATTATTTAGAAACAATGGAAAACCATAAACATCCAAAAACCTAACCCTATGAGATGAATCGCCAAAACTATGGGCCCCGTTTAGGTAAATTGGTGTTTCAACTTCTCGGGGATGTAACTTTGGCATACTATTTCTGTTTGACACACATGATACATTGTCGGAAAGATCTATTCGAGGACTACAACTATTGTCGCGAATATCAATTTTGGAATGGAATCATATTCATCTTACAAAAAATGGCCAAAAAACATTGTTTAGGGCCTCAAAATGGCTCCAGAAGTTCAGGACCTGAAAACTGCTAAAAATAGTAAGTTTTGCCGAAACTGAAAAACCGAAAGAGACAATGGTGGGGCCCCAAGTGGAATAGGTGGGTGGCCACCAATATCCACCATGATCATTCCTTCCACCTTAGGAAGAAATGGTCCCCATTGCGTTGAGTTCCTCCGTGAGATGAGGAAACTTCTGCTGAACTTGGTCCCTGGTGAACCACTTGCCTTGGTGCAGGAGTTGGCCAAATTTGACAACCCGATACAGTTGGATCTTATGTTGGCGAGTGTTCTTGATTTGCATGTCCATGATAAAATCTATGGTGGCATGTTCCATGTAGTCTGGGTTTAACTCTTTTGGTGTGAGTTCTTCTGCAATGTCAGAGGTGTCCAGTAGAGGTGGGAAGTAGGAACGAAGGCGGTCTACATTGAATACTGGGTGCAGACCAAGGAATGGTGGAATACTCAGCTCGAAGGCATTGTTCCCTACAACCTTGTTGATGGTGTAAAACCCATATCAGAGTGGGCAAAGCTTGCAGCGGGGTCTAGTGAGGCTCTCCTTCTACAAATGTAGCCACACTTTCTCGCCCACCTGGAAGTTGTGTGGCACCCAATGTTGATCATGTCGTTGCTTGTACTTAGCATTGACTCTATCTAATATGTCATGAACTTGTTGGTGGATGTGCTGAATGTGCTCAATGAAGTTGTTCGCTTTGTCAGTTTCAGATTGGACATGAGTCGAATCGGCTTGAGTAGCCGCAAATGGCATGGCTACGTCAATGGGACATAGTGGCTGGAATCCCAAGCCCACCTGAAAGGTGCTATGGCCAGTTGAGCTGTGGAGAGACCAGTTATAACTATGTTGTACATAGGGGAGGCTCTCATCCCATGTGCGTGGATGCTTTGAATTGTACATGTGCAGAATGTGTACAATCATCCTGTTGACGACCTTTGTCTGGCCATGAGTTTGGGGATGGAAAACTGTGGTCTTGGTGAGCTTGGTGTCCAAAATTGACCAGAGGTTGGACCAAAATGTGCTGAGGAACCTATTGTCGCGATATGATATGATAGACTGTGGGATCCCAAAGTGCACCCACACTTGTTCAAAGAAGAGTTTAACAGTGGCTTCTATTGTGATATTCTTCTTGCAGGCCACCATAATGGCCATCTTTGAGAATCTGTCGACGACCACGAAAACACAATCGTTTCCATGCTTAGTAGAAGGAAGTCCTGACATGTAATCCATGGAGATGGATTCCCAAGGTTGACTAGGGGTAGGTAGAGAAGTATAAAGCCCTTGTTTCTTGATGGTCAGTTTGGCAATGGCGCAAGAAATGTAGGATCTGATGTACTTCTTGACATCCTGTCGAAGGTTCGGCCAATAGAAATACTTCTGCAATACTACCACTATTTTATCGACCCCAAAATGCCCAGTGACTCGAGTGTAGTGCACTTCCCATATCATCTTGGCACGCTTTCTTGAAGGAACACAAAGGTGTCCTAGGTGACATAACAATGCATCTTGGAGGTGAAATTTTGGAAATTGCGTACCCCCCAAGGGTGCCTTTCATGTGTGGCTGAATTATGGATCGCTCTTATAGAAAAGTGGCCAATCAGAAGTCTTGTTCCCGCAAGAGTTGAGAATGGTGGTTATGGCCATGATCGGTGGTCGGCTGAGGCAGTCTGTAACATTATTGGTGCTGCCCTTCTTATACTTGATGTTCAAATGAAATTGTTGCACATATGTGGACCACTTCTGATGGCGATCGTTCTGCAACTTCCCTTGTGTTTGTATGAACTATAGGGGTCGGTGGTTTGTGTGGATGATTGTCTCCTTCCCAAAAATGTAATGCTTCTATTGTTGTCAAGCCTGCACAATGGAATACATTTCTTTGTCATAAGTGGGATACTTTCAAACTGTGTCAGACAATGTCTCACTGTGATATGCCACTAGATGCCCCTATTGAGTAAGAACTGCCCCAATAGCATAGTCAGAGGCATCTGTCTCGATCTCAAATGGTTTTTGCAAGTCTGGTAATGTGAGCACTGGGGCAGAATAGAGGGGTTGTTTCAATTCTACGAATTCCTTCTGTTGAGATTCCTACCAAAATAATTTTTCTTTCACTCCTCCCTTGGTGACTTGACTCAAGGGCCAAGTGATATGAGAGAATCCTAGCACAAACCTTTGGTAGAAATTAGGAAGACCCAGAAAGCTGCGAAGCTTTGTTAGAGTGGTTGGGGCTGGCCAATCCCGAATGACTTGGATCTTGGCTAGATCCACATGCACCCCCCTTTCATCAATAATGTATCCTAGATATTGAACTTGGGTCATGCCAAAAGTGCTCTTCTCCAAATTAGCACACAATTTTTGTTTCCATAGTGTTTGGAGGACTTCTCGGATGTGGTGGAGGTGCTCTTCCCAAGTTTGGCTAAAGATCAGAATGTCATCCAAGTACACCACTACAAATGAGTTGGTGAATGGATGCAAGATGTTATCCATCAACTTCATGAAGGTTGCGGGAGCATTTTTCAACCCAAAAGGTATGACAAGCCATTAGAAAAGGCCCTCCTTGGCTTTGAAGGAAATCTTCCACACATCAGAGGGTTCGATTGGTACTTGGTAATACCTAGACTTCAAGTCGATCTTGCTGAAATATTTTTCCCCTTTGAGTTGGTCCAGAAGGTCATCAATCCATGGGATCGGGTACCTATTCTAGATAGTGATCTTGTTCAGCACCTGATAGTCAATACAAAGTCTCCAAGTCCCATCCTTCTTCTATACCAACATGATCGGGCTCACACAAGGCGATGAACTTTGTTGGATGTGACATTTCTGCAGTAGCTCCTGAATTTGCCTCTTGATTTCATCATTCTCCAGAATAGAGCGCCTATAGATCGGTCCATTGGGTAGCAGTGCACCTGGGTTCAGGTCAATGGGGTGCTTGATCTGACAGTGCAGAGGCAACCCTATGGGTGAGGTGAAGATGTCCTCGTACTCCTCCACAACCTTGTCCATTTGTTGTTGTCGTGTAGAGGAGCCATGTTTGGAGGTTGTGGCCACATTATTCTTCTTGCCCAGGGGGCGCATCATCATGAAAATAAATTTCCTGGTTTGGGAAATGAGCTTACTGCATTGTTTTGCAGTAAATAAAGAGATAGTGGGAGGCGGTGGTACTTCTGGTATCCTATACAACTTATTTCCCAAAGTAACAATAATAGCATGAGGCCGAGACTCATACACAACATGTCACTTCCACAAGTATGGTTGGCCTAACAATAAATCAGAAACATCAGTAGGAGCAATGTCACACAATACCTCATCCATGAAGGGCTTGATGCTATAGGGAAGGCAACATTGCTGGCTGACGCGAAGATCCCGTCCTTGGTGAAGCCACTCGATGGTGTATGGTTGTGGGTGCGCTGTGGTTGGAAAGCCCAACCGCTTCACGACATCTACTAAAATGAGTTTCTTTTGGCTCCCATTGTTGACAATGAACTATAGCGGGGATCCCTTTACCCACATCTGGGAGTGGAAGAGACGTTCTGCCTCCTCTGGATTTTCTGGTTCCTCCTTCTGGATCTTCGTAGTGGCAACAATGGCATTGGGATCCACATCAATAATCTGATTCCATTTTTCATTCCCCTTGTCAGGTTCTGATTCAGAGTCGAAGCATGCATCTGATTCATAAGCTCTCATCTCGGCCACCAGCGACTGCTTGGCCCGACACTCACTTGTGTTGTGAGTGGAGCTCTTATGGAACTCACACCACTTTCCCGACTCCTTCTTTGGCTTTGCGGTGTTTTTCTTTTCTTGTGGCTTTGGAAGGTTGTCTTAGGCCGCCATGCCTTGGCTTTGTCCTTTTTTTTGGGGTTTGGGGGCACCTTTCCCTTGCATTTGATTCACAGATCCAAAGTCTCGCTTCTTCTGTTTGAATTTCTGCTCAATTGTAATATTCCCAAATATCCACATAATATTTGGAATATTAGAGCTCTTGATTTTCTTAATAAATTAAGTAAATAAAAGGGTGGAGGGACCCACAAACCTCAAATATGAATAAATCCACTTTTTGTGTGTGAATGTGGGTTAATTAAGCCTAGATCTACATAATAAGGTAGTTGAGAAAATTGGAGACTATGTCTCATTAATTGAGATAAATCATGGAGGTTGATACAATTAACTAATATCTTGAGGATGTCAAACAGGAGATCATGTAACATTCATGATAAAGTGATGGAGGATGTTGTGCAATCAAGGCGCACATGATGGAGAGGGTGTATATTACACCTAGATATGATGGTTTATTTGGTCAAACAGTGCAGTCAAACTTGGAGGATATTGTCTACATGCATAACGCAGTCTAGATGAGGGCCAAGGCATGGAAAGGCTCAAACATTATATAAAGAAGATGAAGGCAAGGATGGAGATATGGTGGTTATTCTTGATGTAAAGATATTTTCAGATCTAGAATTGTCATGTGACATTCCATTACTTTCTCGGGTTGTTTACCAGAGATTGCAAGTGTTGTTTAGCATAGGGTGTTCCTAGTTGGGAATCCCATCTCTTTCTTAGAGTACCTCTAGAAAGAGTATTGTACTTCATTCTACATCAGGCATTGGTGCCACATCTCTTTTCCTACTTTTTGCAAAACATTCATATTAAGAAATTGCAGATTTATGAAGATCAATTTGGAAATGGGAAGTTGTCTTCAGTACTTCAGATGGAGAACTGGTGAGGGGTTATTCCTATCACCTTGGGCTTATAGATCAGCATTCCTAGAGCTTCATTTCAGATCTGGCATCAGGCCAAAAGTTATTGACCTCCTAGCAGTAGTATTTCCCTCAAGAATTACGCTGTCCAAATTGCAGATCCAAAAAGAGGAAGGAAGTTGCTAGCATTTCAGCTAGTAATCCTATGAGGGATCATCCCCTCACATTTACATCAGTCTTACCATTAGCCTGGAGTTTATTGCAACATTTTTCAGCAAGCAGAAGGCCTCTCTTCCCTCACCATGCAGTTTCTATTGGCAGTTGTGTTGCAGCAACTGTAATCATTATTGGAGGATAGAGAAGCTAGATCTAGAGCTTCCAACTTGTAGATCTAAAGAAGGGATCAACCCTTCAAGCTTAGATATGATCTTGCAACATATATCAGCCATATATTTAATAGATCTAGCTTCAGATTTGTATTTCCCAGCAGATCAAGTATCAAATCCTAGGGAGGTGATTTTCCAAAGTTGTAGATCTGGAAAATCCTTTCTGGGTTATCTTGGGAATCCATCACATTGGCCAGATTTGAATCTTAGCATCATCTGAGCTCCAGATTTGAGTAGATCTACATTTTAATTTTCAGCCTACAACTACATGTTTATATTATGCTGAAGGGACAACACAATATTTGCTTCAATGCCTCTCCAATTACACTGTACCTATTGTAGCATGTTTTCTGGGTGATTCTAGGCCATCTCTTTGGCTAGATCTACTCATATTTTGTACATTATGTAACTGATTCTCCTCCAATATAATAAAATGGCTCAACTTTTCTATAAATTCTGATGTTATCTTAAGATTTATTGTTTACTTTGCTGTATTTATTATATTGTGTTTTAGTATTACTGCATTCTCCCTTTTTGGATATTACAGTGGTATCAGAGCATGATCTTTGGCTCAGCTTGTGGACACTTCATATTTTACATCAAAAGAAGAAGTAGATAGATGAGATCTATCATGGAGGATGAAAATTCTGCCACTCGTTTCTCTAGATCCATGCAAAATCTCTCCAAGGAGGTCAATCCAATGAAGAAGGAAGGACATAAAGAATATCCAAGAAGAAGATGTGATGAGGAAGGTCCAAGCACTTCCTATCAACAAAGAAGAAACCAGAGAATCCTAGATCTCCTCATAGATCCACTATGCCCACTTTCTTTGGAGAAGGTGAAAGGTGTAGAAATGAAGAAAGGAATGAACCTGAGACTCATGAGACTCTTAGTCTATATCTTGAATATTACAAAGCACAATCTAGAGCATTCAAGGAGAAGCTAACTCTCCAAAAATTCTTCAAAATCCAAGAAGAAAGAGGATCCTATAGCAGTAATATAAGAAAGAGGCATAATTGATTTTATTTGCCTACATTTGATGGATCTTCCTCAAGCACTGTTAAGGCTTAGAGGAGAGAGTTAGATGCATTTTTCAGGCTACATCATATAGCTGAAAGAGAGGTTGTTCAAATTGCAACACTTCATATTTTAGGTGAATCCAATGATTGGTGGTTTGGTCACATGGAGCATGCAAAGGTGACTAAATACTCAAATTTCTTTCACAATTTGAGGAAGGAATTTGGGGGGAGAAAACCAGAGATGTGTCACAAAGTGACATTTCCTGAGGAGGAGGATGTCAATCTTGTCACTCTGGACAAGAAGTCACTACATTCACCACCAACTGCAGAAGTATTTGCATCCGGAGAAGATACACTTGCAACTTTGCAAGATAGTCTTGAGCTCTTGACACATAGAGTCCCATGCATGATTCAGGAGATGCATGAGGAGGAGGAGGAAGACTCTAGCGCTGGTACACATGGAGAAAAGTAGCTATCACTCTTGCCAGCAGTTGAAGACACTATTGTCCTGGTTGGAGGAAATCTTGTGTTCTGGAAAGAGGTTTCCACACATCAGTTGATCCAAGGTATGCATGAAATTTCACCACATATTGTTTTAGTAGATATTATTGAAACTTATGAGGACATGCCATCAGGGCCAATGCATAACCAAGGGTTAAAACATAGTGTTGATTTGAAGTAGCAACATATCACAGCGTAGAGGAATCTTGATCTAATCAAGGAGGAGATTAAGAACTATCCCAGTTCATCATTGTTGAGCTACATTCAACCCCTTGAGTTGAAGTGTAGAGTTTAAGAAAATGGGATGGATATGATCCTATGTAAAATAACTGGTTGTGAGATCAGTATTGTATCTTGTTTTGAGGCAACACATGTATTACCATGCAGATATACAACGATTTCATTTAATAGCTATGAAAAGGAAGAGGCCCCATCATTCTTGGAGCATTTTGAAGGTAGCTTCATTCATGAAGCAATGGAGGTAAATATGATAAATGGTAGACATCTTGAGTTGAGAAATTTTTTCTCCTTTCTAGATGACACTTTCTCAATGAGCCTCTCACTTCTCAAAGAGAAACTTATACCTGCAACAAATCCAAAACTTCATTGGTTTTGGAGGGCCTTTGGTGAAAAGAGAATCTCATTGGAGGTGCACTTCAACATTTCATGAAGTGCAAAGTTCTTCATAAGTTTGGGGAAGATGGTATTCTATAAAGGGAGGATACCATGATTATGCAGCACATCACTCATCATCCATATTGGGATGAGTGGGTGAGGATGATAAGCAAGGGGTTGCATGATCACTTGTAGATTTATGACATGGGCTAGCAGGCTTGGTTACATTGGTTTTCCTTGGGATTGTCACTACCCAAAGGCTCCTATTTCTTTGATCCATGCCTTGAAGAGCACTTATGAAATGAAGAAGGAGGCATGGCTGCGCTGGCTTCTCTTGGGTGAGTATGGTTACCACCCAATAAATCATAATTTTTTGATTCATGCCTTGTGTATAAATGATAAAATGCAGCAAAACAAGGCATGTTCATTCTAGTTTCCATTGAGAGAGTTTGGCCACGACATGACATCTCCTATGTCTATGTGTTTTGTATTGGGTAAAGCTTGGCATGATGCTCTCATGATGTGCATTGATGGTTTTTATTTGTATTGGGATGATTTGACATTCCATATGTCAATTAGTATGTTTTTTCTCCATGATGTACATTAGGAGGAGAGAAAGCAGCAAGATCTCTTGTTGCTTTGGTTGCTTTTGGGGGAGTTTGGCTTGTCCATCTTACATGGAGGAGATGGAGGATGGTAGCAAAGGGCCTTAATCCTATGGTTACTCTTAGGAGAATATGGTTTGACATATTTGTCTACCCATATAGCTCCTTTCCTTCTTCTTTTGCATAACTTTGGAATGATGCTTGGATCCAACAAGGCCAACAGAGCTAAGGATGAGAGCATATCAATGCTCAATCAAATTCATAAAGCATGGGATGAAGAGATGTATTGTGAGATGGAGCTTTTCCTTTGTGGAAAGAGCCACTCTATTTTATGTATCTCATGTATTGATAATGGAAAATTTTAGGGGCTAATATTCGTAGGTGGGCTAATTTTCCATGATTTTTCCAAAAAAAGATTCGCCAATTTCCATTTTTTTATAAAAATGATTCGCCCAAATTTTGCAATATAAAATTATTTTATGTTAAAATTCACCAACATTATATAGAGAGTATATATAATATCATTATAAATTTGAATAATTTTACAAATACATCAGTAAACATTTTAAAGTTTTCATATTAGGGACTACTGAGATTCACCAATTTTTTAAACTTCAAGATAATTTTCCATCCTGAAAATTTTCCCTGGTATTGATGATTATGTTGGACATCATATGGTTGTCACTTGGTACTTCATGATGATAGGAGGGCATCTAACTACACAGTTGGAGGTCATTCTATCCTCTCTTGAGAGACAACTTTGGAACCAAACATGTATGACACATTGCAGAAAATGGAGGAAGCCTTCCTTATGTGGATGCCATTTCGAGGGGAATAGATGGCTTTGCATCTACTTTTGGATTTGCTTGAGGACAAGCAACATTTTTCCGGGGGGGGGGACTGTAATATTCCCAAATTTCCACATCATATTTGGAACATTAGAGCCCTTGATTTTCTTAATAAATTAAGTAAATAAAATGGTGGAGGGACCCACAAACCTCAAATATGAATAAATCCATTTTTTGTGGTTGAATGTGGGTTAATCAAGCCTAGATCTACAAAATAAGGTAGTTGAGCAACTACTAATGTGAATGGAATTGGAGATTATGTCTCTTTAATTGATATAGATCATGGAGGTTGATATAGTCAACTAAGATCTTGAAGATGTCAAACAGGAGATCATGGAACATTCATGATAAAGTGATGGAGGATGTTGTGAAATCAAAGCACACATGATGGAGAGGGTGTACATTGCACCCAGACATGATGGTTGATTTGGTCAAACAACACAGTCAAAATTGGAGGATCTTGTCTACATGCACATCGCAGTCTAGATCAGGGCCAAGGTACGGGAAGGCTCAAACATTATATAAAGAAGATGAAGGCAAGGATGGAGATATGGTGGTTATTCTTGATGTAAAGATATTTTCAGATTTGGAATTTTCATGTGACATTCCATTGCTTTCTCGAGCTGTTTAGCAGAGTTTGCAAGTGTTGTTTAGCACAGGGTATTCCTGGTTGGGAATCCCACCTCTTTCTTAGATTAGCTCTAGAAAGAGTATTGTACTTCATTCTACATCAGGAATTGGTGCCACATCTCTTTTCCTACTTTTTGCAGAACATTCATATTCAGAAATTGTAGATTTCTGAAGATTAGTTTGGAAGGGGGAAGTTGTCTTCAGTACTTCAGCTGGAGAACTGGTGAGGGTTTATTCCAAGCACCTTGGGCTTATGGATCAGCATTACCAGAGATTCATTTCAGATCTAGCATCAAGCCAAAAGTTATTGACCTCCTAGCAGCAGTATTGCCCTTAGGAATTACGCTCTCCAAATTGAAATCCAAAAGGAGGAAGGAATTTACTAGCATTTCAGCTAGTAATCCAGTGAGGGATCATCCCCTTACATTTCCATTAGTCTTACCATCAACCTGGAGTTTATTGCAACATTTTTCAGCAGCCAGAAGGCCTCTCTTTCCCTCACAACGCAGTTTCTATTGGCAGTTGTGTTGCAATAGCTGTAATCATTATTGGAGGATAGAGAAGCTAGATATAGAGCTTCCAACTTGTAGATCTGAAGAAGGGATCAACCCTTCAAGCTTAGATCTGATCTTGCAACATATTTCATCCATCTATTTAACATATCTAGCTTTATATTTTTATTTCCCAATAGATCAAGGATCAAATCCTAGGGAGGTGATTTTCCAAAGTTGTAGATCTGGAAAATCCTTTCTGGGTTATCTTGGGAATCCATCACATTGGCCAGATCTTGAATCTTGGCATCATCTGAGCTCCAGATTTGAGTATATCTGCATTTTCCTTTTCATCCTGCAACTACATTTTCATATTCTACTGAAGGGACAACACAGTATTTGCTTCAGTGCCTCTCTAGTTACGTTGTACCTATTGTAGCATGTTTTTTGGGTGATTCTAGGCCATCTCTTTGGCTAGATCTACTCATATTTTGTACATTGTGTAACTGATTATCCTCCAATATAATAAAATGGCTCAGCTTCTCTATAAATTCTGATGTTGCCTTAAGATTTATTGTTTACTTTTCTACAGTTCTTATATTGTGTTTTAGTATTACTACATTCTCCCTTTTGGGATATTATATCAATCTTGGCAGAATACCAGTATGCCATACCAAGCAAGGAGATGTCGAGGAACTCCATTTCCTCCTGAATGTATCTATGCAGACAACTGCGATACTTTAGAACCAAATGTTTCTCTGAATCTTTGATACCCAACTTTGTACGCAGGGTATGGAACAGATTCGTCGGCTCATGCACATCTTGATCCCTTTGTTGCCACAGTGTGGTCCATTGTATGTACTTGTACTTATAGCTTCCCATGGGATAGTATTGTTCCTTGATGGAATCTTAGAAAGAATTCTAAGTGGGTACAACTGAGAGCAGTGAGGGTTCTGTCTCGTCCTTTTTCTCACAGTAGGTTTCCCACCAGTCCTTGACTTGGGGGGTAGCTTTGAGGAGTGAAAAAATAATCTTCTCTCGGTCAGAAAAGTCATGAACCGAGAAATATCCTTCTAGTAGATTCAACCATATATCTACGACATCTGCATCTATTTGACCCTCAAATATGGTAATGTCAAAGTTCACTTGTACCTTAAATGGAGTCGCACCTCCAGAGTGGCTGCTGGATGTAGATGCGCCGTCGGTGGGCATTCGTTGAAGGATCTGGGAAAAGTTATCCATCATCACGTTCCTTTGTTTTTTGAGGGCCTCCTTGAGCAATATTTTGATAGGATCTCCTGCTCCCTCATCTTTCTTTTCATCCCCCATGTGCGTCTGTCAGAGTTTGCGAGGCTGATCTTGCAAAGGTTCCACCAGATCGAGGCCTAACTCTTTATACCTCGACCTCGTTGGGGACATGCAAAGAAAGATTGAGAAAAAGAAGACCGATTTGATACCACTGATCCATATTTATGTAGGGATGCAATAGAATACACATATAACCATAAATAAAAAGATGCGGAAATCATATGAAATGAGGAAACAAGCCTTCCATAAACAATCACTCCCAACTATGAGCTGCTGCTACAATAAAAAAAGCCAGAGAGCTACTAAAACACAGTCATATTAAGAATAACTACAGCTGGAGATCATACAATGATATAAAAATACTGATATAGGTCACAATAGATACTCCACATACAGATTTGGGCACTAGATCAACTTTCCAAGACAACCGAAGAGGGTTTCCGGAAAATGCACACAATGTGCCAATGTAAAATGCAGCCCTAGGGTTGAAGGTATGCTACAACAATAGAAATGAGATGATATGGCTAAAGCTGATGTAGAAACCTATATATTTTCTCCAATAGATCCTATGGATGAAAGAATGGCTCCTCCACTAAAGAAATCACCTCCCAGAACAACCACTACAACCACCCCTGCAACTCCTCCCTAAAATAACGCAGATCTGGACTAAAATTGCACTGTAGGAGATGAATACTCCTTGGCCTGATGCCAAATATGTCAATAAAGTCCAAGGGATTCTTTACAAGCCTTCCAATGGATGGAAACCTTCCTCCATTGCAAAACTAGCTCTGAAGTCACCTAATATAATTCTCCACTGCTACACCCTGCAACAGAGCACAATACTCTACAGAAATTGTGCTGATGAAGAAAGATGTATCTTGGCCTTAAGATTGAGAGTGGAAATGTAGCGCAACACTCCTCCAAGAGGCCTCTCAAGGAAATAGGTGGTATTTCCGCTCAGGAACACCCTGTGCTAAACAACACTACAATCTTAGCTAAACAGCTGAAGAGAGCAACAAGTCTAAATAGACCATGTACAAAATAATAATCCAAAACATAACCCCATATGGCTACCATCCTCTTCCTTATCTAAGTTATGAGCTTCCTCAACCTTGGCCCCACTCAATTAGGTCACTACCTCCATGCAATCAATCTCCCTCCAAAACTACATTGTCCCACCATGAATGCCACTCCTCCATAACAACGTTGTTTGATTTTGTCAAAGTTGACTAGTCTTCATGCTCCAGCCCCTTTTCACACCTAAGGGTCTTCAATCTAGTTTTTAGATGACCTACATTTACACTAGGAGTGTCTTTTATTCCTACTAAGGATAATTATGGGTCTCCATACCCTCTTATTCCTCTATCTATGAGAAAAATCAAAATTTAATATTCCAATTAGCATGTGTGCTAATTTAGGAATATTACAGTCCTCCCCTCCCAAATGTTGCTTGTCCTCAAGCAACTACAAGGATAGAGTTGAAGAGCCTCTCCTCTTCCTCTTTTAGAATCATTATATGATAAGCTCCCCCAATGAACAAGATTTTGTCTCATCAATAAGTCTCCAAGTTGCTCCTCCCAAGTGTATAAGTATGCCTTTGGTGAAAAACCCAAATGGCTCTCATCATGAACAAGTGGAATATCCATGGAAGAAACTATATGTGGTCTATAGGCCTTCTTTAGGCATGGAATCTGAAGTATATTGGGAACTATCATTCCCATGTGAAGCCTCCATCCCCAAGCTATCATCCACATAAAGTGAGTCACCCTCCAACATGGAAACTCATGAAAGATCTCCTCCACCTTTGTTTCCTGCAATGTAGGTGGGCTGCATAACTGAACATGGTAGACCAATTGGCCTACCCCACGCTGTCTCTCTCTCCACTTATGGAAAGTGTAGAGCCGCTGCTGATATTGGGCTGCAATAATGTTTCCCTCAAGATACAAAAGGAAAACAAGATCTCCAAAGACCCCTCCTCTAGTTTCATGAGCCCAAACCATCCCATACAAAGTGAATGGTACATCATCACCATGTGAAATCCAAATCAGAAATGTACTAAAGGTTATGTGCAATATTGGATAGTACCAATGGTTTCTCCAGTGGATACAACACAGTTTTTCCAATTGTTGTTGTAGAACATCATGTGGCAAGTTGTCTCCCAAAAAGTAGCTAGTCGTGCATGTTTTCTCATATACTATGAGGTAGTAAATGACATTATAAATCAGCTTAGCATAAGAATAGAACCACATTTTCCCAAAGTCATGCAAAGAAGGGCTATCTCCATCACAAATGTTGGTCCTAGAATGACCATGTAACCCAAAGATAATCTTGCCCTCTTGTGGAGCAAGGTACTGTACATAGATGGTGAGAGAATGAAAATACTTTATGAAATGATAAATAAGTACAGAAATACATTTCTTACCATGCATTGTGAGTAGGATGAAATTGAGGTCCATAGATGAGCCCTCCCATGAGAATCTCTTCTCAAAGGTCTGCAAAATGAAGGGATGCATACTCCCCTTGGAACACTCCATCAATAGATACATACTCCCAAGTGGCATCGATGTTGGCCTTGATGATAAGTCTCTTGCCACTTCATGACTCCATTCTTTGACATGCCATATGCCAAATTCATCTGCCATCATGCTGCTATGTGTGGGAGACTCCTTCATATGTGGAAGTACCTCTAGATCCTTCAATGCTGAAGGGTAGCCTCTTTTCACTTTGATTGTGCCATCCCTTTCTCCTGAAACATCCTGCAAAGTATGGTAGAAATTCAACCCATACTCTCCCAAGAGTAGCCAAAGAAAAAATAGCTCTTGCTACCTCCTCACACCTCCATCATACAAATAAATGTGGTGAAAACATGATGTTTCACATGAAGAATGTCATATCATCATAATGCACCCAAACTATTTGTTGTCATATGATGTAAGTGCCATGCCAAGTCCCAACCATTAGCACACCCTTTGGAATAGGATATGCTACATGATGACCAAACTCTTCCAAGAGTAGCCAACGCAACCATGCTTCCTACTGCCCTGTGTCATAGATATGCAAGTGGCTCACCAACCCCTTGCTCACCATCCACACCCATTCATCCAAATGTGGGTGTCTCCTACCATGCTCAAAATTGGCATCCCTCCAATGGAGAATACCATCCTTCGAAATCAGAGTTCTATCTTTGCATTCATGGGATGTTGAAATGCAATCTCCTAGAGATCTCCAAATGAATACCACTCATCAATGACCAAGTTGACCCCATAAGGAGCCAAATATACTAAAGGCAAAATCTTCTCATTGAGCAGTGAAGTGCACATCAAGAAGTGTCCATCACAATAATGGGAGATTTCATCCATCATAAGATGTCCCCCATCAACCATCTGCCTATCCCATACTATACATGTAGAAAGGTCATTGGAGTGCTCCAATAATGGTTGGGCCCCCAACTCATCACTGCTGCTCAATGGTAGCACTACTGATCTCCATGATGGTGCATCTGCTGTCTTAAGATCACGCTCAATGCTGAACATAGTTCTGCATTGCTTTGCTCAGGACAATGTTCATCCCATCCTCCAAAATTATACACTCCAACCCCAAGAGTTGTGTGCAGCTCAACAATGATATACTAGGATGACTGTATATATTCTCCTTGAACAAATCAAGGGTCCTCAGCGCAGTGATAGCCTGCTGCTCCAAATCAGCAATGTGATTTGACCCTAGGTCATGCAATGGTATATTCCCACAATCCTCCACATGATATGATAAAATAATAGGAAGTGGAAACATATGCATACCTTAATAAATCTTGGGAATGTCTTGTACTGCTACAAGGGTTCCTTCCTTCGGTGTGATGTCTTCCCCAACTACTGATGATGATGGTTGCTCCTATATGGATGCATTAGTGCTGGTACAATTCTCCTCCTCCTCATGCATCTCTAGAATAGTGCATGGGACTCTAAATGTCAAGAGATCAAGACCACTTTACAAAGGTCAAAGTGTTATTTCTCCTAGTGCAAATTCTCCTACAGCAAGTGGTGGTGAAGGCATCTTCTTCTTTGATTTCTTCTTGTCAAACTTCTTGATCAACCTTTGAGTAAAATCTGCATATGCAGTCACTCTTGCATGACTCAAATGGCTAAACCACCAAAATTTTTCTTCACCCTCAAGGTGCAGAGCTGTAATATCAACAACTTCTCTCTTTACTACTGGATGTAGCAGGAAAAATGCATCCAATTTCATTCCCCAAGCTCTTGTTGTACATGTGGATGACCCATCAAATGTAGGCAATATAAATATATTGCTGCAAGGTCTCCTTTCTTCTTTGAGCTGAATGGACTGTGGGAGAGTTAGATTCTCCTTGAAAGAATTTGTTTGAGATTTGTATTCTACAAGATACTCACTTAGAATTTCATGATCTTAGTGTCCTCCATATCCATGCCTCTTGTCTTCTTCTCCAAAAGGAAAGGGCATAGCATGTTTCTTTGGAGCTCTATGAAATACCAGTTCTTATTTTTGCTGATAGGAAGTACATGGACCTTCCTCATCTTGAAACCCTAGTGTGGTTTCATTACTTTTCTCCATTCTTCTTTGTTTGACCTCCTTGGTGAGGTCCCTCTTAGATCTGAAAAGAGATGAGATAAAACTCATTCTTTCCATCATTCTGATCTCTCTCTCCTTCTTCTTAGTCTCCTGATAACATAATGGATGAGATCCACAGGGTAAGCCAAGATTATGCTCTGATACCACTATAATATTCCCAAATGGGGAAGCAGCAATATATGAACAAAAAACTGGAAATAGCAGTGTAAATCAACACATAAACTATGGAGACCAATATGGAGCCATAACATTATGTATAAGAACAAAAAATCAATACAAAATAGTGAGGCATAAATCATATGAAATGAGGAAACAAGCCTCCCATAAACAATCACTCCCAAATATGAGCTGCTGCTACAATAAAAAATGCCAGAGATTTGCTACAACGCAGTCATATTAAGCATAAATACAGCTGGAGATGATACAATGATATAAAAATATTGATATAGGCCACAATAGATACTCCACATACAGATCTGGGCACTAGATCAGCTTTCCAAGACAACCCAAGAGGGTTTCCAGAAAATGCACACAATGTGCTAATGTAAGCTGCAACCCTAGGACTGAATGTGTGCTGCAACAACAGAAATGAGATGATATGGCTGAAGCTGATGTAGAAACCTACAACTTTTCTCCAATAGATCCTCCCTAAAATAATGCAGATCTGGACTGAAACTGTGCTGTAGGGGATGAATACTCCTTGGCCTGATGCCAAATATGTCAATAAAGCCCAAGGGTTTCTTTACAAGCCTTCCAATGGATGGAAACCTGCCTCCACTATAAAAATAGCTCTGAAGTCACCCAATATAATTCTCCACTAGTGAAGCCTGCAACATAGCACAATAATCTGTAGAAATTGCGCTAATGAAGAAAGCTATAGCTTGGCCATAAGCCTGAGTGTGGAAATGTAGTGCAATAATCCTCCAAGAGGCCTCTCAAGGAAAGAGGTGGGATTCCCACTCGGGAACACCCCGTGCTAAACATCACTGCAATATTTGCTAAACAAATGAAGAGAGCAACAAGTCTAAACAGACCATGTACAAAATAATAATCCAAAACATAACCCCATATGGTTGCCATCCTCTTCCTTATATAAGTTATGAGATTTCTCAACCTTGGCCCCACTCAATTAGGTCACTACCTCCATGTAATCAATCTCCCTCCAAAACTGCATTGTCCCACCATGAATGCCCCTCCTCCATAACAACGTTGTTTGATTTGGTCAAAGTTGACCTAGTCTTCATACTCCAACCCCTTTTGACACCTAAGGGTCTTCAATCAAGTTTTTAGATGACCTCCATTCACACTAGGAGTGTCTTTTATTCCTACTAAGGAAATTTATGGGTCTCCATACCCTCTTATTCCTCTATCTATGAGAAAAATCAAAATTTAATATTCCAATTAGCATGTGTGCTAATTTAGGAATATTACATCTGGTGACATAGACTTCATGGTTACATGGTAGTGTCAAGTAACTCTTTGCTACTGCTCCCTTTCTTTATGTCTTCTTGAAAATATGATGCATGATTTTCTTCTTTGTTTTCCTTATGACTTGAATATAAGGATTCTTTAATGTGGGCTTGATCTTCCATCTTCTGTTATAATCTAGTGTTCCTTCATCTTCTTTCCTGTTGATCATATTATATCATCAACTCCTTAGGTGTCTTCTAGCATGTACTCCTTCTCCATATCCTTCTTCAACATCTCGCCATAGCATGATAGAGTACCTGCATCTGCAATAAACTCATTACAAGATGACATCAGTCTGATAAATCCCTAGTCTAATATGTTTCATGATGATCCATTGATGGAGCTAGAACCGGGTGGCAGGATGGGGGTGAGGCTCAATGACTGCAAATTGCAAAACCCAGGAAATCAAGGGTCTATATTGAGCCTTGTGGTTTCACAATGTGTAGTTTAGGCTTGAACTAAGTAAAAATATTGCACAATTGGGGAAGTTAGGGAGTGTTAGGTAAACCTGACTTAGGATAGAGTCAACGTTGACTAGGGTAAATAATAGTGGTTTTGGGGCACATGGTATTGTGCACCCATGGTTTTTCAGCCCATGGTATTGCATGTAATGGAGCCTATAAAAGGCTGGGAAGACTTCATTGTAATGTAGGCCTGGAGGTGAGCGGTGAAGGCTCACTTGGCTGGATTGGCTAGGGGTTTTGGCCAATGCTTAATGAAATTTCATTGGTTGGGTTTTGCCCCAGATTTGGGGTTTTCCCAGATAAATATGTGTTTATGTTAATGATTTTTTATTGGCTCTTTATGTTTATTTCTCTTCATAAATTGTTGTTATTTTTGTAGTAAATTCTAAAAAATGGTATTGGAGCTATGGTCCAGGGTTTGGGCTTCAGAGGGATGCCTTTGTGGCCAAGGTTAATATAGAATCTCTAACGATATTGATTTTGATAATAGATTTGAGATTGAAAGTGTGGACCTAGAATACAAATTTAATGGTTGGCTTGCTGGAGAGAAACGATTAGGTGTGAAGAGGAGTGACTTGGGTGATCCAATTGTTGGTGGTGATGACCGTAGGGATGATGTATGGATGGTCACCGTGGATAGGGAAACTTCTTTGGCACTTAATAGAGATCCTTGTGATGGATCAGGCTTGATCAAGGGCATATCCCATGGGGGAATCGAGCATAACCCATGGGGTAATATGGAGGAGATGCAATCTTAAGCAGCCGAAGAAAGAATGAAACAGTGGGAGGGCTGTGGAAATCAATCTATGGGTCAAGAAACCATGTCATTGACTCTAAAAACAGTGGCCATTGAAGGAATCCAAGAATATTATGAAAATTGCAGAAGTAAGGACGCTCTAAATATGCCATTCATGGACAATTACTTCGACGCGTGGTGGTCTCTATCGGTTCTTTGCACACCGTGGGAAGTGGATTCAGGTGTAAGAACTCTGAAATCACTACTAACCATGTGAAATCCATCCAATAAGTAGTGAGGGTTCTGAAGCCTGGAGGGATAAATTCGATGCAGCCCTAAGGAGTGGAGCCATGGAGTACAAGGACTTCTTGTAGGTAGGAGATCTCGGGTTCAAGTGGAAACCACTTGATGACGAGAGGTTGAGTATCGTGTTGGGATGGCATGGTATTGAGCCACTGGGGAACATATGTTGTGGCCCTTGATGCTTCTCTGGCCTAGGAAATAAAGGACGACGTCGTTTAACTATGGACTCTCCCATTGTTCCACTACAATGACTGAACCTAGACGTTGAAAAAAGACACTCTAGTGCTACCTGCAATGATCTTCACGATGTTCGGGTATGAACCTTTAATGGGAAGAGGAGCGTCAAGAATGGGCAATGGTACATTACACTAAGATTGCCAAATATTCCAATGGGTAATGGTTCAACATTCACTAGTATTGAAGAGATTGTAGCCATGGGTTCGTGGTGGAGGTACAAGCAACACTCATCAATGCGTGTGCGCAACAGGTGGATGCACTGAAGAGATTCAGTGATGCTCTTATTGTAACATGGTTCTAGCAAGAATTTATCGATGAGGGTTGTGGAGTCACAGGTCCAAAAGAGCGGTGTTGGCGAAGGAGAGATATAATTGTTGCAGCAAAAAAATGGTTGGACATCATCGTCAATGACAATGATGATGATGTTCTAGCAGGAGTCTTACATTTTTTTTTTCAGTTCGATCTGAGCAAGAATATGTCAACGGTAATCATGACAGAGATGAAGTATACGCTAGGAGAGAAAATTCTATCAAAATGAGAGAGGATATGTGCACGTGGATTAATTAATTGATGAACCATGTGTATGAAGAGAATTCCTAGAGGATTAGCAGTTATAGAGGCTAGTGACCCATGTAATCTGGTGGATGGGTTCTTTTTATATGGACATTGATGTTATATGTACGAACACATCAATAATGAAACAAACAAACAAAAATAATTATTATAATGGAGTTAAATTTTACATGTAAATGGGCATACTGCTGTAAGACCTGGTATGGCATGTGTACCTGTGGGTAATCACTGGTAAAGTCTAGGTTAGACTTAGGTGATAGGGGGGATACCAAGTTAATAACTACAGTGGGTAAAAATTTTGAGAGGGGGGAAGAGCTAGAGTGAGCGAGGTTGTCTCACTTAGCAGCTTTGGCCGGATTTAGTCAAGAAACCCCAAGTCAAGTTTAAAGGGGGAATTGTTAGGTAAAATTGACTCAGGATAGATTCAATGTTGACTAGGGTAAATAGTAGTGGTTTTGGGGCACATGGTATTGTGAATCCATGGTTTTTCAGCCCATGGTATTGCATGTAATGGAGCCTATAAAAGGTTGGGAAGACTTCATTGTAATGTAGGCCTAGAGGTGAGTGGTGAAGGCTTACTTGGCCAGATTGGCCAGGGGTTTTGGCCAATGCTTAGTTAAATTTCATTGGTTGGGTTTTTCCCCGGATTTGGGGTTTTCCCAGATAAACATCTATGTTTATGTTAATGATTTGTTGTTGGCTCTTTATGTTTATTCCTCTCCGTAAAATGTTTATTATTTCTGCAGTAAATTCTAACAGGGATCCAGGATGATGGATTGAGCACTAAATTTCCCACTACATAGTTATGGAAGGAAAATAATGCCAGGTGATTGTCCAATTTCACATTTTAAGAAATCAAGGCTGAGGTTTGAGCCTTGATATTGCGCAATGCGCAGTACTGACTGGGCAGGAGAGAGAAATTTCACAGTTTTTGAGGTTAAAGATTGAGCTTGAGAAATGTGATTGTATAGTGCATAGTTCTGTAAGGTAGGAAATACTCATTGTATAGTGCCAAGATGCAGGGTTGTATCTTGAGGGTTGAGTCTGTGCAATGCATAGTTCAAGCGTGTTGGATGAGGCTAGGTTGTCTGGTCGGGAAGTTTTCCAAATTTGTCTAAGTGTGGGAACCATAAAAATGATGTGAAAAATGACAAGAATTCATTGTGATCACACACTTAGAAAACTTGAAGACACAACATAGATCATATAGAACACATGATAAACACTCTTCCCTTACAACAAGTGCAACACCAAAGATACACTTTGCGATAACTGTGATGAAACTTGTGCGACAATGCTTAAAATTTTGGGAATGAGTGCAACACATGTTTAAATGGTAAGTACAACTCATTAACACAAATATTAACCCCTTGAAACACACCAAAACTAGTTTCCGTGCATTGTGTGATACTCCACATGCCAAAAGATGAAATTTACTATATGAAGATAAAAGGGGGAACGACATTGCGATACACGATCAACAATGAAAGCGACACATGCCAGAGTGAAGATAACATGAAAACGACACTAATTAAAGTGAAATCATGAAAAGAGATATTCAAAAGAATGAAAGTGACACTCGTGAAATAAAAGGTGCGCAAAAGCGATAGTTTGAAAAACTCACCAAAATAGAGGTACAAACACACCCAAAAATAAGGGACTGTCAATAATAGTACACCCTGACTGTTGACGTGGGTTGAAAATTACATAGACACTATCTTGATGGACTGTGATATTCTTTTTCAAGCTTGCATAAATTTTTTCGCTCATGAAATTGTTGCAAACTGAGCATGTTCGAGCAAGTGACTTTGACAGATCAAGTGACCATGGAACGACTGATCACAAGATCCACAATAGGCTCCAAAATTATACCTTGGTCAATTATTTCCTACAGGGTCTAGTTATTTAGTGAGTATTGATACATCGTTCAGATTACCATGGCTTCCCCACTTACCTCGTGCACAAACATAGTCCCCTTAATTCCTTCACTCGGTTAAACACAAACATAAGGTCAACGATCACACAATGTTTCAAATTAGGAAGGGGTAATGAAGTTCGCAAGATTTATATTTTCAGATTATAGTTTTTTATATTTGGTGTTTCTCCGCTACCATCAGGCCTAGAAAGTACCCCGACAGAGTCACTCCAGGGATACAAACATTGCTCCTTTTACAGTAGGTCTAGACAGTACCCCGACAGAGTTTATTTCTTCACCTCTTTATGCATGAAGCCTTTCTCTTCTTTCACCTTTATTTATTTATTTTATATAGGAATATGCATTGAAACTTATTTATTTCATGGGTGGAAGAGGGATCCCAAATTAATGAGAGAAGAAGATATTGTCCCTTTAGAGAAGCATATATAAGACCTCTTATATTGGTTTTCTCATTTAGATTTTCCCCTTGTCCTTCTCTACTTGACTGGATCAAATTGAAAACACCGAAACATCAAGGCTAAAGAGTAGGCATGAGGTTTCCATAATAGACATGGAGATCATGGTTCAACACAAGGATCACATTTTCTGTCGAAACTTGATTGACCAAAAGGCATAACCAAGACAAGGAAGAAGGGCAGAGTGTTATCCAAATGTTGCAGTGTCACAAATTCCTTTTTATATTTTTCCACACTCATATTTAGAGCCCACATGGGAAACCCTTCATGAAAATTATCATTAAACAAAGAATAAAAGACAAAACACAACAAGGAAACAAAACCAAGAGGACAAGCAAAAGGAGGTTGAACGAAAAGAGGATGCAAGACAAAAGTTAGAAAACATAAGAGAAACTATGGAAAATGAGTGCAGGATGAATGTGCAAAGGAAACAAACATGTAACTAAGCCTACTCCTAACCTAACTAGTTAGAAGGTCGGGGTTATGTATAATCAAATTTCCAATGTAGCTAATGTAGTTGTTCCCAGTGTGCAATCACAAATATACGATTGATTAAAACTGATATAAAGTAACGTGCAAGAGAAAAGATAAGAGCTTGAATAAATTGCACGGAGAATTCAAGGTATCTCCTATCACTAGAAAAATGTGTTATAACCAATACTTCTACCCAATTCACATTTTTACCTTTTTGATAAAAACCATAATCAAACAAACCTCGAAAACTTCTTGTGAATGCATCTTCATGTGCATTGTACTTCTTGGAAAGCATGAGGAAATATAGAAACTTGTTATTTGGGATGTAGCTTTCCAAGTAGGATTGATCCAACCATTCAAAAATTGGATCGTAAAATTCAAGATAGTCCTCTCGAGAACCCTGAAATATTTGAAAAGATGAATTTTCAATTAAAAGCACGGAGTCAGGATGAGAATCTTGTGAGGGAAAATGGATTTGATCATATTCAATTGGCATGTCGCGATAGTGGGGATAGGACTTAAGCATTAGATAAGGCTGAAGTGCTTCAATTTCTTGAAAAATACCCAAAGAACAAGACGTTAAGCAATAAAGATCAAAGGATGTAACACAACTATCATCTGATGTGTTGATGAGAAAATGGTAAGCTGAATGACAATCATGAGAAACATAATCATGATCATATGGATTGATTAAAACATTAGATTCCTGATTTGTAGTTAACAAAGATAAATCAAAATGAACAAATATGAAAATGCTCTGAATAATAGAATCAACTTCCTCGCATGCCGAATGTGACAAACCATTTTCCTGTAACTGGTGACAAATTGTAAAAGCATCACAATCATAAAAATAATTGAAAAGGAATGCTAGTATCACAAACATACAAAACAAATTGGGATGTAATGGATGAAAAAGAGGAACTTGATTCAAAAAATATCTCAAGTTCTTGCCAACACTCAAGAGGATTTATAGAGTCATGAAGAAATTCACAAGAAAAACTAGGAGTTGAATATTCTCCATAACACTCAATAGATACGAATTATTTGGCCAAAGATAATATTCAAATAGATCTTCTTTGCAATTCTACACATTCATGAAAGGTATACAATCCAAACCTAAAATTCGATATAAGAGATTTGCATGAGGATGAATTCACTACAGCAGTATGATAAGAAACCTAATCTCGAGAAATAGGAAAATTGTAACAAAAAATCCAAAAGTACATCAAGAACGAGTTTGTATCCAGTGAAACAATACCAATGAAATAATTGCATGAGAAAACACAGATCTAACATGGTTCAGGAATTTTACTAGGATTGTGAGGACCTGACATAACCATCAACGAGAGTTGAAGTGCCTCAACTTCCTGAAAAGTTCCTGAAATTTGAAAAGACATATAAGAACATTTTACAAACTAAGTCAAATTGAAAATTTCATGTGGACAGTTGTTATTGATAGTATAAATTTAATACAAAATATGTATTTCCTATATTCTCCTGATCTAACAATTATATGCCATTGTTAAATACAAAACTACTTCTACAAAATCTTTATGGAATTTACAACACAATCGCCAATAGCGATATCATGAAGAAAGATTAATCACACATAACAAAGATAATTTACCGGGAAAGCATAAAGCTAAAAACCCCACTATATTCTATTATGTATTATATCATGGATCGTGAAACAATTACATACAAATCTCTACTCCAAGAGCTCTCAGTACCATAGCTAACTGTCTCACACTGTCATACAAAAATTCGCGAATCACTTGCCCAATTTACTGTCTCCAGACAACTTGCCTCCACTGCGTAATCCCTGATGGTCAAGAACCCCTAAATGATTGATTCTTTCCTATGAAATCCTCATAGGCACATCCAATGTGTGTGTGGTTGCATGTGTGCAACCGATAATGTCACAACTGATAGTAAATTTTTCCCTTTCACCTACATCTCAACTGGCTCTCCACTGGATCTGACATGCATGTAGTTAATAGTAGTAAATCTTCAGTTACATGTGAGACCACTGATTGTGAATTAATTAATAATTAGTTCACATGATTTCTCACTAGTGTATCTTCAGTTACAACTAGCACAACTGAGTTTAACTCACTTAACTGAGTTAAAATACTTTAGAAACCTTGATAAATACACTTCCAACTCTGTTACAACTTCGAATCACTCAGTTACAACTCAATTCAATTTGCATGTCCCACCAACCAACCACTCAAATCTAAATTCCCATAGCTAACTGATTTGCCACTTCAGTTAACTATTTCCAAGTGCTCATTGAGAATCACATTATTCTTTATTGTCCAACTAATATTAAGGGATAATAATAGTCAACATGCATTTATAAATAGAAATGCAATCTATAAATAGAACTTGCACATAAATTTATAAATAGACCTCATCTATAAATAGGATTTTCTCATGGATCTATAAATAGACATCCACCTAAAAATAACCTGTGTGGGCCCCACCTAGTGTAGGTGCTTAATTTTCACTAGGATTAAGGATGTTGTTTCCGGATGCCAATTTCATTGTTTCTTGTTGCAAACGTCAACACTCCCTCTCAAAAATAAAGGAATGTCTTTGCATGCGACATGCAACTCCATGCATGTGCCTTGCAACCTTTGCATGTGCCATGCAACTCCATGAATGCACCCTGCAACCTTTTCATGCAACATTTCTGAAACTGAATAAACTCCAAACAACTGAATCAGTATAATGCATCTGTAATCAAAGTCTTCTGACTTCTTCTAGTACCAACTGTACATGTCTTATGGATCCACTGTGTTGTTGATATCTGCATCCATGCACTTTGCACTTGCTGTCAACCCTGATCCGCACTCCAGTATCCAATAGTGTCACTTTGATTTCATGTCCTCATGACATTTGACTGCATCAATCCAACAGATCCTACCACTGCTGCTCTATGGGCTCCTCGTAGCCAGGTTTGATCCATGAGATCCACACCATCTCAATGAATCTTGCCCATAAATTTCTTCTTGGGATTATTCATGCATGTTTCCCCACCTCTCACCTGGTAGTATAGCTGCATGCACTCCCTCTCCCCATTTGGCATGAAATTTCTCTGCATGAGTGGTTGCTACCACTCCATGATCCTCATCTTGTGGCTGCTCCACATCTTGAGGTTCACTCTTACCTGCATGCAAATCCAACTCCCTCTTAAGGGTCAATTGTATGGCTTTCTCACACTTCCCAACAAGAGAAAGCTCTGTAGAAATCACATATACATCAAGTATATATAGATTCTTAACTCAAATCCCAACCTTCTTGGCTTTCCCCGTTTCTTTATGTCACAGGAAAATTTTTTCTTCACTAAATACAACATCATAGTCTCTATCCTCTAACATTGCGACTAAGACTAAATTTTTACTCAAACTTGGTAGATGCATTACATCTTTTAAATGAAAGAGTTTACCTGATGCCATTTGAAAGGTAATGGTACCAATGCCAATCACACTGTATCGTCCATTGTCACCCAAATCAATATGCATCTGGAGATATTTCTCCTCCAAGTCACTGAAAAGTTTCTTATCTCCCACCATGTGAAAGGAAGCACCACTATCCAAGTACCACCCCGATCCCAATGCACTTGAAACCATGCATGAAATCAATGAGAAGTAAAGCTGAAATTGCAAGGAAAGAGCCTCACCAGTTGCAACTCCAACAACCATCTTGTTCTTATTATTTTGTGGAAAATTTGTGGAAATATGTCCATACTCGTGACAATGAAAACAATTCACTTTGGACATGTTGTGCTCCTTGCCATATTCACCGACCTCATATTTAGAATGGAATTTCTTACCCTTTCGCTTCTTCACCTTGGCAGCCGAAGAAAAATCCTTTCCATCATCATGCTTTGATGAAAAGCCATCTCTGGTGTTCCTCTTGAGCTCCTCCTACACCAAATTCGACCACAGTCATTCCCAATCTGGTAATTTTTCCCATCCGTTGACAAAGTCTTCATAACTGTGCCAACTCTTAGGAAGTCACAAGATATCCAAACTCACCAAATCATCATCAGTAACACTTATTCCTACACTCGTAAGTTTATCCCTACATTGGACAAACTTTGTTAAGTATACCATAATAGTGTCATTCTTTTCCATCTTGATCTTCCTGAGTTTATCTTTGAGCGTAAATTTCCTATGGTCGTTGCTACTTTGGAATAGATCCGTCAAAGGATTCCATATAACATATGGTGTGGCTTTACATCTCAAAGCCTTCCTAAATCTCAAATGGGTCTCCACTGGATCTGACTTGCATGTAGTTAATAGTATTAAATCTTCAGTTGCATGTGAGACCATTGATTTTGAATTAATTAATAATTAATTCACTTTATTTCTCACTAGTGTATCTTCAGTTGCAACTAGCACAACTGAGTTTAACTCACTTAACTGAGTGAAACTACTTTACAACTTTGATAACTACACTTCCAACTTTGTTACAACTTCGAATCACTCAATTACAACTCAAGTCAACTTGCATGTCCCACCAACCAACCACTGAACTCGAAATTCCTATAGCTAACTGATTTTCCACTTCAGTTAACTATTTCCAAGTGCTCATTGAGAATATATTATTGTTTATTTTCCAACTAATATTAAGGGATAATAATAGTTGACATGCATCTATAAATAGACATGTAATCTATAAATAGAACTTTCACATACATCTATAAATAGAACTCATCTATAAATAGAATTTTCTCATGCATTTATAAATAGACATCCACTTAAAAATAGCCTGTGTGGGTCCCTCCTAGTGTAGGTGCTTCATTTTCACTAGGATCAAGGATGTTGTTTCCGGATGCAAATTTCACTGTTTCTTGTTGCAAACTTCTACATTGATTAAGTTAATAGAATCATCATTATCTGGATCAAAACTATCTACATCATTGGTTTGATCATATTTTTCAGCTTCAAAAAACATATTACTCAAGTCATAATATTCTTTTGATCACAAATCTAAATATGTATGAATCTTAGAAATATCGTGATCACACTTATTCGAAGAGTTTCCCCCATACAAAACTAGAGACGATAAGGGATGGAATGAATGCTCTATTGTTTCATTTATTTCTTCTTCATCATGGATATCCTCACTATCCTATGACATTTCAACATTCAACTCGTGATATAACAAACTTGAAGAGCATTAAGAGTCTCCATCACAAGTTGATGCATTGTAAAAAGTAAAACACAAAGGATAGAGAGGTGAAGAGGAAGAAGTATTCATAAGTGAATTTTCTTTGATCGAAAAAAATTTAAGATCTAAATATTTCAAAATAGAATCTTCTTAAGAAACTAAAAGATCAATTGGTGCACTTAGGAATTCATCATCATATGTTTCAACGAATTCATCCTCGTCAAAATGATTGATTCCCATGACTTGAGATTGATTACACAAACTGGTCGCATTTGATTGACTACCAAGATTACCATATTCAATATCAGCCAAGAATGAGGAAAAATCATCTTCACATGAAGGAATTTGAAAAAGAGAAGAAATATTGAAAGAATATTCATCTTCCTACTCCTCTACCTGCAAAATGTGACTACCCTGCACCTGATCACAATTTGGACCAGCAACTTGAAAATGAAGAGAGTGTAAAAAAATAGCTGGTGGAGTAGATTTATCAAGAGCATAGGAGTCATGGCATGTAGATGATAGACAATAACAAAAATCCAAATCAGATTCAAGACTAGACTTATGAGTGTTAATATTGTCTTGAGGAATGAAAATATTAGTCTTCACCATAGGCTTCATGAGCCATTCCAGGATTTCCTCCATTGAATCTGAATCATGAAAAGTGGAAGGAAGATGAGAAGATAGATTATGAATTTGATGTGCAGATTTCCCAACTTTAATATCATCGCACAAAAGTGCCCTCATCGGAATAGAGAAAGGAGGAGGACGAGGAACAAAAGGAATACTAGGTTCCTCCTTTGTGTTATCACTAAATTGAAACTAATGGGCTGCTTCAACAGTCAACCTATAGTAACTATTTCAGACCATTTTTAGTTGGAACTTAGCCTTTCCAACTTGAGAGGGCTCTCTTAAGGTAACGTATGATGATATTCAATAGACAATTTTTGGAGACAAAGATGGCTAACTATGAATGTATTTTGAATGTTTTTTTTTATGTAGGTGAAGGATGTTAATAAGTAGCTACCATTGGGAATGGATTCAGAGGGAACTTAATTACATGAAGACATCTAACACGGAAGCTGAGGCGTGTGTGTATTCTCATCAAAACACAACTTGAACAGTAAACCATATGCATATAGGAAATTGGAGCATGATTAAACACAAATTCCAAGTGATTATACATAAAGCTAACTACATAAAAATAAAAAATATAGGTAAAAAAAACACATGAGAGAACGCATAATGAATCTTGGGTCTGATAAAAGTATTCTGTAAATGTATATTATTGTCTTGAAAAAATTACAAAAGTAGATGGTAACATGACATCAATCAACCTCTCTCTAATTCGCCTATCTCCCTATTTATAAAAATATATATATTTACATGTAGTCTTCCAATTGGCTAGACCTTTGAATTCTCTTAAAGTCACCTTATCCAAACAGGTAATAGATTAGAAGGAGGGAATCTAGTGATTTTTCTGTTTTCAAGAGTTCAAGACCTATTAGGACTCTAACACTATTTATTTCTGTAACAACTTTTACATAATCCATTCATGATGGAATTTATTGAAAAAACTCACTTTTAGTGAGGTGGAAATGTCCATAACTAAATAATAAAATAGACAAACTGACATTAAGGTTTTGCTCCTCGAATTTGGCAATATGCTGTCATAGTTGATGATGTGTCCAAAATTGATGAGCTATCAACCCAATTAATTTCCATGATGAGTGTTCTTATTAAAAAAGTATTCATTGATACTCTTTGAATAATCCAGATGATTACTGTGCTTCCAAAATTCATTAAATTCTTGGAAAAATTTGAAATTCCTCTTTGCTGCAAATACAGAGGATTCTGGGCAAGTTCATAGCGAGAAGCTCATAACAGTCTTCATTGGACCCTTTCTGCAACCTGATTGACTTATTTTTTGTTTTGAAGGTCTCCATCAAGTTAAAATAATTAAATAGATCCTTTTAATCACTTCCTTTAAGACAAATTTTTTATTTTATTGCAAAAAATCATCTTCGGCGAGTTCGTAGCGAAAACTTAACTTTAAGCCTGGAGTATGCTGTGAACTTTCTTGATAAACTGCAGATTTTGAAATTTTCACTTCCCACCTCCGAAAAATTATCCAAGACTATGTGAAATGATGATATGGAACATGATAAGGAAAAATTGGTTCAAAATACATATTACCCTTCTTCATGGAGCAGTAGGTGGCTCATCTTCCATTAAAAATGAACCTGTTTTTCTGAAAACTAGGGGTCAAAAATGAGCTCCTATCTCTCGATATTTGATAGCTGTTACAAAATGGGAGGATTTTTTTTTAAATAAGCTTGTTTTAAAGAAAAACCTCTCTTTTCTTTCTGAAATCCATCTCTAGATGTCTGAAATATGCATTTGAAAAACATGTCTAAAGCAGGTAAAAAACACACTCTGAAAATAGGGCCCAAAATACATCTTTGAATCTCCCAATTTGTAACACATGTGAGAAAATTGAAATATTTTAGTGTTATTTGATTCGTGTTTGACAGTAACCTCTTTTAGTTTTTTATAATTCATCTCTATTTACCCAGAAACTACTCTTAAAGTTGACTTCTTAAACAATAAAAAAACACAACAATCTCCTTGTATCTTCTGGCAGAAATGCATGCAACCAACATTGGTAAAGGCCTCTGCAAAACTTGGATCCTCCATAACCAATTTCAGGTCCATAGGATCATATATAACTACTGAAACTCCTTTGTTGGTTTTCTTATATACGACCATCTCCTCCAAAACAGCGTTGCCTTGTTTGAAACTTGACACCTGCAAAAGATAACCTTTGACAATAAGTTGCTTATGGAAAAAGTTGGAAAATCACCTATGAAAGCAGCTAAACTTAAAAAAAAAAAAGAAATGGTGGAAATAAATCAAACATATCACACAGATGACAAGGTAAGTGATTTAGTTCGAATACATGAAAGCTAAATAAGGAAAGGAAAGTGGGAGAGGAAAACAAAATGATGGTGATGTAATGATGGCTAAGCTTGTCATACTTCGAATAATGACTCATAATAGGTAGGCACATGATGAAATACTGACTCCTGACCACTGAAAAATGACAACTCATCGATCCCCATACCGCTTTCAAAAAAACATGAGTTTGTAGCAAATTCAGTTAGAAAGTTGGCAGATTCACTACGGAATTCTCAGGTGAATCCGTAGCGAAAACAATATGTTTTGCAAAGAAATCGTGGTGGACTTAGGTAAAAGGTGAAAGTTGTCAAAAATGATTTAATTGACCTGATGTATGTGAATTTCTGAAAATTTTCCTATGACAAGACCTTAATTACATGAGACAAAAACATTTTGAACCCTTTAAAACAATATACCAATCATGAAATTTGATCAATTTTCATGAATTTATTTGACCAAAACACTATACCTAACTCAAAATGACATGATAACCAACCTAATTGTTATTGATGATAACATTGGCTCCACTGAGGATGATGCGCCCTTGTGGTGTAGCAAAGAACCAACAGGTCCAATGCCTTATTGAAAACTAAAAATATGACTTTGATGATGTTATTTCCAAGTCTTTATGACCTTCTCCTTGGGCTCAAACTTGTTTAAAATTGCAATCCAACCTGAAAACTAAATCTGTATATGCTGAAAAGATGCTCTGAATACTTGAGCTTATTCACACACACACCTACCTACCCTATACTACTAAGAAACTACTGAATGAGATGACACAAAAATGTTAGTGAAGCTAATCAAGTAGTTGCTGAAATAAAAGGTCTGCTTTACTATGCACCAACAAAATCGAAATTGGAAAATATAGTGACAACTGATAATGGATCTGTTTCTCACAGTGAAGACATGGCTGGAAACTTAGGCTGAAAAATTTCTCCATATAGTCTGCTACAGGATCAATAAAGATATGATCTTCTTGATGAATATTTTCAAAATTTTGAGCAAAGCAATCCTCATAGCTTAAAACTTCACACTTTTCCACATCATCATATACTTTCAACTGTATGTCATGAGATCTATTTTTTTAAACAAAACATTTCTCCATCTTGATGTCAAAAGACAATAGCTCATCTGCTTGTTTCAGCTGGAAAAAAAATTTCAATTACAGGCTACATATGATCTTGAAAATGATAAGGTTGAATTTGAGATTCAACATCCTCAATATCTTTTTCAAGCTCACTATCCATTTCATCTAAAAATATAATCTTATTTTCAGGATTTCCTTAATATGACTTTAAATAAAAAGACAGTGATGAAGAAAAGTTCTCACCAACTTCTACATCAAAGACCATCCTATGAATTCCTGAATGGAAAGAGAGCCCACCACAAAATCTATCTTCTCCATCCATGTTTCCAAGAAAATAAGCCAAAAAACTGAAAATGATTTAATAAATCTAACAGGTAACCTTTCCACCTAGCTTTTACACTTTCCTTGGAATGAATCATATAAAATCCTAATGAATACATCTTCTTGTTTGACTCTAAGGAGCTTAGTAAAATCACGAAAATTTGATACATGCTCTAAAGTCAATCTTAAATATTCTCCATCAAACTTAGGGCCAATACTTAAAAGATATGCATTCTTGGGCAAAATATTTGGCAATCCATAAATTTTTGAAAATTCCGCACATTCATACCTTGAAGAAATTGTCACTGCATCTAAGTCTCTCATTTCCTAGTAGTGTTACCATGAAGCTATGAATTTCTGAATTCTTCGAGAATGGAGTTGCAAAGGTCAAATTATAGCCTTTGAATTTTCTGATCTCCTGCTGCCTTCAAGAGCTCAATATTTCTTCTTGAGCACAAAATTTTGGGAAAATGTATCTTCAGTCTCCCTGTAGACGCACCAAAAATGTTATCACTAAACTGAAACTGATGGGATGCTTCAAAATTCAACCTAAAGTAACTATTTCATACCACTTTTAGTTGGAACTTAGCCTTTCCAACTTGAGAGGGCTCTCTCAAGGTAATGTATGATGATATTCAATAGACAATTTTCAAAGACAAAGATGGCTAACTCTGAATGTATTTTGAATGTTTTTTTTTATGTAGGTGAAGGATGTTAATAAGTCTCTACCATTGGGAATGGAGTTAGAGGGAAATAAATTACATGAAAACATATAACATGGAAGTTGAGGCATGTGTGTATTCTCATTAAAACACAACTTGAATAGTAAACCATATGCATACAGGGAATTGGAGCATGATTAAACACAAATTCCATGTGATTATACATAAAGATAATTTCACAAAAATAAAAAATATAGGTAAAAAAAACACATGAGAGAACACATAATCAATCTCAGGTTTGATAGAATTCTTCTGCAATTGTATATTACTATCTTGAAAAAATTACAAAAGTATCTCATAACATGACATCAATCAACCTCTCTCTAATCTGTTGGTTGTGGAGCCTGATTATCTTGTTTCTTTTGTATCACAACGTTGGACCCCTGTACCTTAATGGGGCGGCAACGTCACTCGAAATTAAACACTACCTGGGGGGTCCAGGGGGGGCAGCTATGACTTTATGGAGGCCCTCCCCCCCCCTCGTGGGGGGTTTCGGGGGTAGTGCCCCTGAACCTAAAAACAGATGTAAAATTGCCCTATAAAAGTATAATAATTTCTAGTCAATCTGGGCCGTTCATTAGGCGGATGATCTGACGGTAGAAGTTATGTTTATTTTAGGGTTTTTTGCCCTATAAGGAAACCCCTCGCTTGTATGAGGGTATTGAGTTACGGCTGTGTATTGTATGTGTATTCTCAGAGCGAGAAATAGATAGGGAGATTGTGAGAGAGAACAGAGGATATTACAACTGATCTACTGTAGGTTGTGTCTCTTCATTTTGCTGGGTAATAGAAAGGAAGGACTGGCTATTCGGGGTGGACGTAGCCCAAACTGGGTGAACCACGTATATTTGTGTCTCTTTGGTTTTATGTGTTTTGTGTGCTTATGTTTTCCGCATATTTTATGTGTTTCATTGCTTTGTAATATATATATATATATATATATATATATATATATATATATATAATTTTCTAACAACTGGTATCAGAGCTGAAGGTCTATTGGGCTGATAAACTCACAAGAAAGAAGGTTTCCTAGTTCGAGTGGGAGCAATGGCAGAAGATGGTAATTTTAGGGTCGAGAAATTTAACGGCCAAAACTTCCCGCTGTGGAAGATGCAGATGGAAGATTATCTGTATCAGAAAGATCTGTACCTACCATAGAGAAGAAAAAAGAAGAAGCCGACGGCTATGACAGATGCAAAATGGGAGATTGTCGATAGAAAGGCACTCAGAACATTACGGTTGTGCCTTGCAGCGTCGGTAGCCTTCAATATTTTGAAGGAAACAACAATAGAGGGTTTGATTAAGGCGTTGGAAAAATTATATGAAAAACCCTCAGTCTCAAACAAGGAATTTCTCATGAAAATTTATTTAATATGAATATGTTGGAAGGTGGATATGTTGCAAACCATTTAAATGATTTTAATACAGTTACCAGTTAGTTAAGTTATGTATGGGTAAACTTTGATGATGAAGTTAGGGCTCTTTTATTTCTGTGCTCATTGCCAGAAAGTTGGAACGTTTTAGTTATGGCCATTAACAACTCTATCTCCGGATCTAGTACTTTTAAGTTTGATGATGTTTTCGGTGCTATCCTTAGCGAAGAAATGCGACGGAAATGCTCCGGTGAGACATTGGGTAAAGCTTTGAGTGCAGAGTCTAGGGGAAGAAGAATGGAAAGAGGAAAGAGCTTAGGATATTGCAGTAAATCAAGGAAAGGCAGATCCAAGTTCAGATAAGGGATAGTGTGCTGGAAATGTGGAAAGAAAGGACACCTGAAGAAAGACTGTAGAACTCGAAAGGGAAAAGAAGGAGACACATAGCAAGAAAACAATCATGAAGCAAATGTGACAGGTGATGTGTTACAATATTATTTGATTCTTTCTTTCAAAAATGTTACTGATTCTTGGGTTTTAGATTCAGGGGCATCATTCGATGCCACACCTAATAAGAAATATTTTCATGACTTTGTTCAAGGAGATTTTGGACAAGTCCATTTGGGTGATGATAAACCCTGTAAAATTTTTGGAATGGGTAAGGTTCTTATAAAACAACAAAATGGAAACCAATGGCTATTAAAAGAGGTAAGGCATGTTCCAGATCTGAAGAAAAATATGATTTCAACAGGGCAATTAGGCGGTGAAGGTTGTGTGACAGCTTTCACAGTTAAAACTTGGAAGGTCACCAAAGGAGCCCTGGTAATAGAAAAAGGAGAAAATGTTGGTACATTGTATTTATGCAATGGTATTTCTAACTCTGTTAATGATTTAACTTCCAAAGGAGCGGATGCAACAATATGGCATCATAGGCTCGGACACATGAGTGAGAAGGGGATGAAGATTCTTCACTCAAGAAATTTGTTGCCGGGTTTGAAGAATGTTGATTTGGATTTCTGTGAGAATTGCATTTATGGAAAATAGAAGAGAGTCAGATTTATCAGAGTTGGGAAAGAAAATAAGAGTGAAAAATTAGAGCTTGTGATACATATGTTTGGAGACCTGCTCAGGTATCATCTCTTGGTGGCTCTCATTATTATGTTACTTTTATTGATGATGCAACTAGAAAAACTTGGATTTATTGTATTCAGAATAAATATGATGTATTTGATACTTTCAGGAAATGGAAATATTTGGTTGATATTGAGACATGAAAGAAGTTGAAGTGTCTCAGATCAGACAATGGAGGTGAATATTGCAGTAAAGAGTTTGATAGGTACTATTCAGAGTATGGAATTTTCAGAGAGAAGACAGTTCCAAGAACACCAAAAGAAAATGATGTGTCAGAAAGGATGAACGGAACAATCATGGAGCGTGCAAGGTGCATGAGATTGCCTGCAAGATTGCCTTTACAATTTTGGGCAGATGCTGTAGATACTGTTGTTTATCTAATAAACAGAGGGCCTTCAAGTTCCTTAGATGGTGGTATTCCAGAGGAAGCATGGACAAGTAAAAATTTAAACTACTCTTTTTTAAAGCCTTTTGGCTGTGAGGCCTTTGTCCATATTATAAAGAAAACAGAACAAATATTGAGGCAAAATCAAAGAAATAAACCTTTATTGGATATGGTGTTAATGATTTTGGTTATCGCTTATATGATTATGAAAATCGCAAAATCATTAGGAGCAGAGATGTAATATTCAATGAAAAGGTATTGTGTAAGAATCAGTTGCAGGAAAAGAAACAGGAAAAAGAAAACAAATAATACACAGTTCCTGATGACATCATAGAAAAGGTAAAGGTGCCTGAAAATAATAATAATCAAGAGCCACAACAACAACAACCACCACAATAGCAAAATGCACCTCAAACACCTGAAAGTGGTGTTAGAAGATCTACTATGATAAGTAGACCCCCTAAACGATACTCTCCTTCATTATATTATTTATTGTTTACTGGTTCTGGTGAACCTGAATTTTATGAAGAAGCAATGCAGGTTGAAAGCAGGAAGAAGTGGGAGCTAGCCATGGAAGAAGAGATGGACTCCTTAATGCATAACTAGACTTGGGACTTAGTCAGGTTTCCTGCACGTAAAATTACATTGCAGAATAAATGGGTTTACAGGCTGAAGGAAGAAGATGGAGGAAAATAGAGGTACAAAGCTAGACTTGTGGTGAAGGGGTTTGCATAGAAGAAAGGTATTGATTTTGATGAAATATTCTCTCCTGTTGTTAAGATGACTTCAATCAGAACTATTTTAAGTCTTGTAGCAGTGGAAGATTTACATCTTGAACAGTTAGATGTAAAGACAACATTTCTCCATGGAGATTTGGAGGACGAGATCTATATGGAGCAACCAGAAGGATATGAGGTCAAAGGGAAGGAAAAATTAGTGTGCAGGTTAAAGAAGATCTTGTATGGCTTAAAATAGGCTCCAAGGTAGTGGTATCTAAAATTTGACAGGTTTATGTCTAAACAAGGTTATACTAGATGCCACTCTGATCATTATGTTTATATGAAAAAGAAAAATGATGGCAGCTATATTATATTGTTATTTTATGTAGATGACATGCTTGTTATAGGATCTAACATGCAGGAAATAAATGTGCTCAAAAGAAAATTGGAAAATTCATTTGAAATGAAGGATTTGGGAGCTGCAAAACAAATCCTTGGTATGAGAATAAGTAGAGACAGGAAAAATAAAAAATTGACATTGTCTCAGAATGAGTACATACAAAAGGTGTTGAAAATATTTAATATGCAGAATGAAAAACCAGTTAGTACACCTTTTTCTAGCCATTTCAAACTTAGTAAGGATATGTGCCCCAAGACCCAAGAAGAAATGGACTACATGTCTAAAGTTCCATACACATCAGTAGTTGGAAGCTTAATGTGTGCAATGGTTTGCACAAGGCCTGATATTGCACATGCAGTGGGAGTTGTAAGAAGGTACATGAACAATCCAGGAAAAGAACATTGGATGGCAGTGAAATGGATTCTCAGATATTTGAGAGGTACCACAAATCAAGCATTATGCTTTGGTGGTTCAAACATTGATCTACAGGGATATGTTGATGCAGATATGGCAGGTGACAGAGATAACAGGAGGAGCACTACAAGATATTTATTTACTATAGGTGGAACAACTATTATTTTTTTTTCAAAAATCCAAAGTGATGTTGCACTTTCAACAACAGAAGCAGAGTATGTTGCTGCTACATAGGCTAGTAAAGAAATGATTTGGTTACAAAGTTTTATGGATGAATTGGGTAAGAAGCATGATATGAGCACGTTATAAAGTGATATCCAAAGTGCCATTCATCTTGCAAAGAACTCAACATTTCATTCTAGGACTAAACGCATACAACTCAAGTACCATTTCATACGGTCAGTATTGGAAGATGAACAGTTGAAGCTGGAAAAGATACACACTAGCCAGAATCCTGCAGATATGCTAACAAAAGTTGTAACCAGGGAGAAACTGAGAACGTGCTCAGTTTCAATTGGTCTTCAAGGATGACAATGAAGATGAGAAACAACCAGGTCCAAAGAGGAGTCATTGTCCAGCAAATGAAGCAGCGGTGGAGTTGCTACAATCAGTCTCCAAGTGGGAGATTGTTGGATGTGGAGCCTGATTATCTTGTTTATTTTGTATCACAGTGTTGGATGCATGTACCTTAATGGGGCGGCAACGCCGCCCGAAATTAAACGCTGACTGGGGGGTCCAGGGGGGCGACTGTGACTTTATGGAGCCCTCCCCTGACGGGGGGTTTCGGGGGCAACGCCCCCGAAGCTAAAAATAGTTGTAAAATTTCCTTGTAAAAGTATAGTAATTTCTAGTCAATCTGGGCCGTTCATTAGGCGGATGATCTGACGGTAGAAGTTATGTTTAGTTTAGGGTTTTTTTTCCCTAGAAGGAAACCCCTCGCTTGTATGAGGGTATTGTATTGCGGCTATGTATTGTATGTGTATTCTCGGAGTGAGAAACAGACAGGGAGAATGTGAGAGAGAATAGAGGATATTACAGTGGATCTACTGTTCGGGGTGGACGTAGCCCAAATTTGGTGAACCACGTATATCTGTGTCTCTCTTGGTTTATGTGTTTTGTGTGCTTGTGTTTTCTGCATATTTTATGTGTTTCATTGCTATGTAATATATATAATTTTCTAACATAATCCTCCTATCTCCCTATTTATAAAACTAGATATATTTACATGTAGTCTTCGAGCTGGCTATACCTTTGAATGCTCTCAAAGACACCTTATCCAAACAAGGAACACATTACAAGTAGGGAATCTAGTGATTTTTTTTTTTCACGAGTTCGAGACCTATTAGGACTCTTAACACTATTTATTTCCCTAAAATTTTTTACATAATCCATTGATGATGAAATTTATCGAACAAAACCATTTTTAGTGAGGTGGAAATGTCCATAACTAAATAATAAAACAACCAAACTGACATTAAGGGTCTGTTCCTCGAAATTGGGAATATCCTATCATAGTTGATGACGTGTCTAGAATTGATGAGCCTTCAGCCCAATTACTTTCCATGATGAGTGTTATTATTAACAAATTCTTCACTGATACTCTTTGACTAATCCAAATGATTAATGTGCTTCTAAATTGCATTAAATTCTTGAAAATTTTTGAAATTCCTTTTCTTTGCAAAAACATAGGGTTATAGGAAAGTTCGTAGTAGTCTTCGTTTGACCCTTTCTGCAACCTGATTGACTTATTTGTTGTTTTGAAGGTTTCAATTAAGTCAAAATACTTAAATATATGCTTTTAATCACTTACTTTAAGAAAAAAATTTGATTTTATTGCAAAAAATCATCTTCAGCGAGTTCGTAGCAAAAACGGCTTTAAACCTGGACTATGCTACGAACTTGCTTGATAAACTGCAGATGTTGAAAATTTCACTTCCCACCTCCCAAAACTTGTCCAAGACTATGTGAAATGACGAGATGAAACATGACGAGGAAAAATTGGTTCAAAATACATCTTACCCTTCTTCATGGAGCAGAAGGTGGCTCATCTTCCATTAAAAATGAACTTGTTTTTTCTGAAAAATAGGGGTCGGAAATGAGCTCCTATCTCCCGATCCTTGATAGATGTTACAAAATGGGAGAAAAATTTTGTAAATATGCTTGTTATGAAGAACAAACTATCTTGGTTTTTTTAAAACCATCTCCAGATGTTCGAAATCTGCATTTGAAAAACATGTCTAAAATAGGGAAAAAACACACTTTGAAAATAGGGCCCAAATACATCTTCAAATCTCCCAATTTGTAACACCCGTGAGAAAATTTAAAGAGGTTAATGTTATTTTATATGTGATTGAAAATAAACTCTCATGTTTTTATAATTCGTCTCCATTTACCCATAAAATACTCTTGAAGTTGACTTCTTAAACAGTAAAAAAACACAACAATCTCCTTGTATCTTCTGGCAGAAATGCATGCAACCAACATTGGTGAAGGCCTCTGCAGTTCTTGGATCCTCCACAATGAATTTCAGGTCCATAGCCTCATATCTGACTATTGGACCTCCTGTTTTGGTTTTCTTATATGTGACCATCTCCTCCAAAACATCGTTGCCTTGTTTGAAACTTGACACTTGCAAAAGATGACCTTTGACAAAACGTTGCTTATGGATAGAGTTGGAAAATCACCTATGAAAATAGCTAGAATTATAAAAAATAGAGAAATGGTGGCAATCAATCAAGTAGCTCACAAGGATGACAAGGTAAGTGATTTAGTTCGAATACATGAAAGCTAAATAAGGAAAGGAAAGTGGGAGAGGAAAACAAAATGATGGTGATGTAATGATGGCTAAGCATGTCATACATCGAATAATGACTCATAATAGGTAGGCACATGATGACATACTGACTCCTCAACACTAAAAAATGACATCTCATTTATCCCTATATCGCTTGCAAAAAAAATATGAGTTCGTAGCAAATTCAGTTAGAAAGCTGACAGATTCGCTATGAAATTGTCAAGTGAGTCTGTAGTGAAAACAATCTGTTTTGCACTGAAATCACTGTGGAATCAGGTAAATGGTGAGAAATGTCAAAAATTATTTATTTGACCTGATGTATGTGAATTTTTGAAAAATTTCCTATGAAAAAACCTTAATTACATGAGATAAAAACATTTTGAACCCTTTAAAACAATAGACCAATCATGAAATTTTATCAATTTTCATGAATTTATTTGACTAACACACTAGACTTAACTCAAAATGACATGCTAACCAACCTAATTGTTATTGATGATAACAATTTGAAATTAGGGGTGTCTCATGACTTACAGGAGTTGGGGAAGCATAAACATCAGGTGCTTTGGGTTCATTATGCAAAGAGATATGAACCAAACAAAATTTAGTTTCAAGAAATCCCAATCTGTATATTCTTCAATAAATTCACAAAAAAGGTGAAGAAATCAATCATAGAAACCCTCAACTAATGTTTTAGGCTTCATTCTTAAATGATTAATTATTTTAAGAAAATCCTGGTAATCATACATATTGAAGGCTTGATAAATCTCCTGGTGGAAATGATGAAAAGAATGGAAGGAAGGAGATGGTAAGGTATGAAACCATCAATTAGCACTACATTAAAGGGCGAGGAAGAAAAGAAAAAAAGCAAAATATTCATCACTAATTTCGTAAGATTCACAAAATTTAAGAAAATCCGAAATGTGCTCAGTTATGGATGTTCCATCCTCACCGTCAAACTTCAATTGAGATAAGCGATTAAAGAGTATGATTTGAGAATGAGCCATTAAAGGTAAGAGATTTAAAAAGGTATCAATGAGCACAAATTGTTGTCTAAACCTCCTTCTACTACCAATTTGTTGTTGGTCTTGGAAATCCATCAACCAAGGGGGTCTCCTCGATGTGAAGTCCCAGTTAGACCTCACCCTATTTGGAATAGGATCCCCGTCTAAAGTATTGGCCCGGTTGCCATATATTCTTATATATTTTCCTTGGCTACAAAGTTCACCACAAGAGAGTAATGCACAGGTACTTTTAGATCAACAAGTGAGTATGCTTTGTGAAATTTTTCGTTGTGGAAAGTATCAAGTTCCTTCTACCGAAAGGGAAGAGAAAAGTGGGTCCTTTAAATAAAATCAATAGTAATAATCTAGAAAAGGCACACGAGAATATACATATGAATGAATCATTGATCAACAAGCGAAATAGGTCACAAGGAAGCAACGACTACTAAGGAAAATACAACACACCTTCAACAAGATAAGTACCAAGTCCATTGAAATAGTTCAATTCCTTAATACATATGAAAACAATGTACATCACAAAAATTCAAAGAATAATATTACAATATTAATGACATGTGCATGATAGAGTGTTGGATCAATGAGCTTTTGAATTAAGTAAAAGTTCCAAGATACATTAAGACAATGAACACCACTAGCCCCAATAGTTGAGAATTAGAGCAGTCACTTGCTCCTCCAAAACAACTATCTTCCTCTCCAATGCATGGTAAGAGGAACCAAGGTGAAAATTCCTTTGCTTGTACAATGAGGGTCTATATATAAAAATGAGGTGATCATTCATCTCCATTGTGACTCTTGGACTACCCTCATGGCTATTTGTCTTCTCCATGACTCTTTGACTTCCTACATAACTTTTCACATTACATGGATGACTCTTGGACTTCCACCTTTACAATACATTTTCCAATGTTGAATAAAATATTCTATAAAATTGTGTGGCACATGATGATTAATGACATGACATGGAATGTCACTAATGACATAGTTTTCATGATGACTTGGAAGTGTCAACTCACTCTCTGTTGTTGCTCCCTTTCTTTGCCTCTTCTTAAAAATATGATGCATGTTTTTCTTCTTCCTCCTTCTTATGACTTGAAGATAAGGATAATTTAATGTGGTCTTGATCTTCCATATTCTATTATAATCTAGTGTTCCTTTGTCTTCTTGCCTGATGATCATCTTATCTCCTCAGATCCATAGGTGTCTTCTAGCATGTCCTCCTTCTCCATCTATTTCTTCATCATTTTTCCATAGCATGATAGAGTCCTTGCATATGCAATCCACTCATGACATGACAACATCATTTCGATAAATCCCTAGTCTAAGATGTTGCATGATGATCCATTGACTAAGCCAAAACCAGGTGGCAGGTTGGGGGAGAGATTAGTGACTGCGCAATTTTGCAGCTCAGGCAGTCCATGGTTAGGCTTAAGCCTTGGACTACACAATGCATATTTGAGGCTTGGACTGAGCAAAAATATTGTACAATTGGGGAGGTCAGGCAGCCAGGTTGAGGGCTTGAGCATTAGTTTTTCCCACTACGTAGTTTTGGAGAGCAGAGGAGGCTAGGAGATTACGTAATTGCATAGTTCAAGAGCTTAGGTTTGTTAGGCTTGAGCCTTGAGATTGCACAATGTGCAGTACTTACTGGGCAGGAGAGAGAATTTGCGTAGTTTTTGAGGTCAGAGGCTGAGCATTATGAAGTGCACTATCCTGGAAGGAAGGAACTATGCATTGTGCAGTTTCAAGAGGTAGGGTTGCAATTTGAGGTTTGAGACTACACAATGCATAGTTCAGGAGGGTTGGATGAGGCTAGGTTGTCCAATTGGAAAGTTTTCCAAATTTTACTAAGTGTGGAAACCGTGCAACTGATGTGAAAAATGACAAGACTTGATTGTGATCACACACATAGAACACTTGAAAAAACAACATAGATCATCCAAAACACATGAACAACATACTTCACTCAGTGCGATGAATTTATGAAAACTTACGACAAGTGTGACACCAAAGATACACTCTGCGATGATGGTGACGACATCTATGTGACAATGCTTAAAACTTTGGGAATGCATATGGTACATGTTTACATGGTTATTAAAATGCATTATGCAAATATTAACCCCTTGAAACACACAAAAACTAGCTTTCGTGCATTGTATGACACTCCACATGCCAAAAGAGGACATTTTTTATATGAAGCGAAAAGGGGGAACGACACTTGCGATACTCGAATTAAGGTGAAAGAGACACATGTGAAAGCGAAGATGAAATGAAAACAACCCTAATTAAAGTGAAATAAATCAAAAGTGACAGTCGAAAGCATGAAAACAATACTCATGAAAGAGAAGGTGCACAAAAGCTACAATTTGAAAAACTTAGCAAAATAGAAGTACAAACACAACCAAAAGTGAGGGACTGTCAATAATAGTGTGCACTGATTGTCAATGTGGGTTGAAAATTGCATAGGAATTTTCTTGATGGAATATGCTATGCTTTTTAAAGTTTTTGTACAACAATGCACTCATTAAATTGTTGCAAACTGAGCATGTGTGAGCATGTGACTTTGACCGATCAATAAATGAGCATGAGAAGATCGATCACAATATCCACAATAGGCTCCAAAATTTAAGTGTAGGTAAAATTTTGGATTGTTTTTGTTGTAAGGAGAACAACTACCCAATCAAAAAGTTACAAAGGAAGGGAAAGAATTTAAATGGAAAGTTTAATGTGCTGCAAGATTTTATCTACTAAAGCAATTTCTCAGTAATGCACCAATGCTAAGAATAGTATACCTTGAAAAATATGTTGTGGTTTGCACATATATCTGAAAAGAGGGAATTGGTGGAGTCTTGATGTAGGAAGCCCAAGTGGTGTGCTATGAATCAAGAAAGCTAAATGAGCATGAGAAAAATGTGACTCATGACTTATAGTTGGCTACCATCCTCCATGCATTAAAGACGTGGAGGCATTTTCTCCTTGGTAGGAAATTCATTTTAATGACTAATCATGGATGGATAAAGTATTAATTTGATCATCCTAAATTAAATGTTGGACAAGATAGATGGTTAGCCACAATCAATGAATTCAAATTCAATGTAAGATGCATTAAGGGAAAAGAGAATCAAGTTGTTGATGCACCAGGAAGAAGGGTGCAAACGTTCCATACATCAGCCATAAGTTCATATGGGACCAATCTTGAAGCAAGAATTGAAGTGGCTAGTCAACAAGATTGCAAATAACAACAATTTAAAGAAAATTTACAGTAAGAACTAGGATGGGTTAAGGAAAACGACTACACACTCTTTGAGGGTGGATTGATCAGATTCAAATATAGGATTTATGTGCCCAAGGAAAGAAGCTTGAATTGTATAGTACTAAAATAATTTCATGTAAAGCCATATTTTGGCCACCCAGGCTAACAAAAGACTCTAAGGGCATCCAAAAGTTTTATTATTGGCTTGATTTAAAGAGATAAGTGGCTTATTTTATTTCTAAATGTATTGAATGTTAGTAAGTGAAGGTTCAATGCAAGCATCAAATGATATTATTGTAGCTCATTCACATTACGAAATGTAAGTGGGAAGTGATTTCAATGGGTTTCATTATAGGATTTCCATAGACAACTAAGAAACGCGATGCAATTATTTTCATGGTAGACAAATTGAGCAAGGTGGGTCACTTTGTGGCTATACAGTTAACTAATACAACAATTGAAGTGGATCAATATTTCTTTCAAAAAGTTGTGAGATTGCATGTAGTTACGAAGAAAATTATCTTGAATAAATATGCTAAATTTACTTCCAAACTTTGGAAGAATTTATTTGCAGGATTGGGGACAGAGTTGGAATTTAGCACAACATGCCATCCATAGACAGATGAGCAGACTGAGAGGAAAAATATAATATTTGAAGACATGCTTATAAATTATATGATGCACCAACCAAAGAAGTGGGAATAATATCTTCCACACGTGGATTTTTCCTACAATCATGGTTACCAAGAATCATTAAAAATGATCCCACTTGAAGCTATGAGAGGATTTGTAATACTCCTATTAATTGGAGTGATTAAGTGAATATTGTCCTTATTAGGCTTGATATGATTATGGAAATAGATCAAGAAACAGTAACTATTAGACAAAATTTAAATATTTCCCAAGAAAGTCAAAATAGCTATGCAACCCAATGTAGGGTACATAAAGAGTCAATGTTGGAGAGCATGTTTACATATGATTTAGACCCATGAATAAATATTTGAACAACATGTTATGTGCTAAGTTGGAACCATGATTTTTTGGGCCATTTGAAGTGCTTGAAAGAATAGGGGCAGTGGCCTATAGCCCGACCTTACCACCATCAATAAAAGTTCTTAATGTTTTCCATGTTTATTTTCTTAAAATATATGTATAGGATGTTAATCATGTGATTGATTGGTCTATACTACTGGTATAGCTAGATGGAGATTTCTATTTAGAACCTCTATACACCATAGATTGCAGGCATCTCATGCTCCAGAATTAATTAATTGAGAAATTAAAGGTGCAGTGGAAGCACCTTGAGCTCGAGGAAGTTAGATGGGAGATCGTTAATAAAATCTGGGAAACATATCCATTTTTTTTGTTGGTTGAAGAAAATGTAAATGAATTGTAAATGACTATATAGAGTTGTGTCTAGAATAATATAAATTCTTTGTTCTTGGGTTAAAGCTTATATTTATGTTTTGTTCGAACGTTGAACATCAAGGATGATGTTCCTCCAAGGTGGTGGGGTTTGTGACATCCTTGTTTAATCCCCTATTGTAAAAATATTAAATCATTTTGCTGAAAGTAAAACTTAATGGGAATTGGGACATAGATTTCAGAGCTTGGGGGAAGGGAGGTTGCTTGAGGAGGCCGAAATGAATTAATATCAGTCATGGAGGTTGAAATTTCTGCCTTAATGGGTTGAATGCATTTTAAATTTTGTAGGAGGAAAAAGGATGAACCAATGCTCCTCATGGGAAATTCCACAAGTAAAACAGGACCAAATTTTAATGAGGAATGGATTTCACCTGCCAAAAAAAAAAAATCCACCCTAAACAATTACATGAGGAGCAAGAAATATATTTCATTGTAACTGTATGGGGGAGGAGAAGTGCTAAGGGTGGTAGTGCAGAAGTGGGATGAAAATAAAAGGCTGAATAAACCAAAATTAAATGACGAGATGAGCAAAGGGTGTATCCCACGAAGAGGAGAGCAGATAGGATAACACAAAAACACAAAGAGAGAGTTCACTCTTGTAGAAACATATTGTTTTATGGAAATCAAACCTATAGATAAGTATGCTTTCCCTAAGTGTGTTGGTGCACTTAGAACAATAGAAAGAAAGATATACGCTCTTTTCCTTAAAATGAATAGATAAAGGGAGGAAAACGTACTTGTAATCTATTCACTTTTCCTCGTCTTCCTTCGTTGCTTCCGTCGCTCTCAATCTAACTGTTGGAGTCCTGTGATTTGGCTGATTGGAAAACCACATGACAAGGAAACATATAAACCAAGCTTTAGAGCTCTAGGATCTAGCCCTCCTAGTCTCAGAGAGGGATCTCTCAATATGTCTGTAAAGATATAGCTTGATTTCTTTTAAGGGTTGATTTTAGGCTAGTTATTAAGTACAAGTTTGTCTGTGTTTGGCTGGTTGGACACGAATAATCTAGGAAACATAGATAGAAAGGGGGAACATCAAAGCCATTGGGAAATGGAGTCAAGAAGAAACTATAACAAGCTCAATCAATGGATATGGGATATCAAAGGGAAAATCTAACTTGGAAAGTGGATCTTGGGTTTGGTGGATAGAATGGAATGGACATCAAGGATTTAGAAGGAGAAGCAGAACTAAGGGCAGTTAAGAATCCTTAATTATATGTACTCCTCAACAAAGGGAATTAAAACATCATTTGAACATGAAGAGGAATTTCATAGACAGGGCTAACGATAAATTCTAGGAACCATACTTCAGCAAATAACAATATTAAGACAAACTGTTCCAATGAAATCTAGGAGTCGAGGAACGCTCTATTTCATACAAATATTTCACTTTCAAGGATAAGAAAACATTTAAGATTCACCAATAATTGCATCATAGAAGAGGGAACGCCTAAACATCTAAGGCTGCAATTATAAAGACCTTCAAAAAAATCATTTAAGCAAGAACAAAGGGCATGATCAAAACATACCTCTCTGGCAGACTGTAAACAATGGTACTTCAAAGGGAGAATTTAGAAACAATTTTAAGTGGCAGCAAGTAAGCAGGGAAAACCACAAATCATTCTTGAAGCTAATTGTTTGAACTATTTCTGAAATAAACGAGCTTAAGGGTTTGAAAAGCAGTAAAATTACTTAATAAAACCTTTAGTAGATAAAAACATAAAGGCAGTGAAGAGCAAATAGGTCTAAGGTGCTTCTAGGAGACATTTCTTAGCCTAAAATTTTCACTCTACTGCAAGCAAGCAAATGATGAAACATAATGGAAAATAGGAAATAACAATGACAGATCAAAATACATCACCAACAACCATGCTCAGGGATCCAGTGATAGAGCCTTCTCATTAACAAAACATGTTAGAACATCATCAATCTTCCAAAAATTCAATTTCTTCTTAAACTTCAGCCAAACTATGTACAAGTGCAAAGAGTTTTAATGCCAGCAACCAACCCCTACAAATGAGTTCCACAATAGTATTTATACTGTAATTGAGGAGGTGGAACTATCTAGGGTTCAAAAATGTTATTAATGACATAATAAATGCACTCATATCCTTAAAAACCATGCAAGGCATAAGGTAGGAATATCTCTCAACTACTCCTCTGTGTAATAAATCTATCTTTACTTCTTGAGGATAGAACAGCTAAAAAGATTGACTTTGAGGCCCTTTTCTGTCTTTACAATAACTGTCTGATAGTTTATAATATCTTCTTTAGTGAAATAACTATCTATTTGTATTTTGAGGTATAAAGTAAGTGAAAGGTGTCACTTTTGATTTATTAAGTGAATAACTGCTCCTTTGATGCATTCGAGGCTATCTTCAAGCCTAAGTCTTCTTGATTTAATCATAAAATTTCTCTTTGGGCTTCATCTGCCTTTACTTCACCATTAACTGTGTTTTAAGGCTTTGATGATGTATTTAGCCTTAATAATGTAAAATTGTTGCCCCTTTTCCTTTTATGATTGATTCGAACCTTTAAACTGTGTATTTTAACCTTTAACCTTCATCTCTCATGCATAATATTTTATCTTCAAAATCCTCTGTCTTTGTTTCTTTAAACCTTTTCTACTATTTGGACTAACTTTTAATCTTTTTTCTTTGATTCTTGGCCTTTAACCCTTCATCTTTAAACCTTTAATCTCTGTATCTTCGGCCCGATTTTCTCTTGGTCTTTATAACACATCATTGTTGTTTCTTAACCCTTTATTCCTTTCACTGTGCTTTTCCTTTTGTTGTTGTGGACAGAGGACCTTAATGCACGGGGGTTTGATTTGAATAACAAATATTCATGCAATTTTGATTAAAAGACCCAAATTTACACCCTGGAAATTTCTTTTCTTCATTGAGAAGTCTTCAAAAGATGGTGATCTTTGACCATGTCCCTTCACAGATAGTGGGAAGGGTTTTTACCTTTAAAACCACCATCAAACCTACACAAGACAAACAAAATGTTAATAAAAACATGCAGGGTCGGAAATATTGCTTCGGAGGCTGGCGGAGGAGGTTGTAGAGAGGTGGAATGCATGGAGGAAGGGTTTTAATGGCGGAGGGTGAAAAAATGGTTTTAAATGGACTTTGGCACGAAAATGGGCATAAGTGGTTTTGGAAAACCATTGGCAGTTTTCGCGCGACAAACGAGTGGTAAGTGGTTTAGCCCGGAGGGAACGCGATCCAGTTGTATCGTGCCACGCGTCCTCCGCAATACCACTGGTCTCACGCAGCTTTTGGTTGTTAAGCCTCAGACGCAAAAATCACGCAATATGCGATATCGACCATTGGATGAGAAGGGGTGGATCCAACAGTCGGGAGAGCAATGCGATGGAAAAGGTGCGCAGGCAGGGAATTAGTGGAAACCAGGTGGCAACAAATGATTGGATGAGGGGTTTTGCATAGTGAATGGTAGGCCCCAGTGGAGTTGGGTTGTCAGGTTAGATGAGAACCATTGGATCTTATAAGATCTACAGTGTGGATTGATCGGCGGGGATAAATGGGTGGGAGTTTGGATGGTGAAGGGGAAGGATGGTGACCGTTGGATGGTTAGGATGGACAGAAGAGATCCATCGAGAAATAACATAGGCATGGGGAAGAAGAAGAAAGGGAAAAATGGGCTTAAGGAAAGGCATCGAGAAGTGGTCCTGTGGAAGATAAGGGGACTAGGAGCGAAAAGAAAAGGCTAGGGCTTATTGCATCAGCAGTGGAACAGAGGCAATGGGAGAGGAAAAGCAGCAAAGGCCGATGCGATGGAGTTTTAAGAATAAGCACAGGGGCATGGTCCCATGGGAGGATAAGCGACTAGGGGCCAGGGTAAGGGTGCTTATTGCATCAGCAGTGGGGAAAGGGGAAATGAGGTAAGGAACAACGCCGATGCGACATAACATTTGCAATGCGATGAACGCTTAGTGCTCGGTCACGGGTGCAGGGACACATGAATAAAAGGAGTTGGGGGCTAAGCCAAAAAAGGGCTTAAACATGTTTTTTTTAATAAAAGGGCGCGTTTAGGCCAAAAAAAGGGGTTTTCATGGGGTTTTTTAAGGGTTTTCCAAGTTCCGATAGAGTGAAAAGGAAGGGTTTTAAAAAATTAAAAGGGATTTCATGGTTAAAAAGGATTTTTTAAGGAAATGGAGAGTAAATGAAAGGGAACAAGGGGTTTTTTAGAAAACAGTTTTCAAAGGGAATAACAGGCTTAACTTGGTGGATTTCTAAAGTGAATAGAAAACTTCAAGAATGAGTAATTTTCTATGAAAATAATCTCTTGAAGGCTCAAGACTAGTTTTAGCCATCATTTTCTCTGACAAAAATTTACTGATGGCTAACACTAACTGAACTTGCTTGATTGATACCTGCAATTGCAAACAGAAGAAACAAAAAAAACATAAAGGAAATATGATCTATTCAAGTTAAACAAATTGAATCGATTAAATTCATAAACACACATATAAAATCATTGACACATGCATTAGGAAAGGAACAAATGTCTTTATTATAAATTAGAAGGAAAAGTACAACCAGTTGATCGATTCATTGTTACTCTTCCAGATTTAGTCCCATCTTCATGACATCCAGCATAAAAAATACAACAACATTATAGTACATGCACAATACCTCCAAGAGCCACGATCTCACCAGCATAACTCTACTTAACACAAATTCTTGCTCTCTTGAGCACTATGATCAGTGCTCTATTTATAAGTAGACGAAGGTATTTTGACATAAATTAATCATTGAATGGATTTTCCAAAAATGGGTGAAGATGTTTCCTTGTTCATGGTAATAGGAGGACAAGAGGTTTAATGGGTCTATGGTGCCCATATTTGAAGCTATCAGGTGAGGTGAAAGCTGGAACAACTTCTAGAAGCCACTAGAGGTTGGGAATATTCACAGAATCCAATGAAAAATTCGCTCCCAGTTGACCAACGCACTCTAAAGTGGGCCTAGATTATTTGCAACACATCCTTGCATGGGAATAGATGCTTTGAAAAATAGTTACGACATTCTAGGGGTGCGTTGATGGCTTAATGGGGCGCTTCAACTAACATCTAAGCAGTGAAGCTTTCATGAAGGAAAACCACCAATGGGATGACTTGTTAGGGCATGTAGCAACTAATTTAGAGTATGATATAACCTAATGGATACTGATCTGTGTTTTGGGATGATGCCCAAATTGACCTGTAACAACTTCCCCTAAATCATGAAGTCAAAAATGATAATGTTGATTGATTTGATTTACGATGTGATGTGTAGGATCTGAAGTGGATGGTGACCTGCATCAATTACAATACATTACATTGTGATATATTTTCATCTTGGACATGAATTGCTGAGGGAGGAATTCCCATACTCAGCACATAAATTATCATAACATTAGAAAGTCGTCTAGATATATAGACTTGTCTATAGATATAGACCCATGATAGGATGACCATCTGAGTAATGACCATTGTATGGATGATTTGGTACTACTCCTAAAATCGCAGCCCGAATGGATTAAACTAGATCTCAGGTCTTCTATCTCATTCACTCGATCGCTTAATTATTAGTATAATGATGCCAATATGTGTTCTGAAGTCAAACATGGGAAGACACCGTATGATTACCAGTTAATGATGTAAGTTGTTAAAATATGCGAGAGAAACCACCATTGATGATAATGGCTCTCAAGGTACTACAGTACATTCTGCATGGTGTGAATAGATGATTTGATGTCGAACACCATGAAAATTCTTTCCATCGAAGGCCTGTGATGTAAACCTGATACCAGAAGTGAGAAACCTGTCGTTGATGTAAGCAAGATCCAAGGTACTGAAAGGTTGTTTCTAATTCAACTTCCTGGATGATGAGTTGATGTTGACAGGAAGCGACTCATCGTAGGAGGGCCTTGATGTTTCCCCCATCAATGACACGAAACGGTAATAATGATTTTGGAGATAGAATGTGACTGATGAAGCAATGTTAGGGATGGTGATCATGAAGTGGAGGTTTATGATTATTTTATAGGATGAGGAATAACTGAGTGACTTATCTTGAACATATTGACGACACTGAATGAATTGGCAGCATTTGACCCAAAACCGAAGTGATGGATGGTGTCATAGACCATTAAGCAGATTAACCAACCCAAAAATCATGGAGATGAAGTGAATAAGTGTCATGTTTAAGAGCGACTTGCTACCATAAAGTGTTTTATCCCTTTCCAATTTTCCCCAGTCATTGCTAACCAATACCTCTTTATTTTTTTAAACAAGCTTGAGGAGGATAACATATGATTGATGTATAATTCCACCCTTCAGGTGAATCCGTCACTATTTGATGCTTTAAGGAGTCTAGTGAAGGTAAAACTCCATCTTTTCATGATGGAAAAGTATATCTCTATTTGATGCTTTAACAAGTCTAACAACAGTGAAAACTCGGTCCTTTTTCATGTTTAGAGAGTTTGAAAAAGGGACTAAAATAAAACTCCACAAGTTATTTTTCGTATAATAGTCCCTCATATCTGAAAAAGCATAAAATAATACCTAAGAGAACCTCCTAGCCATGTTCGACTATGGTTTTCCTTTTTCATAAACATAATATATCCTAGTCCAGAAAAGGGTTAAACTTATACTGAGTAGGTGTCATTTCAATTCCTTTTAAGAGCTCGAAAGGACAAGTGCTCAACAATATTTTCATGTTTTGGGAGTTTGAAAAGAGTTGAAAGAGAACTCCAAGGGGGTTCATTTTTCATTTTAACAAAGCTCGAAAAAGAGATAAAAGTGTGCTTTGTGGTTTCGCTTTTTCGTAAGTTTTAATGAGTCCCAAAAAGTGAAAAAAATGTACTCATATCATGGACTTTCAATTTAATTTACAAGTAGGAAAAGGCAGAAAGAACTTGGAATTTTCATGTTTTTACAAGAATGAAAAGAATAGAAAAAGAAGTTCGGGATTTTCATGACTTTAAGGAGTCTTGAAAATAATAACCGAAATGGACTCGATCTAGGTTTCATTTTTATACAATCTTGAAATAGAGGAAAACTATGCTTGAAAGTGGTTTGATTTTTACACAAGCTTGAAACGTAGAAAACCGTGCTTAAAATAAGTTTGAATGCCCTCTGTAAGAGCACATGCCTCCCAAGCTTCATTTCATTCACCTAAGTAGACTATTGGTTACTAATAGCTAGATGGAATGAAGGTTGATTTATGGGATCATATAAAAGACTCAACACAAGAAAATGAAATATGCTCATGACCTGATTCATTTTTTAACGAGGTTGAGATAGTAAAAGAATTATCCTCAAGACCTGATTCATTTTTTAACGAGGTTGACACAGTAAAAGAACTATCCTCAAGACCTGATTCATTTTTTAATGAGGTTGAAACAATAAAAGAACTATCCTCGTGACCTGATTCATTTTTTAACGAGGTTCACACAGTAAAAGAACTATCCTCATGACCTGATTCATTTTTTAACAAGGTTGACACAATAGAAGAACTATCCTCATCACATCCAGCATCAACAATGAAACCGCATCACAGTACATGCACAATACCTCCAAGAGCTACGATCTCACCAGCATAACTCTAATTAACACAAATTATTTCTCTCTTGTGCACTATGATCAGTGCTCTATTTATAAGTAGATGAAGGTAGTTTGACATAAATGAATCATTGAATGGATTTTACAAAAATGGGTGAAGAGGTTTCCTTTTTCATGGGAATAGGAGGATAAGAGGTTTAATGGCTCCATGGTGTCCATATTCGAAGCTATAAGATGAGGTGAAAGCTTAAAAACTTCTAGAAGCCACTAGAGGCTGGGAAGATTCCCAGAATCTAATGAACAATTCACTCCCAGTCGACCAACGCACTCTAAAGTGGGTCTATATCCTCTGCAATGCAACCTTTCATGGGAGTAAATGTTTTGAAAATAAGGTGTCAATCACAGTGGGCCTTTCAATTACCTTTTTTTAGCTAGGGGTATTGGTTTTACTCCTTTAAGAACTCCTCCTCAACCTTTGGAATTAGACTTGGGGGTGATTGAATGCAAGAAAAACTACATTTTAATCCAATCTAAGATTGGGTGGAGAGTTAAAGTACCAATCTCAGTTTCCATATTTCATTACAAGATAATTATGCAGTTCTTGTGGATGTAAATATCATGTCTCTATTTAATGTGTTGTGACAATGCTCATTACAATGTTGATGACAATGCCGAGGGGTGTTTATTTTATATCTGTGAGTGTGAAATGATTATTTATTTGCATTGGGGAATGGTTGATCCCAATATTTTATTATAAGTGTAAATCTCACCAGTGTCCCCAATCCTAAGAACTATATGTGATTTTGTGTTAATATCAGCTTGAATTTGTTCTAGATGGCTTGAGTACGGAAGAGAGATATAAATATTTGTTAGTTAAATTGATGTTCACATTAAAATGACATACATAAATATGGTGTTTATTTGTAAGCTCAAGAGAGACAACTATAAATATATAAATATATGTGCGTGTTTACGTGTGTGCATGTGTGTGTGGGTCGGTCTGAGAGTTATAAACTCAATAAGGATAGCCTATCAACTCTAAGTTGCAGGCTATGTGTCTATATAAACACGTATAAACATATATAAGCTATGGTGCATAACACTAAAGCTAAGGAGAGATATCACTTTACATACATACATATACATATGGATATGGATATGGATATGGATATGGATATGCATATCCATATCCATATCCATATCCATATCCATATCCATATCCATATCCATATCCATATACATATACATATACATATACATATACATATACATCTACATCTACATCTACATCTACATCTACATCTACATATACATATACATATACATATACATATATATATACATATACATACATACATACATACACAAAAACACAAAAACACATAATCTCTATGTATGTATGTATATATATATATATATATATATATATATATATATATATATATATATATATATATATATATATATATATATATATATATACATATATATATACATACATACATACATACATAGAGATTCTGTGTTTTTGTGTTAACACGAGCCTAAATGTTTTCTAGATGGCCTGAGTGCGAAGGAGATAGATAAATATTTGTTAGTTAAATCGATGTCTACATTAAAATTACTTATATATCACGATGGTGTTTATTTGTAAGCTCAAGACAGACAACTATAAACATATAAATATGTGTGTGTGTGTGTGTGTGTGTGCGGGCATGCCCGTGTGTGTAGGTCATTTTGAGAGTTATAAGCTTAGTAAGGATAGCCTTCAACTCTAAGCTATGGTGCATAGCAATAAATCTCAGGAGAGATATCACTTTACATATAAAAATACATACATATGCATATGCAATATATACATACAGATACATACATACATACATATATATATAAGTCTCAAATAGGCCCGACCAAATCCGTCAAGATTAGGAGGGATGACATTATTCACATACATTATGTATATGTAATTCCGGTAGGGTTGAGGGATTTTATAAGCTTAAGAGAGATAGGTTGTATGGTAGGGAGTCGAGGCATCCTAGATCGTATGCCATCTCTCTCTCTCTCTCTCTCTCTCTCTCTCTCTATATATATATATATATATATATTGAAATAAATGGGATCAGAAAAAGCCAAGCCCTGTAGGGATCAACACTTGTATTATGTATATTCATATATGCAAAGCGTTGAGGGCAATCGTAGAACTGTGTGGATGAAACTTTGTTTGGGATCCTTCGTCTAATTGATAATCGTTGATGTATTCAAGCCTTTATGGATAATGGATGGATCCCAGTTCTTGAGGACCCCGAAGGTATCACATTTTATCCCATAAGTTTTGGTTAGGAATAAAAGGCTAAGAATGTGTGTTCTGATTAGGGCCGTAAAAGGCTTGAATGTAATGGAGCCATCAGATGAAGACCAAGGTTGGAGATGCCAAAATTTTAATTATAATGAGGAAATTCCATTTTGCATGGGAACTAGACCTTGGTGGGACCTAGTCCACATGGGGTCGATGACATGAATCCAAGATCACGTGGCACCACAATGATAGATGATTTGGATAAGGAGTGATGTGGCACCCTAGTGGCATGACATGGGCACCCGATCATAGCCATTTAGTAAAGGCCAAGTGGGCCAAGAATGAATGTTGTGTGGAACTACCGAAGGAGGCCACGTGGGGGGTGTGATATCACACCGATGATTTCCAAAGGGGGGGAGTGTAAGCGCTCTAGGAAAAATTGCCAGGGTGGGGAATGTCAGTAGGACATCATCCCAGATGTCTCAAGCTGTGATGTTACCCCCTTGTTCTAAGGTGAAGCCACCGAAGAAAAGGGCTGAGGAAAATCTCTCCATAGATGAGAATTATTTCCATTAGATACCATTTAGGGAATTTTGTCTTGCTCCCCAAACCCCAAATTTTTAAATGGAGGCATATGAAGGAACCACTCGGGGTTTCAAGCCCAGGGGTTATGTGCCATTATGGGCCCTGCTTGACTATGGATTCAAATTATATGGAATTTTTTATATGTTTTTACGTATAGTATAATATATAAATATATATAAATGTGTGTGTGTGTGTGCATATATATATATATATATATATATATATATATATATATATATATATATATATATTGCAAGCGCGGGAAAGGGTTCATGTATATTGATGTGGTATAACCATGTGGAAGCCACATGAGGTGTGACACGATAGTGATATGGTATGTCACATGGGCACCACGTGGGGTCCACATGGCTACCACATGGAAAAATCCAACATGGAAAGAGATCATTGGATGAAACTTTGAATGGCCATATCTTTTGATATAGGAATAAGATTTAGACAAAATTTATATCACTGAAAAGGTCTCGAAGAGAAGGTTGCAATGATGATTTCTAGCTTGGGTTTTGAGGAGTCCAAAAGAAGTCAAATATTTTATACCCTATTTCCATAACATGGCACTAGAGGTCAAGTCTATCATAGTAACTGCCTCCTTCTACCCTTAGTGTGGTCTATGGGTGGTAAGTGGGGTCCAGATGGGTGCCACATGGTAGAATCCAAAAACTTGGAATCAAAGTTTCATCCAATGACTTCTTTCCATGTTGTTGGATGAAACATGGAATCAGATTGAGAAAAAAATTATATCACTGAAAAGGTCTCAACGAGATGGCTGCAATGATGATGTTCAGTTTGGGCTTTGAGGAGTTTTAAAGGAGTAAAAAGTTTTAGAACCTATTTCCATAACATGAAACTAGAGGTCAAGTATATCATAGTAACTTCCTCCTTCTACCCTTAGCGTGGTCTATGGGTGGTAAGTGGGTATGTTATAAGATGTAAAATATAATTCATTATTTGCATGAGATCAATTCTTAAGATCATGTTGTTGAGCATCACCTTCCCATTTTTAATTTCTTGTGGGAGTAATTCTTTTATTTTTTGTATAGTCCCTTTCAATCAAGATATTGGAGTCATAACTCATTTCTTCATAGCCATATTTTCCTTTATCTTAACATGTAAGAGGGAGTCTTGTTTATGCAACGTGTGTGCAACATAGATGGGTTTGGTGTCTATGGTATTTGACTTTCTTATTTCTGGAAACAATGAATCATTTCTTAGATCAACATTCTAGAGAACAAAAATCAATTGTTTAGGAACTTCTAGTTTCCTTTAAGGTAAAGAATGTTCATTCTATTATTTTCTCATGCACATGCAATAGATTGTTGCAATTGTATTTCTTTATTTTACTCTCTTTGTAGAGATTAATGTAGAATTGATTACTATTGGAAAATATAAAGACTACACTCTTATCATATTATTGCTACCCAAAACATGACTTGGCTTATCTTGTGTCATCACATTTTTTTGGGAGGAAATTGCAATGTTGTATGGAAATTTTTGTTTTAGTCCTAATCATAAAAAATAATTTGGTAACTGTCATGGGCATGCCAAAATTTTTAATTGCAATAATTGGTTTGATCTTATACATTGAAGCAAAGAATGGGATCAACATCATTATGTTGTTTTGATTGTTTTTTTCCAAGGAAAAATCGCAAATTTATATTAATAAAAATAAAAATTTACATAAGCAGATGCACACGTGCATTCAAGTATTGTCCCTAAATACCATTTGTATGTGCTAGAAGCTCTCATGGCAGTCAAACTACCAAAAAATAATATTTACCCAAATAGACTAGTTTTTTCTTTTTTACCTTTTTTTATTATGAACATTTTTCCATACCTGAAAAGATGGAATAGACATAATAATTGCCAACTCTTCTCCTTCTAAAATTGTTGTTGCTTTCTTGTTGGAGTTCTAACTTTCAGAAACATGTGTTCTCTTTAACCCACCTGAAACTTGGCTATTTCTCTTTCCCTCGTGCTAATTTCCACGAGACCGGAGCAACGCTAAATGATTGGGTTCCCTTGTATGTGTGGCTAGGTCATTCTGTTGCTCTTGTCCCTCCTTCATTTGGGGATCTTGTTGATTCTATGCCTTTGGTCATTATTTTCTCTCATTCATTTCCTCACCTTAATCATCAGAAGACTGCAGTTCAGGAAATTTCCATCCTTTTGGCTTTTGAGGTATTTTCTTTGTACTTTTCGGACATGTAATTTTCAAGTGCCATGTCCGATGGCATATCCGACACTTAAAAGTAGTATTTTCGAAGTATAACCATTGGGTCCACTTAAATTCTGGTGAGTAAGATGGACATGATCTAGAAGGCCTTTAATTAAGTCTATCTCCACATATATGCAGGAAAAAATAAAGATGCATTTCTCCATTATTTCTCGGTCCATCTTTAGGAATCGCCCCAGTGAATTTCCAATGCCTTCTAAGACTTGGTGGTGCCATAAAGGAAGAGGGATATTATGTAGCCTTACTGATACTGGAATTTCTATAACCACCATTGTATTGGCATAGAAACTGGGAAACGATGGAGTTTCAAAGATTCTTTCCCTTCACCAAAACCATGGTCCTTCATTAATGAAAAAATCCAAATATGTCTGATTTTAAAACTGTACAACAAAAAATCCCTTCGTGCACAGGTAAATATCACAAATTTTTATCTAGTTGAGGTAGACCCATTGATGGAGATCTTCAAATTTGGGCTAGAAGCCATTAAATCAACATATGATAATTTTTTCCTGTAGCACAGAGAAAATACCACTCACTTTCGAAAATTTTATTGTCAAATCTGGAGCTTTATCTACTTTCTCAACAAGGTAAGGACTTGTAATTTTCAGATTTGGGGATTTTTTTTCTGATGTGGCCGCTTTCCCTCTCAATGCATCCTTAAATGAATCTAGGCCTTTGTTAGTAGAAGAATATCCAGTTGGAATTCTCGCTCCTAGGGTTCTACCTTGTAATATTAAGTTTAGGATAACAATTGAGTTCCTTTGAATGCCGTAATCTTCTAGTTGCATGTCATCCTACAACAAATTTTATTCAAAATGAGTTGTAAGTATGTTGGAATACTTGATGTGTTTTGTACACATTAATTCAAATATTGTATAAGATCTGTTCCCCAGACACCTAACATGATCGATTTCCCACTAAGGATTTTGATAAAAACCTGGAAAAACTCCATAGGAATTGGATCTAGGCATTGTAGCCTCCCCTCTAGTTATGTTTTTTTGAATTGTGAAATTGTAATATAGAATATATTTCCATTTATTTTCAATGTATGAAATATAGTTTGTAGCAGTTCATTCCTAATCCATAACTTTGAAAATTCCATTTGAAGGGGTTTTTAATCCCTTAATATTTTTGAGAATGAAGAGAAAATCAATTACAATTTTTATTTCACTGATTTCTCTCATAAACAATATAGGATCTACCAAAAACCATTTCTTTCAATGGGCATCACGCTTTCCTCCAATACGATTTTTCTAAGGAGTATCCAGATAAGAATTTTTTTTCAGTCTCATCTAACATTGAGAAAGAGAGAGAAGATAGAAGATCATCTTAGTGATTTTTTCCCAATATAGCATTGCACTATGACAAATTTTCCATAATACTTCTCTAGTCTTGTCCAATTTCATCACAAAGATTTATCATCCTAGTATTGTTAATCTTCATTTAGTGTACTAGTTCATATATTTTAACTAGAAACTTGAATACGTTTAGATATCTCTATTTAATCTATACTTTTCTACATATAGAGGATTTTATTATTCTTTCATGTAATTCAACGAACTAGAGAATTGAAAAGAAATTGCAACTTTTTTTTTTTTTACCACACCATTGTTTCTTTCAATCAATGTTTCTAAGTTTGCTACAATTTCAAAGGGGCCAAGCCAAATTTGTAATGATATTACCTTTACCATGCATTTAACACAAAATTCCTATGATACAAGTTAAAAGTCCTTTTTTACTATAGATAATAATTGGTTTTGCACTTAATAGCCATCATGACACTTCTTTGGAAACTATAGACAAAATGATTGTGCATTTAAGAATAATCATGACTCTTCCATTCCCAATTGAAAATAACTACCATGTGGAAGTTGATTCAATGTTTAACTACGTAAAATCTTGATGTATGTTCGAATTCATGTATCCATGCACTTTATTAGTACTATGTTTACTATGCACAATACAATACTTGACTCTATAATAACATTTTTCTTCTAAAATGTTAGGTTGCTATGATGCCACACAAATGTTAGGTATTTTTGTGATACTTAAACTTCATGGGAAACAAAAGGGATGATTCTAACCCAAGGGGATTCAAACTAGGCACTTTCCAACATAGAACTAACCAAATACATTGCAACATTTCCATCAACTTGATGAGCTAATCTATAGGCGTTTGTTTAACTATTTATTTACAAAACACCTAGGATTTCTAGTTATGAAGGAAATTATTAGCGATGAAATTGAAATGTTTAACCAGACAATGAAGCTTTATAGAATTATATTGGATAAAATCATGGTGAGAATTCTATACTAATGAAAGTTGTATGTTTCCTAAATTAACCTCAAATTACACATATTGCAAATATATTTTCTCTTTGACCCTTGGTATCATTGCAACTCCTTGGTCTTATAATACATATGAAAAATATGATATTTTGATTCAATGCATGGTACTATTCCCTCGAGGAAGAAATCCATCAATGGGGATTTATTAATAATTATAGTTTTGCATTAGACCATTGAACTCTTCTATCTTTGGCTTTCTTTGCTTTTAAATCATAACTAAAACAACACAAATCTTGTCCTTTTTAAAATTCGTGTTCCCTTAGTTCCACTGATAACATATTTTCTTTTTAAACCTCTTTTGGTGATTATAATTCTCAATTTTTCACTTCACTCTTCTATCTTATTTTTTATTCTAATGCAATATCAACTATGTGTTAGAAAATTATATATTACAGAGCAATGGAACACATAAAAATATGCAGAAATACAAACACAAAAAACATATAAACAAGAGAGACATAGATATATGTGGTTCACCCAACTTGGGCTACATCTATGGAGAAACAACTAGTACTTCCTTTATATTATCCATCAAAATGAAGAGACACAACCTACAATAGATCCATTGTAACATCCTCTACTCTCTCACATAGTCCCCCTTTCTCTTTGTCACTTACAATAGACACACTACACACAACCGCAATACAATTCCCTCATATGAAACGAGGGGTTTCCTTCTAGGGAAAAAAAAAACCTAAATTAAAAATAACTTCTACTGTCAGATCATCCACCTAGTAAACGACCCATATTGACCATAGAATTACAATATTTGACAAGGAAAATTTACATATATTTTACAAGACAAGTCCCCACCGCACACCCCCCCCCCCCCCCCCAATCCCTTGCATGGAGGGGTGTACAGTCTTCCTGGGGTATCCATCCGAGTGAAAAAAAGACCTTTAAATCAGGATTATAATCAGGCTCCACACCCAACACTATGGACCTTTAATAGTGAATAGAAACTATAATCTCTCATCTAATTCTCTTCCTATAAATTCTCATAGTTCCCATAAAACCCTTTGGACTTCTTTTCATAAACCCCGAGTACCTCTTAAGAGTCTTGTAATTTTTCAAAATAGTGTTTACTCAAATACGCTAGTAACATATTTTGTTGTTAAAACTCTGTTGGTGATTATAATTCTCAGTTTTTCATTTCACTCCTCTATCTTCCCTTTGATTCCAACAAATATCAACTATGGACTCTCTCACCTCTAGCTCTTTTCCTATAAGCTATCATAGTTCTACACAAACTAATAAAACCATTTGGATGTCTTTTCATGAACCCCTATGAAGAGTAATTATTAAGAGTATTTAATTCATTACAAAGTCATAAATAGGCATTTGAAGGGTGATCATAGTTATTCTTTGTATATCACTCACATAGATTGAGAGATAATGGAATTTCCTCGTTTTTTTTAATTCATATATTTTAAATTTTTTTTATTCATGCTCACTCCTTACAGCATGTAGTTTCCTAAAGGATTTACACCTCGACTGATGTTCCCAAGTGCTACTAAATTGTATGTGTTGGCTCCCTGTGATTTGCAAGATTAGCAAGAACAAACACCGCAGGGGCCACATCAGAACCACTTTGGAATCCTAGGACCTAGCCTTCCTGGATTCAGAGAGGGATCTCTCCATGTATGTGTTTTCAAATGATATTTCTTTGTACTTTTGTTTTATAATATTAGGCTAGTTATGAAGTTCTAAGGACTTGTTTGGTTTGGTTGATTAATTGATAGGTTGATAGATCAGTGATGTGATTAATTGAGGGAGTGTCTTAGATGAATAGATAGGCCATGAGAAAACATTAATCCATTGGGCTATGGAGTCATAAAAGGATTTAATTGTTCATCATCTCTGCAAGGGTTTTCATAGGGCAAGCTAACTATATCAAGTAGATCTCTTAGATTAGTTTGTGATATGAAATAACAATAAGTTGTGAAGGCAGTAAAGCTATAGTCAGTTAAGAATATTCTAGCTCTAATTTAACAAGAAAATCCTTTTAGGTAATTGTTTGAGGCAAACCAAAGGACAGGGAATACCATAGACTTCTTTGGCCAGACTTTAATAAGAAAACCTTTAAGACAACAATCCATAAATCCTAGAATTACTTTCAGACAAAGAAAACATTTAAGATAATAGTGAGAGTAGCTAAAGAGCAAGCTAAACCTGTATTCTTTAACTCAACACTCAAAAGACCTTCAAAGCAACATTTTGAGGCAGACCAGAGGACGGGGAATACCATAGACTTCCCTGGTTTAGACTCTACTAAGTATACTTGAAAGAAAGGCCTTAAAAAACAATATTTCAAGATACACCAAAGGATAGGGCTTACCATAGACTTCTTTGGCTTGAGTCTATTAAATCATTTCTAAGACAACAAGCTAGATGGAACTGGAGAGAAATTAAGAATTCTCCAATCAGACCTTGCAGAAGAAAACATTAAGATAAATAATGCAGACAAAAATAGGGTGACAAGACTACATATCCTACTCTAAAATTTCCACTCTTTTATCAGAGAAATATGGACAGAATGGGAAACATAAAAAAAACAATGACAAATAAGGAAAAATTCACAATTAACATAGCTTAAGAATCCTGTGAACGGGCTTGTATTACTGATGATCAAAACAATTACATTACTCCATGTACAATAGCTCTCTGTAACTTAGAGCTTTCTCAAATCCAGAGTAGCAATCCTCAACTAGCTCAGCAACAAAAATCAGTCAACTAACCACCAAGTAACCAACACTAGAAATGAAGCTCACATACAGTATTTGTCCGCAAAATGAGGAGGTGGTACTAAGCTAGGGTTTAGAGGTCATTTATTACAGAGTTAATAAGTCTTTGACCTTTGAGACCATGCAAGGCCTAAGGCAAAAATATCTAAAGGTGTTTCTTTGAAAAAATAACTCCTAACTTAACTTCTGAGTTAATTTTTGTGAAATGTTTTGACTTTAAGGCTTTTTTAATAACTTTACCATAACTGCTGGGTAGATGAAAAATATCTCTGACTGTTTGTAATAACTGTTGGAAGCTTTATTGAAAGAAAACATGATGTAGGTGGCAAAATATCCTTTGAAGAAGTAACTACCTTTGTTTGGTTCATTCGAAAGTGTTTCTGGGTAGATATGGCCTCTGTTTTATCATTAAAGCTCTGTTTTAGGCCTTTAAACTATGGATTTTCCTTTTAAACTATCTTGCTGTGTCTTCCTTTGAATTTTCTTTTATCTATGATTACTTTATTCGCTAACCTTCCTTATTTTTCCTTCTTTAATTTTTGATTAGCCTTTTGACCTTCATTTCTTTGTCATGGTCCTTTGACTGCTTTATTTCTTCACTGTGTCTCTTCCTGTCTGTGTTTTTTGCACACGGATGAATTCTTCTGCTGCAGGAGGGTTTTGGTAACCACTGAAGATCATGACTTTGGTGATTAAGCTTGTATTTCACCTCTAGTCCCTTTAAAATAGAATAAACCTCTATATCATCACCCAAATATTCATTAAAATGTTTTCGAACCCTTGGAATGCATTTATTGTGTTTCTGCCATGAAACCTGCACATTAAAAAATTGTGAGCTTTAAAACCTATGTTTGAAGGGATTTTTCTGCGTTTATTGGGGTTTTTAGGGCTTCAGAGCATCATGGAAGCGTTAATGGAGGGTCAGGGTTTTATCGCAGAGCCACAAGGCTCTAGATCATTTGAAATGGAGGGCAATATTTGATTTTGGCGCGAAATGGAGGAGCGGTTTCGAGAGCGGAGAGGTGTTTTTTGCATGGTTGAGGAGGCGGTAACGGTTTTGGTGGAGAGGATGTGATTTCATACAACGTCTGATGCATGGTGGGGGAATATCACCCATTTTGCGTGGTCAGAGTTTGTTTAACCTCCGTGCCATTTTATTTGCGATGAGAGCGATCAACCGTTGGATCTCGGGGAATGATATCAACGGTGGTCGCAAGATTTGGGAGCGGCGATAAAGTTCAAAGGTGGAGCCTGGGGATAGGTGGTGGAGTATGAATGGGCGCGGGGTTCAAATGGAAAGCGGGGCCCAAGGTTTCAATAACCAACGAATGTGCCTTTTAATAGGTAAAAGCAAGGTTTATGAGGGGTTTTGAATAAGGTGCAGGGGGCTTAAAAAATGTTAAAGCGGAGGCTATACAATAGGCAGGGTAATGGTTATATGGGCGAGAGGGTTTAAAAATAAAAAGGGGCTCGGGTTAAAACATAAAGTTGGGCTTTATATTGAAAACATAGATTTTTTAATATAAAACAAAAAGGGACCTGAAAAGGTTAATTTTTATTTAAAAACAATGTAAAAAGGAATTTTTACATTGTTTTAGTGCTAAAAGGAGGAAAATGATGTAGGTGAGGGTTTTATGAAGGTTTTTAGTGGGGGAAGTGGGTTTTTAGAGGAGGGAATGAGTGAATGAGAGTTTGGGTAGGGAGGGAGAGTGAAAATGGGAGAAATAAGCCCAAAATAAGTTTTTTAAGAGCAGTAAGGCATTTTGGGAAGGCAGAGATGAAATATAGTGAAAAATGATTTATAAGGATAATGAAGGCAGTGAGGTTTCTAAAGGTAGTTAATAGCTAAATAATGTTATCTTTGGGTGCTTGTGTAAAATAAATAGTCATATAGTGAACTCTATAGAATATACGAGACTAAAAGAGGCTCCAGCTGGGGAGGGCAGCTCCTTTAGGAGGTGTCAAGAACCTCAGAGATCAAAGATATAGAATTCGTAGACCAATGCCTTGATTTAAACTTGACAGACTCCCTTTTCTTCAATTTGATGTTTTACTGCTACTCTTTTGAAGCTGTGATCTTCAAAAATCTGAAAAAATGATTGCTTCCACTCAAATTCTACCTACCCATCATACTTTCCTAACATTTTTTTCTTCATTTGGGTGCATTTAGATTAGCCAACCCTTGGCATCATTTTCTTTTGAAAACACGCAACTATCTACTTCTACACTTATATCATCCAAAGGCTCAGATTATACTAATGAGCTTTTTATTCTCTACCTAAGCTACTTATCTGTCAAGATTAAATAGTTTGACAGGTTTTCATTCTCTAACCTATTAACAAGAAATTGAAAACATGACCAAATTAGGATTAAGCAGTTTGATTTGTCATGAGCTGTGGCATTTTGTACAAGCTACACACATAATTTATTTTGTAGAAAGTAAAACTAAAAACTTGAGGGCTGTAATTTGGAATTTATCATTCATCCCTCTCTTTCTTCCTTGCTTCAGATTTGAACATTAGAACCAATATCTTTTCCTAATCTAATCTACTTATAAGCCAAATTTAAACAGTTTGGCAAATATTCATTCACTAACCTATCAGTAGAAATTTAAAACTTGTTCAATCATGATTAAGATGTATGATAGAAAAAACTTCCTCTTCCAAAGTAGTGGCATTTGGACTTACACACATTCAGAAATATTCTTTTTTGGTATGGGGCTTTACCTTTCTCTTTTTGTATGCCCTCTTTTCTTCTTTTTCTTTGTTTTTATGTTTATTTTCCTAATATTTTTCTTCAAACATTGTTATATACAATGAATAAAGCTTTAAACTAAGTTTTCAAAAAAAATAATGCTTGAACATCCTGCCATTGATAGGACCTCCAAATAATTATGTTCCATCCATATCTTGTAGAAAGAACGCATTGTTACCTCTTGCAAAATGGATGATGTATGGACCTTTCCATATATTTTCAAATTTTCCTTGCTTGCCCTTGTCTTCTCTTCTTGAGTCCCACTAGAACACTTTGTCACCAATGTTAAAATCATTTGCTTTGGTTCTCTTATCAAATAGCTTATTGATGTTTTTCTGCACTTGCTATGTTCTGTTATATACTTCTCTGGTTTGCTGTAGTTGGACAATATGATTTATTCTTCTTTTCATATCATTTTCTTCAGACTGTACTTCTTGGATCAACTTCATCACTAGCAGTCCTAGACTTGTTGGAAAAATTGCATATGTTCCATACACTAGCTGATAGGGAGACATTCCAATTGATTTTTTATTTGTTAACCTGTCTGCCCATAATGCATGTACTAGTTTGCTATGCCATGACTTCTTGTTCTCTTCCAATTTTTTTTTAATGATGTTCACCAAAATTTTGTTTGAGGATTCTACCAACCCATTACCTTGAGGGTAATAAGTTGTAAAATGACCCAATGTAATATGATATTTGTGGAAAAATTCCACCATTTTCTTGGATCTAGAGGCAGCAGCATTGTTAGTGATAATATTTCTAGGATAGCCAGATCTAGACAAAATGTGGTTTTCAAGGAATTTGATGATTACCAAGTTTATGGCAGTCCTATAAGGGGTGGTCTCTATCCATTTTGTAAAGTAGTCAGTTTCAGTGAGGATCCACTTCTGTTGGGAAGAGGAGGCAGGATGGATTTCCCAAATGAATTCTAGGCTCCACTGTGGAAAAGGAGCTTCAACAGAGATAGGATGCAAAGGTAAGGGCAACAATTTTCTTTTGCCTTCAAATATTTTGCATTTATGGCAGGAAATTACCATTTTATGGATGTCTTGAAAGAGGGTGGGCCAATAGTAACCATCTCTAAGGATTTTGTTGACAATAGTTTTCCAATAGAGGTGGCCTCCACATTTTCCTTCATGAAACTCATGCCTGATCTTATCTGCATCATTATCAGGAAAAAATTTAAGAAATATACCACTAGCATTTTTCCAATATAAAATTTTATCTATAATGAAGTAGTTTATAGCCTTCAAATTTAAGAATCTAGCCTTTGTCTTAGACAAACCAGGAGGAACATTAAGATTAAGAAGCACATATAAAATATCAACATACTGAGATAAATTCAAAAATGAATCTTCAATAAGTGGAGTTTCCAACTCCTCATGTTCATCTAATGCATCAATCATGTTCATGTCTAGTGCTTGAAAGTTTGCTTCAACCATGAGTTTAGCCAATCCTTGTCCTTTGATGAGTTTAGTGGGATTGATTTATAAATTATATTATAATATAACAGCAATCCACTTACCACTTTTTCCATCAAGATTTTGTGTCAAGATGTCTTTTACCACTGAATTAGGCACAAATACAATGATGTGTGAGTGTAGAATATAAACTTTGAAATATTTCAATGCCTTGATCAAGGAAAAAGCTTGTTTTTCCATTATGTTATATTTCAGAGGTGCATCTCTTAATGCCTTGCTGAAAAAATGCAATAGGCTGTTCCTGTCCTTTTATGTTTTTCTGTAGTAGGACAACAACAACTGTATGTTCTGATGCAAAGGCAAAGATGAAGAAATCCTTGGTAAAATCAGGGCTAATTAGAACTGGTGTTTGGGTGAGTGCTTGTTTTACCAGTTCAAAGGATTTCTTTGCTTCTATGGTCCACTTGACTCCTATTTCTCTTTTCACCATGTTTTTAATGTTTCTTAGGAGTTCTGCAAGGTTTGGTATGAACCTTAAGAAATTTATCTTTCCAATGAAAGATTGCAGCTCTTTGATATTTCTAGGATGATTTATTTGCAATATTGCTTCAATCCTTTTTGGGTCAATATTAATCCCTTCTTTAGATATGATATGGCCTAAATTTTTTCCTTTTTGAAGGCCAAACAAGGTTTTCTTAGGATTCAAGGATAAACCATACTTTCTACATTTTTCAAAGACATTTCTTAAGTGAGCTAGGTGTTCTTCATCTGTTTTAGAATAGACTGTGATGTCATCAAGGTAAATCACAATAAGTAACCTATTTCTTCTGAGAAAGAAATATCCATGGTTCTTTGGAAGGTGGCACCAGCATTCATTAACCCAAAAGACATTTTCACATACATGAAAGTGCCCCAAGGTGTAGTGAAAGTTGTCTTGTGTTGATCATATGGGTGTACTCGCACCTGATTGTATCCTGAAAAGCCATCTAGTAAAGAATTTTTTTTAGAACCCACTACCCTTTGTAAGATGTGATCCATTTTTGGTAAAGGGTAGTTGTCCTTTAAGGAGGCTTTGTTTAAGTTTCCGAAGTCTATGCATAGCCTAATTTCTCCTGTTTTCTTCCTTACTAATACAAGATTTGAAACCCATTCTGAGTATCTCAGAGGGACTATTATTCCAGCATCATACATTTTCTTAATTTATTTCTCAACCGAGGGTGGTTGCACAGGGTTTATTCTGCACAATTTATGTTTAAAGGGCTTCTGGTTCTCTTTGAGGGGTATCTTATGCTGAATTATCTCTGTATCATAGGACTTTAAATCTTCATAACTCTAAGAAAAAACATCAGTAAATTCCTTAAAAATCTCAAGATATTTCTGTTTTATATGAGCTGGCAATGTTTTAGATGGTTTGATCATTTTGGGTTTATGTTCACTGCCTATATTGCACTCTTCTATTTTAGTTTCAGTGGGTTCCATATTTGGCTTCTTAGCAGCATCATTAAAGTCAAATAATTCTTCTATAGGAGCTAGTCCCTTTGGCAAGTTATCATTATTGGACTGTAGCACTTCAAAGTCTTCTTTCTCTAAATTAGTGTACAACTCTGTTTCATGTATGTGTTGTTTTTCTAACAGATTTATGACAGCAGTATCAGGAGGTTCTTCTTTGTAATATTGTTCCTCATAAGAGCAGTCTTCTTCATACTCTGAGTCTGAATTTGGCATTTCAAACTCATTTCTGGACTGTAGGAAATCTTCTATATGTTTATCTCCTTCAAAAAATTGCTAGTATTTTATATTATCAGGGACTGCTGGTCTATATTTGACTTGGACTATGTATTTTTTTCTTTGATAATGTTTTTGACATGTACTGGAAGCAAATGCTAATCCATTAGCAAGGATATTTTGATTTCTAGGGACAAAGGTAAGCTCATATTCTATGAATGTTTTCAAGAGGTGAATAGCATCATCTCTATAGGCTTTTAATCTGGGATGCTTGGTTGTGTATTCTCCATTAATCTTCCTAATGAATTACTCTTTATCTCCATGGATAGTTATCCTCTTGGCTCCTAATTTATTCAGTAATTGTAGTCCTAAGAGGAGTGCCTCATATTCGGCTATGTTATTTGTGCATTGAAAGTTTAGCTTGTATGAGCGGCCTTCTGCATGATTGTTTTTTTTATTATGCACCCACATGCCTGCTCCTGAACCATTATTGCTACAAGAACCATCAAAACTCATACTCCAAAGAGGTTCAATTTCAGATTTATCATTAGAGTCATTATGGTCCTGATTATGATGCTTATAGTGGCTGCCACTGTGTTGTTCACCATTCTATTCTTTAGGGTTTTCACTATGTTTAACATTGTTTTGTTCCCAGTGGTTTCCACTATAGTGAATGTTTTTTATTTTTTTTATGTTCAGCCCTATGTCGATGGTTGCTTGGTTTCCATTGGTCTTCACTATGTTTGCTATAATATTCTATTTGGGCAAACTATTTTGACTGTTCCTCCTCTTTTTTCCTCTTCTCCTACGGTTATTTTCTTATCTTCTGCTACTTGTTCATTAAAATTTTCATCATTTTAAAGGATAAATGAATCAATGTCTGTGTGAATAGAATAAAGAGGGGATTTATCTGGTTTTTTTTTACTGCTAATGATGTATTTCGTGTGTGTTTCCCTATATAGTCTTCTTGGTTGACTAAAGACAGGGATGGTAGTATAAGTCATGTCCATTTGTAGGATACCTTCAAGTTTAGCACCCCATGATATTGAAAGGAGCATGCCATATTTAGGAGGCATATCAGCCACTACAATATCCATTACTAGGCTATTGGCTAGTATTTGTGCTAATTTGACACATAAATATTTGATTAGGCTTAGACATTTAACTCTACTGGAATCAAAAGAGTATAAATATTTGTAAGGTCTAGTTATTTCAAGGCCTAGTCTTTCCATCACTACTTTTGGCATAAGGTTGTGTGAAGCACCAACGTCTAACATGGCATTATGCAAATATTTATCATGGATGTTTAAACTGACATAAAATGGAGGAACACCTCCCTCTTGAAATTTCCCTTCTACTTCTGGTCCAAATAGAAGTTCAGGTTTGTCATCATTTAAATTAATAGAATCAACATTTTCTCCTATGTTTAAAGCTTTCAAAAGTTTGGATTTATATACATCTTGAGTGACTAATTCAGTAAAAGGAATAGAGATTTTAATCTTGGAAATTTCATTCTCTACACTGAAAGGTGTCTGATTTTTTGAAATGTTTAAATCAGCCTTTTCAGCCACTGTTTTCACACCAAATTCAGCTTACTAGTTTTTATTATGAACAACAGTTAAAACAATTTTTTCAGGAGCACTAGCTGTGTTGCTAGTGCTACTTTGGCCACCACTTTGTTTACCACTAGGTTGGCTATTTTTGCCTCTATTTTTATCAGAACTTTCAGCCACTATGTTAGTGTTTTCTGTTGTATTTTTAGAAATGTTTTCAGGATTATTCCTAGCAGAAATTTCAGAGGTCTTTCTTTTGGGAGTGTCTTGGTTTTTCTTGCTTCTAAGGTCATATTGTCTGTGTACTTCCATGATGGCATTTTCAAAGCCTTGTTTATAGTCTTCAGATTCTAGGGTGTCTTCTTCATATGATACAAATATGACTTGTTCTTCCTTAGTGAGCAAAAAATATCCTCGTTGTTTACTCCCATTAGATTTATGTGGTTTTCCTCTGTTTCTTCAACCACTCCCTCATATTCATCAACATAGTTTTCTTAGAAAATGATAGCAGGCTACCCTGCTAACACCCACCATTCTCCACTTATGAGTACATATAAAAATGCCTCATTTTTTAAACCAAAATTATTGCCCCAATAATTTTGGAACCTGGGCAAACTTAAAAATTCATGTGGAAGCTTTTCTTCAAATTAATCTTCAAATGAAGATTTTTGTAATTTTAATACATAGGGTTTAAAAACCCAATCGAAACCAACTTATCCAAGGTTTCCTCCACAAGCGAAAGCCTTTTTCAAGTCTTACAAAAAGACTTTGGTTAAACAACCATCGATTTTATTTCTAAAAACCAAGACTTTATATCTATATGCAGAAGCTTCCTTGATTACTCACATAATAATTCCTCACTCTCTATGATTATGAAACCATACATATTAACTCAACACTATGTTTTCATGTGCGAAGATTTTCTATTCGCTTTATGGCTAAAACCATATTCCTTTATCTACCAACTATTCGACTCTCAATTAAACTCGGTTACATTTAATATGGTTACTACATAGCCATTATCATATATGTGACTTTTTTTAAGTGCTTCACAGAACATTTCATCTCACATTAACCCTTCGACTTTGGTTGAAACCCAAGGTACCAACTATCAAATATATATGCGCCCTTCATCTTTTAAAACTTACCAAGCTTGACCTTGACTTAACCAAGGAATCCACACATGAACTTTTGACCATAGCATTTCATACAAAACTCAGACTTTGGTAAAAATGCCAACCAACAACATATATTAAAGTTTTGGGCCCACGCCAGCTATGACTCACCTTTGCGTTGACCACCGAATAGATTGGATGATCTAACTTTAATTGCACTCCAAAGCCAAATTTTGGATAGATCCGATGATCATCACTTTCATTCCCCCATCATACCTTAACACTCAAAAATTTGCGAAATGGGCGGTATCAATTCCATGACGTGTCGCGATGCAATTGGATCGTGTTCCATTTGAGGAAAACCACGCCCCATCCAAAAGATGTATGATAATGTTTTAGTGGTTTTGTGAAACCACTTCATGGTTCCATTTCATCTCACTATTCCGCCTCACAGGTTCCTCTCTTGACCCTTTACTTATGGTTCCAAGACACATGCTTCTACCATGTTGCCGCTATGTCTTCACATCACAGGGTTTAATATAATCATGGTCCAGATCACATTTCTCCAAGGCACTGTTTGGGTGGGTTCCAATCACAGTCTCACCACTGGTAATTCCGCCATGCTCTACAATCACTGTTGTGCTAGATCATAGATTTAACTCTGCATACACACAACACTTATTCAATGATCTTATATTCGCCATTGCACATAGGATTCGATAATTGCGATATCCACTAACCTCCTCTGAGTCTTGTCTTCTCTGTGTTATCAGATTCTATCTGATTTCATAATCCTATTTCAACTACTGCTCCTTTGATTCCTATTCAGGGTTCCTACTCAGAACCATTACTTGAACCAAATTATAGAGATTTATTTCAAAACCCAAAACAAATTCAACCCCTCTTCTATTCTTCATTGTGATATGCAATTACACAAAATAATGTAATTCTCTCTTGAATACATTATAGGATGTAATCCCGATTGTGAGATACATCCCAACAACAGTTGCCTTACAAAGGTTTATGGCAATTTCATTCAACAGCATCGATATACCCTGAATTAATACTAATTTACTCGGTCACACAGAATTCAAATACATATAAATCACACAGAATTTAGAAAAAATTTCTTCATCTATACATATGAACTCAATTACAAAATCCTTCTTGGTTCTGGCCAGATATTCAATCAATGGCCCTATTACAAATGCTCGTAGGCTTATAAACTCTATTGTCCAAACCCTACTCTAACTCTGTCTCCTCTCTTGCCTTTTAGGCTTATTATATTTATAAAAATTAGGATGAACCAATTTAGGTTCAATTTCTTCAATCTCTCAACAAAATCCTCAAAATATTCAAAGTCCTAAAATCTAGATTCTATCCCTAAAATTTTGAAACTGAATCTAACTTAGGATTTACAATCAATTCCTAAATATCTCAAATCTAAACTATATGATTTCCCTCATGTTCTCCAATCATTCGGGAACATTTACAAAATCCTCACAATACTTAATATCTCTCATTAATTAATTAAAATCACTCAAAAGCCCATAAAAATCAATATTCCTTCAAAAACATAAACCCCCTATGGTTAATAAAATACAAGGTATTTTCCGAATCTAATGCCCCTGCATCAGAAAGGAGGTCTGATTTGTTGATCAAGACCTCTTTGTCTAATTTGAGGGGGATTTCTCCTAAAGTTTTGGTTTTGGTTCTGATTTTGATTTCTATTTTGAGGAGCTGTTTGTTTTTCTCTAGGATAAGCTCTCTCATTCATGTTTATTCTCTCCATCATCCTTTCCATTTTCCTAACTAGGCTATCAATTTTAGCATCAGATGTGGAGGCCATAGTTTCCTCTTTGTATGTAACCTTCTTGTCTTCTCTCACTAGCCCTTTTAGCATTTAGGTTGACTTCTACACTTACTGCCCCCGTTTGCATGTCTTCTAAGGTGAGGGGGTCTCATTCTCTTAATTGATAAGACATTTCTGGATCAAATCCATATGAAAATTTTACTAGGGATAGGCCTTGTGGAGGTTTTATGTGGGGTGGGAGTGCATTGTATACACTATTGAACCTAGTGCAGTAGTCTTGGACACTCTCTCCAACATTTCTTTTAAGGTTATCATACTCTGATAGGATTTGAAGAGGATTTTTCTTGACTTCCCATTTATTTAGGAATAGTTGATGGAAAGCAGGGAGGTCATTAATACTATTTGGGGTTAAGCCTTTAAACCATTTTCTCGCTTCCCCCCTAAGCTTTGAGAAAAAATTCTAAGTTTAATAGTTTCATCATCTATTTCTCGTTTGTCAAAGTAGTCATTCATTCTGTCCACATGTTGTTGAGCAGTAGTAGAACTACTAGCATCAAATAAAGGAATCTTGGACTGGTAGTCCTGTGTTAGAACAAATAAAGGTAAAGGAAGGACTAAGGGAGCATACCATGTTGCCATGATACGTGGTTGAGGAAATAGTGGAGGGTTAATAAGTGGAGGGTTTACAAAAGGGGGTATAGGGTTAAATGGAGGAAGGTGAATAGTGGGAGATGAAGTTAGTACAACAAGATTCTGTTGTAGGGTGGATGGATCTAAAACTATACGAGTTATCCAACTTTGAGATCTAGTCCTAGACAAGCTTTATTCTAGGGGCAAGTTAGGTAGGATATTCTGCAAGTCTTCAAGGTTTTCAGGTAGGGAACTTGCTTTGTGGATTTTTTTGCTAACTGATGAACTTTTGGATCTAGGAGACTTCCTAAGGATGATTTTAGGATTATCAACTATTGTAGGAGGATTTGGGTTAGGATAGGATCTGGTATGAATTCTTCTAAAAGCCAGAAATTTGGACCCAACAATAAGAAAGGTTGGAAAAGTATAACAGTCTCAAAGGAAAAACCAATATGTGAAAGAGATACTTAATCCACAAAGTATTATTCACTGGGTATTATTGATGTTTTCATGATAAAATAATTTTCCCATTGGAGTCTATGGAAAACCAGTGGAGTCAGCAGGCCTGATGAAAACCAGTGGAGTCACTAGGTGGAGGATTTTTAATTTTTCAATGGCTAACTATGTCCACCATCAGAAACCAGGTACCATTCTTTGCTAAAAATTGATTCATCTAAGTTTAAAATGAGGTTTTCTGAGTTTTTTTTTTTCTTTTGAGGTTGTTTATTACTCATTATTCCCTAGTACGGTCATCACTATGTTGGCTCCTTGTGATTTTCAAGATTGGCAAGAACAAACACTGTAGGGGCCACATCAGAACCACTTTGGAATCCTAGGACCTAGCCTTCCTGGATTCAGAGAGGGATCTCTCCATGTATGTGTTTTCAAATGATATGTCTTTGTACTTTTGTTTTATAATATTAGGCTAGTTATGAAGGTCTAAGGACTTGTTTGTTTTGGTTGATTAATTGATAGGTTGACAGATCAATGATGTGATTAATTGAGGGAATGCTTTAGCTGAACATATATACCATGAGAAAACATTAATATATTGGTCTATGGAGTCATAAAAGGATTTAATTGTTCATCAACTTTGCAAGGGTTTTAATAGGGCAAGCTAACTATATCAAGTGGACCTCTTAGATTAGTTTGTGATATGAAATAACAATAAGTTGTGAAGGCAGGAAAGATATAGTCAGTGAAGAATATTCTAGCTTTACTTTAACAAGAAAAGCCTTTTAGGTAACTATTTGAGGCAAACCAAAGGACAGGGCATACCATAGACTTCTTTGCCAGACTTTAATAACCAAAACTTTAAGACAACAATCCAGCAATCCTATAATTACTTTTAGACAAAGAAAACATTTAAGATAACAATGAGAGCAGCTAAAGATCAAGCTAAACCTATTTTCATAAACTCAACACTTAAAAGATCTTCAAAGCAACATTTTGAGGCAGACTAGAGGACAGGGTATACCATAGACTTCCTTGGTTTAGACTATACTAAGTATACTTCAAAGAAAGGCCTTAAAAAAATATTTCAAGCTACACCAAAGGACAGGGCTTACCATAGACTTCTTTGGCTTGACTCTATTAAATCATTTCTAAGAAAACAAGCTAGATGGAACTAAAGAGAAATTAAGAATTCTCCAATCAGACCTTGCAGAAGAAAACATTAAGATAAATAATGCAGACATAAATAGGCTGCCAAGACAACATATCCTACTCTAAAATTTCTATTCTTTTATCATATAAATATGGACAGAATGGGAAACATAAGAAAAACAATGACAAAGAAGGAAAACTTCACCATTAACATAGCTTAAGGATCCTGTGAACGGGCTTGTATTACTAATGATAAAAAATGTTACATTACTCCATGTACAATAGCTCTCTGCAACTCAGAGCTTTCTCAAATCCATCCTAGCAATCCTCAACTAGCTCAACAACAAAAATCAGTCAACTGTCCACCAACTAACCAACACTAAAAATGAAGCACACATGCAGTATTTATCTGCAAAATGAGGAGGTGGTGGGGTTTAGAGGTCATTTATTACCGATTTAATAAGTCTTTCACCTTTGAGACCATGCAAGGTTGAAGGCAAAACTATCTGAGGTGTTTCTCTAAAAAAATGACTCCTAATTTAACTTCTAAGTTAATTTCTGTGAAATGTTTTGACTTTAAGGATTTTTTAATAACTTTACAATAATTGCTGGGTAGGTGAAAAATATCTCTCACTATTTGTAATAACTTTTTGATTCTTTATTGAAATAAAACCTGTTGTAGGTGGAAAATATCCTTTAAAGAAGTATCTGCCTTTATTTGGTTCATTCGAATGTGTTTCTCGGTAGATATGGCCTTTGTTTTATCATTAAAACTCTGTGTTAGGCCTTTAAACTCTAGATTTTCTTTTTAAACTATCTTGTTGTCTCTTCCTTTGATTTTGCTTTTATCTCTGATTAATTTATTGGCTAACCTTCCTGATTTTTCCTTCTTTAAGTTGTGATTAGCCTTCTGACCTTCATTGCTTTGTCACAGTCCTTTGACTGCTTTATTTCTTCTCTGTGTCTCTGCCTGTCAGTGTTTTCTGGGCATGGATGCATTCTTCTGCTGTAGGAGGTTTTTGTTAACCACCGAGGATCATGACTCATTGGTGATTAAGATTAAATTTTGCCTCTGGTCCCTTTAAAATAGAATAAACCTCTGGATCATCACCCAAATATTCATTAAAACGTTTTCGGACCCTTGGAATGCATTTCTTGTGCTTCTACCATGAAAGTTGCACACTAAACAACCATGAGATTTAAAAACTATGTTTGAAGGGCTTTTTCTGTGTTTATTGGGGTTTTTCAGGCTTCAAAGCATCGTGGAAGCATTAATGGAGGGTTGGGGTTCTATCGTAGAGCCACAAGGCTTTGGATCGTTTTAAATGGAGGGCAGTATTTGATCTTGGCGCGAAATGGAGAAGCGGTTTTCGAGAGCAGAGAGGCAATTTTCGCATGGTTGAGGAGGCGGTAACAGTTTTGGTGGAGAGGATGAAATTCCATACAACGCTTGACGCGTGGCGGGGGAATACCGCTCATTTTGCGCGGTCGAATTTTGTTTAACCTCCACGCCATTTTATTTGCGATGAGAGCGATCAACCGTTGGATCTCAGGGAATGAGATCAATGGTGGTCACAGGCTTTGGGAGCGGTGGGCAAGTTCAAAGATGGAGCCCGGGGACAGGTGGCAGAGTATGAATGGGCGTAGGGTTCAAATGGAAAGTGGGGCCTAGGGGTTCAATAACCAACAAATGCACCTTTTAATAGGTAAAAGCAAGGTTTATGAGGGGTTTTGAATAAGGTGCGGGGGGCTTAAAAAGTGTTAAAGCTAGGGATATACAATAGGTGGGGTAATGGTTATATGGGCAAGAGGGTTTAAAAATAAAAAGGGGTTGGGTTAAAACATAAAGTTGGGCTTTATATTAAAAACAAATATTTTTTAGTATAAAACAAAAAGGGGCCTGAAAAGGTTAATTTTTATTTAAAAATAATGTAAAAAGGCATTTTTACATTGTTTTAGTGTTAAAAGTAGGAAAATGACATAGGTGAGGGTTTTATGAAGGGTTTTAGTGGGGGAAGTGGGGTTTTAGAGGAGGGAATGCGTGAATGAGAGTTTGGGTAGGGAGGGAGAGTGAAAATGGGAGAAATAAGCCCAAAATAAGTTTTTAAAGAGTAGTAAGGCCAAAAAAAAATTGTAACATGCTTTTAGATAACATCAATGCACTAGTTCATGTTTATGTTATGGATGCACTAGTTTTTTGTATGAGATTTTCTCTTTTTTATAAACATTGACCTGTGACAGTGAATTGTGATTTTTTAAATTTGTTATTCATTGAAAAATTGACCTATATCTTATAACAATATTCATATAAATTAAATTTTGATTAGTGTATTTTTATATGATGTTTAGATTAATTTGTTATATTATCAGATTTCACATTTCTTTATTATAATATTTAATCATCCATATATTTAATCACTTATGTAACATTTCACAACGACATTGGATAACGCAATAGAATAAATTAAAATGTATTTTATTATATATCAATAAGAGGTTCTTTGTCATACAAAATGGGATTGTTATTGGTAACCCCTTATCTTTCAATTGGGACACTATGTCCATTACATTAAACAAAACGTTTGATTTTTATAGACAATTATTTCAAAAAATACAACTTGCAAAGATATCCAAATAGATCATCATTATTTTATGGAACTATTGTTGGTGCTTGAGCTACTTCCATGACTTGGGGTTATTTGGACAAATGTTTTGTTGATTTCATCAATTGTTTTCGTCTTCTTGATCTTGTTCCATCTATAAACATAAAAATAAAGTGTAATGAATGCATCTACATTGGTGAGAACAATAAAAGTTGAAATAAATAATATACATCAATGTAAATCGAATAGAAATGTACCATAACAAGAAGTGACTCATTAACTGCACACATGGTTTCAAAACCAAGTCTCATGCCTTGTTGCAACAACTCTTCTATTGGTGTAGTTCCATACTTTATTTCCTGCAAGTTTTATACCCCATTATAAATCATATATATAATACAAAGGATTTTTTGTTCTATTAATTATAAATTCAGAGAATTAAAACAACATAGACACTTACAAATTCCACAATTAATTTTTTATATGCCAACATATACTGACGACCTATATTTAACCCAATGTCAATCGATTATTCTAATGGCTCTTCTTTGTATGTTAGCACATATTTGAATACATTCAAGGATCGTTGTTGTAAACCAACTTAAAATATACAAAAATGAAACCTTGGGTTGTTATAATGAAATATTAACAATTAATCACAAACTTTGATATCAACCCTTTTCTTCCTTGTTGTCCTATTTTATGTATTGAATGAGTTCCAATTTTCTTTTCTTTTCTACAAGAAAATATTTAAATATTAATATTCAATGCTAAATTATTTTTGTATATGTGCAAATTCAATCATGATTACATACATTTGAAGCACATTTTTGTTGATAGGGTTCCTCCTATGATGAAATTATGTCTATTTCTTTTACCACCTCCTTGTATACATTTTTGGACATTCCTACTCGCATGTTTTTCATATCAGCTCATTGATCCTTTGGGATTTTCATAATCGTCCTGAAAAAAAGTAATAAACTATTTTATATTGATATAGGAAAAATAAATATAATAAAATTGATCTTAATAAATGAATTGTCTGTATTAAAATATACATATAATTCTATAAAATCATTTTAATTAGGAATATTTCATTTTGAATGATTCTTTTTTGTTGTTGTATGTTTTTCTATGGCAAGTCTCACATGTCTCATTGACCATGGCTATGTAAACACTTCCTGTAGTTTTGATTTAATTTGGTTCTTGGAATCATTAGGTTGATTTTTGTATTGTAAGTGGAAAGTACGTCTGTACATTCTTTCCACTATATCCCTCATAGTTTTGTAAAAAAATCCCCCCTTTAATTAACTTCCAACACCACTCTAGATGAGCTAAGGAATCATTGACCATTGCTATGTAAACACTTCCTATAGTTTTGATATAATTTGGTTCTTGGAATCATTAGATTGATTTTTGTATTGCAAGTGGAAAGTACGTATGTACATTATTTCCACTATATCCCTCATAGTTTTGTAAAAAAATCCCCCCTTTAATTAACTTCCAACACCACTCTATATGAGCTAAGGACCAATTCATTGTCATTTACATTTTATATAAAATTTCTTTTCTTAGAACAACATTAATATGTTCCTTCATTATTTCTCCTTGTAGAAAATTAAACACATATGAATTAATAGATTGTTTGAAACATGTTCACTAATATTGTTAAGTATATTATTAACGAAAAGTAAAAATAAAAACTCATATTGAATAATATTTTTTCATTCACTTGATTCATCCTTCTCCAATTTTTCTATTAGGATTTTACACTCTTATCCACTTAGATTATGAATAATATTATCAACCTTCATTTTGGGTATTTTCATGACACAAACTAACCAATACATATTAGTTAAACTTACATATTGTTCAATGTTAGGTCCCTATATTACTGCTATAGTCCCTTATTTTTGTTATTGTAGCCCCCTTATTGTTATTGTTGTACCCCTGTAACCCCAATATTATTATTATTGTGCCCTTACATTATTATTGTTAGGTTGTCTAGGATTATATTGTGACCCCATGGACTCCTATATATAGAAGGAGGTTTTTTCATTTGAATCATCCAAGAATTGTTCATTTATGTAATCTAAAGGAGGTTTCCCCCTCGAAGTGGATAAATTATAAGGTGTTGATCTCTATTTTCTTCTATTTTTGGAGCTCGTTTCATAACACTTGGTATCAGAGCTTTGGATTCTAGGGTTTCACTTCTCCAAATAGGTCATAGTGGAATTTCCAATATAACTTGTTTTATACGAAGGTTCAGAAGCATAAATTTTTATCACGCGAAGTTGAAATCCTGAGGAACGTCATGTAAAAATTTCAGATCTTGGTTCGCAATATTTTCGGAGATATGATCTGTGGAAGTTAAGGTCTTTTCAGGCTCCTGAATTTCAACTCAAAGAGGTGACCATGGGAAAATAATCATAACTCCCTCTTTGAGCATCAGATTGAAATTATGTAAAAAGTGGATGCACGTACACGGATTGCAGTTTCCTGTGTATCAATTTCAGAGCCAAAGGAGGAAATAGTGACATGTGGCATGCCATTGGAATGGAAAGTATTGAAATATTCAATACATATTCCCCCATGGTTAGCTTGATATTATGGCATTTTCCAGAGAAATTTATAGTTCCTCCATTTTCAACCATCACTTGACATTCTGGTGCTGGGCATAGGAAAAAATTCAAAAGCTACATGGAAACCCAAAGATTATTGTAAGCGAGAGAGATCCCATTTTTACTGGAAATTTTTGGGCGAAATTATTTTCTTCTTTGGGTACTCAACTAGCTCATAGCTCATCTTATCATCCTCAATATGATAGTCAAACTGAGATAGTGAATAAATGTTTGGAAGGATATCTTCGTTATTTTTTATTTGATAAACAAACACAATGGGTCAAGTGGTTACCTCTCACTGAATGGTGGTATAACACTTCCTTGCATACTGCAGCAAAAGTGACCCCATTTATGGCTCTTTATGGATACCATCCACCATCCATCACATAATATTTAAGATAAAATTCTAAGGTTCAAGTAGTGGAAGGTCACATCAAGCATCAACAAGAAGTTCTCCAAATCTTAAAGGATAACCTAAATTTGGCACAAAATTGAATGAAACAATAGGCAGATCAACATCATAGCAAGAGAATTTTTGATGTAGGAGACTAGGTATTTTTACGACTACAACCATACAAACAAATGTCCCTCAAGCAAGCTAAGAAGGATAATAAATTATCGGCAAAGTACTATGGTACTTACAAGGTGTTGCAAAATATTGGTACAATGGCATACAAATTGGAGCTTCTTGCTTCTTCGCAAGTGCATTCAGTTTTCCATGTTTCATGCTTAAAGAAGGTTATAGGTGAAAAAATTCCAGTTCAAACAATATTTACAAAACTTGATGAGGAAGGGAAAATCATATTGGATTCTGATGTAGTCACGAAAACAAGAACTCGACAGCTACGAAATCGATAAATTTATAGTATCTCATCAAGTGGAAGAACTTACCCACTGAGGATTCTAAATGGGAGGATGAGAATTTTATACAAAAGTACCCAAAGCTACTCAAGCATTGAGGAAAACACCCTTTTAAGGGAGAGGGGCATGTTAGGTCCCTATATTACTAGTGTAGTCCCTTATTGTTGTTAGTGTAGCCCCCTTATTGTTATTGTTGTACCCCTGTAACCCCAATATTGTTATTATTGTGCCCTTAAATTATTATTGTTAGGTCGGCTAGGATTATATTGTGACCCCATGGACTCCTATATATAGAAGGAGGCTTTTTCATTTGTATCATCCAAGAATTATTCATTTATGTAATGTAAAGGAGGTTTCCGCCTCGAAGTGGTTGAATTCTAATGCGTTGATCTCTCTTTTCTTCTATTTTTGGAGTTGGTTTCATAACATTCAAACATATAAATTTTGTAAATAATTTACAAAGAACTTGCCTTCTAGGTTTTTTGGATGTTCTATCATTGTATTGATCAATATTTATTTTACTTGAAAACTTCTGTTGTGAAGATAAATCCCCTCTGCGGACAGAGGTGATATTTGTAGCCCTAGAGTGGGTCTAACAACTTTTGAGACTTTCTAATGCAAGATTCCTTAGATAATATTCAAAATGAGACAAAAAAGGATATAGGGTTACCTTTTCGTGATGCTATGCTTGGACACTTTGATGGTGGCCTTGATCCATGATCCCTCAAGCCCATTCCTGGCTACTAGTGGCATACGATTACTTGTACGATATTAAGAGGAAACAATAAACATAATCCAATACATAATATTCTTTAGCATAAGCTATTTAACAGATCAAGAAACAATAAAATATTTTTGAAAATGATTAGAAAAATATAGAAATCAAACATTAGATGTTTTATTAATGAATATAAAGTATAGATCTTACAACCCAGGCCTTGGTGTTGGAGGCCTCCTTTTGGTGATGTCTCAGTCCTTCACCAAAGCTCTAAATCATTTCTTCTCCTGAATAGCTTAGGAATTATCACAATACATGAGTGTAAAGGGAATGAATGATATTACCAGCCCAACAATGAAAAACCAATAGTGGAGGGAGGGGGATCAATTTATAGGAAGGAAGAAGAGGTTGGTAGCCCATGAAAGGAGGAGGAAGGTATACTTTCTAACTGATAAACCCCCATTGATAATATTAGACCTCTAAAATCAGAGAGATCAACCCTATCAACACTGAATAACAACTAACTCGCTGCCTTGGAGCTTCTAGAGGTCGAAGCTTCTCCTCCATTTTGAGGAAACACTACCAGAAAGGGATCAGCATGGTTTTCTTAGAAAAAAGGGCACTAACAGTGCTAGGCCGGAACTATCAAACTTCCATAAGCATGGGCAGGCCACTAGAGGAGTGTGCTAACCCAAAAATTTAGGTTTTTTACCAAGTCTCTCAGTGATCCTTCAAGGTAGCTTTCTTTGATTCTCCAGGAGATATCTTTGTGTTTTTTTCCCAGGTGGATATACTGCACAAGACCTGTCATAGGTTACTTCAGGATCAGGGATATGAAGTGAGAAGGGCGAAAAATTACTGTGTAAGATATGCCCCCTAAAGTATGAAGGCGGAATAGAGAGTGATGGGTGAAATGCTTTATGAAACAAGGCAAAATAACATGGAATGCCGCCATGAAGCCTGCCAAATAAAACACAATACGATACATGAAATATCTGATTTGAATATGCCTAATAATATATCATCAGGGGAATAGGCATAAAATAACATATGAACCTATGGCATGGTCGTAACCATCCATCTAAAAGAGATCATGGAAATGGATCCATGGTATGGTCGCAACCATCCGTATAGATAAGATCATATGTACAATCATGAATACTCAATAAATCCACACAACCTGGATAATGACAGAGGTGATCCAAGGTATTTTCCATAATCTCAATATATCCAACGTATGAACCTAGCCATGTGAATAGATTTTCTGATGTCAAACATGGTAGAAACCACCTGATTACTGATCAATGATGAAAATCGTTAATGCGCACAAGAGAAACCACCAATAATGACAATGGCCCTCAAGGTACAACAACGCTATCCACAAGTCTAAATAAATTTTTTGAAGTCAAACACTTGTAGAATCATTCGATTGAAGGTGAGTGATGTGAAACTATCATCGAACACGAAGACATTTCCATTGAGGCATGCAAGCTCTAAGGTACTGAAAAGGAGTTTCTAAATCATCTTCCTAGATAATGAGCTGAGTCCAACAGGAAGTGATTCGTTGAAGGAGGGCCATAATGATTCCTACATCATTGCAAGAAACAAAAAAAAATGTTGCTATCCCCCCACATGATGCTCATGATAGCATGTGATTTCTCGGATCACTCACCAAAGTAAGTGACGCAGTGGACCTGGGACCCCCACGGTATGCCTCTGATAGCAGAGTGGGATCTCATCAAAGTTTGCATATTTTAGTATGCCGCTGGTTAGGCCTGTCAGATTATGCTCCATCTCTGCTACTGGATCTACCCCCTCCTCATAGGGAGAATCCTCGACCTAACGTACCACGCTTCTAGAAATCAGATACATATCGGTTGGTATTACTAATCCTGCATTTGCAAAAATCATAATTTTAGATCTCAGAATACATACCAAAAACATTAAAAAGTAAAAAATAAAAAATAAAAACAATTTTTACCTGCATCGAACCATTGTTCGCCTAGTGGAAGAGGTAGATCTGGGTCTCCTCTAAAGTCAATGTCTGTGTATGGATAGTCCTCAACCATGATCTTCTAACGGTGCAACCAACTGAAGAACGCGGTCGATAAATGCATATGTTGGTCCCCTTCCATGACGAGGCATGATTTCACACCATCTCAATAGCCTTGAGTCCCTCAGGGTTGGACCATGGATCTCCAACCGTTGATACTGAAACAAAGGAACCCTCTCCAAAAAGAAGGAAAGCAAGACGGAACCATACCCAAATACTTTCAGCCGACCTATTTTTCACTTGTTCAATTGACTTTTCATATTAGCAAATAACCCCTCACACCAGTTAAACATAGTAGGAGCCAGAAAATCCACCATGTACTGGAATTGAGACTTTATTTCCTCATGCAACGCCTGGGCTCTGGCCACTCGAGCCATGTAATGTAATATTGTGCACAAGGGAATATTTGTGATAGATTATATCTATACCTTCCCGCTCTGTATCTTCTTAGCCCCGAGATAATGTCTCTGGATGAGCATACTGGTACTCTCACCTCCAGCATGAGCTCCAGAGGGTTGGATTCTCTTGCCTCTCCTATATAACCCTGTAATAAAGTAGATTTCCATGGCATCCAACTCAAGCTCCTAGTCTCCAATTATGAATATTTAGTGATCCACATTCCATATCCCAATAAAATACTTAAGTAGCTCCAGGTGAGCTCCCTTCCTATAAATTCATCCCCATCCCTCCACTACTGGTTGGTCCTTGTTGGGATGGTAAGATCATTCATTCCCTTTACACTCCTGTATTGTGATAACACCTAAGCTATTCGGCAGAAGGAATTATTTGGAGCTTCAGTTAAGGACTCTGACATCACCAAAGAGAGGCCTCCAACATCAAGGCCTAGGTTGTAAGCTCCTTCTTTTATATTTATTAATAAAAACATTTGATGTTTTCTTCCTATGTTTTTCTAATGATTTGAGAAAATATTCTAATGTTCCTTGATCTATTAGATAGATGATGTTCAAGAATATTACGTATTGGATTATGTTTTTTGTTGCCTCTTGATCTCCTACAGGTAATTGTATGCCACTAGTAGTGAGGAACGAGCTTGAGCAATCGTGGATCAAGGCCACCATAAAAGTGTTCAAGCATAGCATCAGGAAAATGTAACCCTATCTCTCTTCTTGTCTCATTTTGAATATTAGCTAAGGAAGTTTGCATTAGAAAGTCTCACAAGTTGCTAGACCCACTCTAGGGCTAGAGAGATCACCTTTGTCTACAGAGGGGATTTATCTTCACAACAGAATTGGTGAGTCTGATGGGGAGGAGGAAGGTCCACTTTCTAAGGGATAAAACACCATTGATAAGATCAAAGCTCTAAAATAAGAGAGGTTGACCCTATCACCGCCGTATAACGACCAACTCGCCTCCCTGGAGATTCTAGAGGTCGAAGCTTCTCCTCCATTTTGAGGAAACACTGCCAAAAATGGATCAGAACAATTTTCCCAGAAAAAGGGCCCTAACAATGCTAGGCCATAACTTTCAACCTACCATCACCACGGACAAGCCACTAGAGGAGCGCGCTGACCTAGAAATCTAGGTTTTTTACCAAGTCTCTCTAGTGATCTTTTAAGGCAGCTTTCTTTGATTCTTCTGGAGATATCTTTGTGTATTTTTCCCAAGTGGATATACTGTACATGACATGTCATAGGGCTCTTTAGGATTAGGAACGGGAAGTGATCAGGGTGAAAAATTATTGTGTAACAACTTATCAAGAAATTTTTTTATCAATATACAACATGTACATTCAATACGTAAGCCATTAAATATTTTTTATACAGAAATCAAATAATTTTGAACCAAAAATAGCTTTGGTAACCAGTGTATTTATTTGAATAAATTCCATGGTGTGCTTAGTAAAGTAAGCACACTGGGTGCTTAATTGTACAAGACTGAAAACAAAAAGTATTTTTTTTAAATAGTTTTTAATTATGATAGTGATATTTGGTAGAGGCATGTCGATGTGTTAAACTACAATCATTGTGTCGATAAATGGACTGGACAAGGTCTACAAGATGCAATCCAATATGTAATGATAGAAGCACTGCTAACACGAGTGTATTATATTACACAAAGTGCACCCTGAAACATGTCATTTAGAAAAAAATAGTCAGGGCCAACATGGTTTGGATCTAATTCAATAAGTGATCCCCCTTGTTTACATGTCAAGCACCTTATATATAGTAAGCACACAAACCCATTAAATCTAAAATGCCTAAAATAAAAAACCCTAATTGTTAATTGATAGAGGGATTTAAACCCTAAGGTGAAATTTTTCAGTCACATAAGCAAGAAGTAAGGGTTTAAGGTAAGTATTAATTTTTTTGTTTCTTTTTATGAATTTAAATTAAATTTAAATAGGAACATATATCATAAGAAATTTTTCTAGTTGTAATTTTTTTATTATGCAGGGTTTTTAGTTTTTATTTTCTAAATTTTGAATAAGTCTGACAACAATTGTGAAAAATTTTAACAGTAAAATTTAAAAAAAAATCTATGCAGGGTTTTGAGTGAATCACCATATCTTTCAAATTATGATCTTTTCGCGGTTCCAAAATATTTTTCTGCTCCACAGTGCTCCCATAATGTGTCTCTTGCAAATGATCTCTCTTTTAATTAAAATTAAAAAATTTTACTATGCAAGTTTTTAGTGAATCACCATACCTTTCAACTTCTAATCTCAAGTAAGCATCTTTCACATTATTCAATTTATCTAAGGGAAACTTTATATTCTTTTCATTTTTTTGTTCTAAACCATCCCACTAGGTCTATGGAAGATACTTTTGTCTGCAACCTTAAATTTCACATAACAAATTGGAAACTTCATTGGGAATAATTCTTTTCCCTTAGTGGTTTCCTTGACCTTAGCTCTTGGTTCATATCTTGAACAAACCTTCATTTCCTCACTTGGATCTCGATTGACCCTAGGAAGACCTTTCTCTGAGCTTGAATTTGTTTTTTGTGTCGTAATTTTACCGGATCTACATCAGCGCTCCCCCTAGTCTGGAGATAGAGCGCTGCAACACACTCTAGCCTTCTCTGCACTTGCGCTGCAGAGCATTGGTGCCATTTATGCACCTGTGTTGGCCCATGTTAGATGCAAAAAATTTAATTTTGTGCCTTGATCTATGATTTTCTTGGTTCCAGTTGGCTTTCCTTCTATCCCTGAGTGTGTCTTAGACTCTAAAAAACCTTCACTTGGTTTTATTTTTGTTTTTATAGCCTTTAATAATAATCTATTTGAATTTTTCTTTGTTATTGTCAGTTAGGTCATTAACAAAATTTTGCTTGATCATTGATTGCTTGAAAGAATCAATATTACAGTCATCATTCTGTATAGTTTCTTTTAGCATTGATTTATCAAGCATCTTAGTTTTCATTTCATTTGAAAAATATGTGTATCAAAAAGAAAATTCTAATCATTTTACATTTTGCATTGCATTTAGGGTTTTGTGTGTCAAATTGGAAATTGGAATAGTTGTATTAGGGAAATTAACTTAACAAATTTTTTGTTACATATTGTATGTTGCATTACTCTATGTTCTCTTCCCTCCCATACATAGATTTTCATTGAAAAAAAATCATTTTGTCATGCTATATTGCATCTTTAGGATATTGAGTTGAAATTTGTGGTTGTTGAAATTCAACAAGAAAATTTCAGCACACATGCCTAGTTGCATTAAGCACCCAGACTAGGGTGGGGCTCACAGTGCTATTTTTGGGTGCATGTATATTTTGGTTATCCCTTAATGAAGATGGACATTAAAATGTAATTATTCTCAATGTTGACTTGAATCAGTTAACTGAAAGTGATAAATTTAGTTAGCTAGTGGATTTTGAGTTAGAGGTAGTTGGTGAGGCATGCAGAGTAATTCTATTTGTAACAGAGTTCAAAGTACAGTGGTGCATTAGTTAATGCAAGTTGTAAATATTTTAACTCAGTTAAGTGAGTTAAACTCATTTGTGCTAATTGTAACTGAAGATACACTAATGAGAGATCTAGTGTATTAAATATTAATTAATTCACAGGCAGTGATCTCACATGCAACTGAGGATTTAATATTATTAGCTGCATGCATTTCAGATCTAGTGGAGACCCAGTTGAGTTGTAGGTGAAAGGGAAGTTGACTATCAGTTATAGGATTATTGGGTTGCACACATGCAACCAAACACCCATTGGAGTGCCCATGATACTTGCACAGTCAAGGCAGGAAATAATTCCTATATTTTAGGGAGTTATTCCATCAGGGATTGCGCAAGCAAGGCAAACTGTCTGGAGGCTGAGAATTGGCTATGTGTTGGTTAGTTTTGCATATGACAGTGTGATACAATTAGCTGAGTACTGAAGGGCTCTTGTGAGAAGAATTTTGTATGTAATTGTTTCATGATCCATATTGAATATACAATAGAAGATATTGGGGTTTTTAGCTGTAATATTTCCCAAGGAAATTATCTATGTTTTGTGTGATTGATATTTATTCATCTTCATGTGATTAACAATTATGTTTTTAATTCCGCAAAAGATTTGTAGAAGCGATTCAATATTTAAATTTATTACATTGTTAGATCGGGTGAATCCAAGATATACATGATTGTTGTATAATTTCTACATTGTATCAGAGCACAAGAAAACACAAAAGTGGAGCAGGAGCTGAGTTTTGTGACTAGATAGAGTTCAAATTTGCAGAAAGACTTTCTTGGTGCTATAGTTGATTCAAGATCGAAATGGATTTCAATGGACTGAGGTTATATTATTTCCTTGAGGGTAGCTCGAACTATATTTCTTGGAAGGACAGTATGGAGGAAATACTCAAATACAATGGCGTGAAGGAATTCATTGACAATGATGTTCCTAAACCCGTTGTGGCAGATGATGCAAATCTTGATGCATGGCAAAAGAAAGTGGAAAAGGTGAGGAGGACCTTGTTGGAGGGAGTACGAGACCACATTTTCTCAAGCCTCCATGGGAAACCCAAACCATATGCAATGTATAAGTCTTTGAAAGATCTATTCCAAAGAAAAAAAAACCATAGGAAATTGGCGCTCAAAGATAAACTCAGGAAGATCAAGATGGAAAAGGGCGACACCATTCCAAAATATCTAACAAATTTTTTCCAATGTCGGGATGAACTGGGGAGCATTAGAATAAAATTTGTTGATGGTGATTTGGTGAGCTTGGAACTCCTAGGACTTCCCAAGAGTTGGCACAGTTATCAAGACTTTGTCAATGGAAGGGAAAAATTACTAGATTGGGAACAACTGTGGTCTGATTTGGTGAAGGAGGAGTTCAAATAGAAAATTAGAGATGGATCTTCATCTAAGAATGAGGATGAAGAGGATTTTTCTTTGGCTTCCAAGGCGAGGAAGGGGAAGGGAAAGAAATTCCATTCAAAATCTGAGTCCAAGAATGGAAAGAAGCAAGACATGTCCAAGGTGAAGTGTTTTCACTGTCACGAGCATGGGAATTTTGTTACTAACTGTCCACAAAAGAAGAATAACAAGAAGGTTGGAGGATCTGTAGCTAGTGAGGCCCTTGCCTCACAATTTGAGCTTGAATTCTCACTAATTGCATGCATTGTGTCCAGTTCATTGGGATGTGTGTGGTATCTGGACAGTGGCGCTTCCTTTCACATGACGGGAGATAAGGAACTTTTCAGTCACTTGGAGGAGAAAGATCTCCAAATGCATATTGAAATGGGTGACAACGGACGATATAGTGTTACTAGGATTGGTACCATTAACTTTCAGAGGGAGTCACGTAAATCCTTTCAATTAAAATATGTGATGCATGTACCAGGTTTGATGAAAAATTTGGTCTCAGTCTCAATGTTAGAGGATAGAGGCTATGATGTTGTTTTTAGTAATGGAAAATATTTCTTGCGACATAAAAAAATAGGACAAGCCAATAGGATAGGGATTCAAGTTAATAATCTCTTCAAGCTGGAGGTAGATGGTTGCGTAGAAATGATGGGCAAGGCAGATCTAGTGGTGAGTCGGGATGAGGGTGAATTATGGCATATGCGATTGGGCCATCTTCATCATGGATCCTTGAAATTCATGCAACATATTTCTACTGGTCTTCTGAGGGGTACAATTGCATAGTCATACACATGCAAGGGATGTAATATGGGAAAATATGTAAAGGCCACCTTTCATGAGAAATAAAATTGTACAATGAATAATTCAACACACCATGATATGAGACAAATGTACATCCATATTATTAAGCATATCAGAAAATAATAGGCACAAGATCTTGAGGATCAAGTCACTCAAGAAATACAAAACAATCCTCTACAAGAAAAATATGCCAATACATGAGAAATAGCTGCCATACAAATTCCCTAAGCTATGACAGTGAATTTTTAGGGAATAAAATATTGCGTAAGGATAGATCAATGTAGATCTATTGCTATGTAGCTCAAATAATGGTAGGAGTGAAGATCTAGCCTCCTAGACACCTTTCCAGGAGAACCTGGGAAGGGTTTCGTAAATACACCTAAATACAAATGGTGATATGCATCCCTAAGACTGAAGAGTCACTGCAAACTAAAGCTCATGAAATATAAGGCTGAAATAATATGGATCTGATGTATATCTCCTCAAAGGGTCTCCTCCAATGAAAGGTTGAACCCTTCACCTACAAGAAAACGCTCTAAAGGAGCCAATAGATCCTCCTCCAAGACTACCCTCCAAAATAATGCAATTCCAAACTGAAAATGTGATGTGAATGATGGGGTTGCATTGACCTGGTGCCAAATATCAAAAATGTGCCCAAGAACCCTCCTTTCTGATCACCCAAGAGAAGGAATCTTTCCTCCTATGAAAAACTAGCTCAGAAAGTGGGTTTCTCAACCCTCCACTTCAACACCCTGCAGCACAACAAAAATATGAAAAAAAACTACGCTGTAGCTGAAGACTGAAGCTTGGCCCTAAGCTTGAGAGTGGAAATGAAGTGTAATACTCTCCCAAGAGGCCTCTCAAGGAAAGAGATGGGATTCCCGCCTGGGAACACCCTGTGCTAAACAACACTACAATCTTTGCTAAATAGTTGAAGAGAGCAAGAAAGTCTAAACATACATATCAAAATAATAATCATAAGCTAATCCCATATGGCTGCCATCCTCTTCCTTATAGACAATGTGAACCTTCTCGGCTTGGGTCCCACTCATTAGGTTTTCCATCATCATGCAATTATCTCTCTCCAAAACTACACTGTCCCATCATTAATGCCACTCCTCCATAACAACGCTGTTTGACTTGGTCAAACTTGACCTTATCCACATGCATTAGCCCCTTTTCACACATGAGGTTGCTTTATCCAGCTATGAATATGATCCCTTTTCACATTAAGAGGGATTTTATGCCTACTAAAGAGATTTATGGGCCTACCTACCCATTTATTCATCTAACCACATATCAAGAGAAAAATTAATATTCCAATTAGCTGCATGCTAATTTAGGAATATTATAGTCCTCCCCTCTCAAATTTTTCTTCTCCTCAAGTAACTGTAAGGATAGAACTGAAGAGCCTCTCCTCTCCCTCTTGTAGAATCTCCATGTGATAAGCTCCTCCATTGAAAAAGATGTTGTTTTATCAATAAGTTTCCAAGTTTCTCCTCGCAAGTGTATAAGTATGCCTTTGGTGAAAATTCCAAATGGCTCTCATCATGAACAAGTAGAATATCCATGGAAGAAACTATGTGTGGTCTAGATCCTTTATTGAGGCATGGAATTTGAAATATAATGGGAACTATCATTCCCATGTGAAGCCTCCATTCCCAAGCTATCATCCACAAGAAGTGAGTCACCCTCCAAAATGGAAACTCATGAAACATCTCCTCCACCTTAGGTTCCTGCAAAGATGCTGGGCTGCATAGCTAAACATGATGGATCAAATTTTCCATCCCACACTGTCTCTCTCTCCAATTATGATAAGTGTAGAGCTGCTGCTGAATATGGGCTACAATGATGTTGCCTTCATGAAGCAAAAAGGCAATAGGATCCTCAAAGATACACTCTTTGGTTCTTTCCCAAATCATCCTATATAAAATGAATATGACATTATCACCATATGGAATCTAAGTGATAGAATTACTGAAGGTTTTACATAGTGCTAGAAGGTACCAATAGTTTCTCAAGTAGTTATAGTGCAGTTTTACCAACTGTAGTTTCAGAACATGATGTGGCAAGTTGTCTCCGAACAAATTGCTAGTTGTGTAGGTCATCATACTTACTAGGGAATAGTAAATTGCATTGTATATCAACTGAGCATACAGGAAATAGTACAACAATTTCCCAAAGCTATACAAGAGATGGATCTTTCCATCACAAATTTTGGTCCCAAAAGGACCATGAAGCCCAAATAAAGGCTTGCCGTCTTGTGGAGCAATGCACTGTATAGAGATGGCAAGAGAATGCAAATACCATGTTAGATAATCAATAAGGGCAAAAAAAAAATTCTTACCATGTACTAAGAGTAATCTGATAATGAGATTCATGAATGAGTCCTCCAGAGTGGTATGACATATCTCCATGGAAAGGAATGAACCATGTGTTGCATGCAAAGCATTCTTCTTATACTTGGGAATCCAAGTCAAGAAGATCATACCATGGTAATATATGTGTCCATCCACTACTCCATCACTCTCATCTCATTCTTGTTCATCAAGTGCATCATATGTGAAGTGATCCCAGGAACACTTCATCAACAAACCCAAGCTCCAACATGATAGTGATTTAGGCCTTTGTAATAATCCTGTCATCTCATAGCTTCCTTCTTTGACATACCACATGTCAAAGCCATTAATCATAATGCTGATATATATGGGAGATTCCTTCCAAAGTAGAAGAACCTCCTGATCCTCCAAGGCTAAGGAGTAGCCCCTTTGTACCATGATAGTGCCATCTCCTACTCCTGCAACATTATGCAAAGTATGGAAGGAATTCAGTCCATACTCTCCCAAGGGAAACCAAAGAAACAACAACTCTTGTTGCCTCCCCACACTCTCACCATATAAAATATGGAGCAACAGCCTGATGGTTGAAATAAAATATATCACATCACTCCAATATACCCAAAATCTTTACTACCATATGATGTAAGTGTCATGCCAAGTTCCATCCATCAACCTACTCTTTGAAATAGAAATTGTCATATGATGACCAAACTCTTTCAAGAGTAACCAACGCAGCCTTGCCTCCTGCTACCTTATGTCATAGATCTGCAAGTGGCTTCCTAGCCTCTTGCTCATCAACATCACCCATCCAACCAATGGTGAGTGTCTATCATCATGCTGAAAATTAGCATCCCTCCAATGGAGAATACCATCCTTCCAAATCACATTTCTATCTTTGTATTCCATGGGATGTTGAAATGAAATCTCTTGGAGATCCCCAAGTGGAAACCACTCATCAATGACTAGTTGAATCCATAGGGATCCAATTATGTTGAAGGCAAGGTCTTCTCAAGAGTTGTGAAAGGCTCATCAAGAAAGATCCATCACAATAATGAAAGACATAATTCTTCTCATCAATCATCTGCCCATCCAATGTCACATAAGAAAATTGGTCATTAGAATGTTCCAATAATAGTTGGCACCCCAACTCATCACTACTACTCAATGACAGCACTGCTGATCTCCATAATGGTGTATTTTTTGTCTCATGCTCATGATTAATGCTAAACATATAATTATGCATTGGATTGTTTAGGACAATGCTCATCCTATCCTCCAGAAATCCACACCCCAACCCCAGGAGTTGTGTGCATCTCAATAATGAATAATCAAGATGATTATTTATCCCTTCCTTGAGAAACTCAAATCTGCACAGTACAGTGGAAGTCTACTACTTCAAATCAACAATATGCTTTGACCCTTGGTCATGCAATGGCATATTCCCACAACCCTCCATAAGATGTGCGGAAAAAAAAGAAAAAAAAAGTGGAAACATTTGCATACCTTGGTAAATCTTGGGAACATCTTGTACTGCTACAAAGTTTCCTTCCTCCAGTGTGATGGTTTCACCAACCACTGATGATGATGGCTAATCTTCTATAGTTTTATCAGCGTTGGTACAAGTCTCCTCAATTGGTGGTGAAGGCCTCTTCTCCTCTGATTTGTTCTTTTCAAATTTCTTGATCAACCTTTGAGTAAAATCTACAAATGCAGTAAATCTTGCATGACTCAAATGGCTAAACCACCAAATGTTTTCTTCACCCTCAAGGTGCAACACTACAATCTCAACAAATTCTGTTTCTATCACTAGATGTAGTAGGAAGAATTCATCCAACTTCATTCCCCAAGCCCTTGCTGTAAATGCGGATGTCGCATGAAAGGTAGGCAATAGAAATATATTTCCCTTTATTTTCCTATTTCTACAAGGTCTCCTTTCTTCTTCAAGTTGAATGAATTGTGGGAGAGTTAGAGTCTCCTTGAAATCTCTAGGTTCAGACTTATATTCTACCAGGTATCCACTTATGACTCACGTTCCAAGTGCCCTCCAGCTCCATGCCTCCCGTCTTCTTCCTCAAAAGAGAAGGCAATAGTGTATTGCTTTGGAGTTCTGATGGTAAGAAGTACATGGGCCTTCCTCTTCTAGAAACCCTCTAGAGGTCTCATTGTATCTCTCCTCTTTTATCTTCTTAACCTCCTTGGAAAGGTTCTTCATAGATTTGAAAACTGATGAGACAAAGCTCATTCCTTCCATAATTTTAGATCTCTTCTTCTTCTCTTCTTAATTTTATATCATATTGGCTGAAACTCATAGGCTAAGCCAAGATTATGCTCTGATACCACTGTAATATTCTCAAAAGGGAAAATCAATATATATGCACCAAAAATGAATTTTTCATAAAATTATATTATAACATTCAAGATCAGCCCATGGATCCATTATTTTATACATTATAGCAGCCAAATATAAAAGGAGATCAGAAAAAAATCATGATATATTAGTTAAACAAGCGTCCCAAGCCCAAAATAGCCCAAAAACACTACAACCCCATGACTACTGCAACACAGAAATACTATAGCAAATGATAGCGTAGTTTACTGAGGGTTGTTGCAAAAAAAATAGAGAGAAAAATGGATTTGCTGATATATTACTAAAAATAGCTGAAAAAGCTGATATCTAGTCTCTCTTACACCAATCCAAGAGAACCCGGGAAGGGTTTCCAGAAATACACCCAAATACAAATGGTGATCTACATCCCTAGGACTGAAGAGTCACTGAAAAATAAAGCTCATGAAATAGAAGGATGAAATAATATGGATCTGATGTAGATTTCCTCAAAGGGTCTCGTCTAATCAAAGGTTGAACCCTTCACCTACAAGAAAACGCTCTAAAGGAGCCAATAGATCCTCCTCCAAGACCACCCTCCAAAATAACGCAATTCCTAGCAGAAACTATGTTGTGAATGATGGGATTATGTTGGCCTGGTGCCAAATATCTGAAATGTGCCTAATAACCCTCCTTGCTGATCTCCCAAGAGAAGGAATCTTTCCTCCTATGAAAAACTAGCTCAGAAAGTGGGTTTCTCAACCCTCCAGTTCAACACCTTGCAACACAACACAAATCTGAACAGAAACTACGTTGTAGCTGAAAAATGAAGCTTGGCCCTAAGCCTAAGTGTGGAAATGAAGTGAAATACTCTCCCAAGTGACCTCTCAAGGAAAGAGATGGGATTCGCACCCGGGAACACCCTGTGCTAAACAACACTGCAATCTTTGCTAAACAGCTGCAGAGAGCAAGAAAGTCTAATCAAACATATCAAAATAATGATCATAAGCCAGCCCCATATGGCTGCCATCCTTTTCCTTATAAATGATGTGAGCCTTCTGACCTTGGTTCCCACTCATTATGGTTTCCATCATCATGCAATTAATCTCCCTCTAAAAATGCGTTGTCCCATCATTAATGCCACTCCATAACAACGTTGTTTGACTTGGTCAAAATTGACCTTGTCCACATGAATTAGCCCCTGTTCACACATGAGGGTGCTTTATCCAGCTATGAATATGATCCCTTTTCACATTAAGAGGGATTTTATGCCTACTAAAGAGATTTATGGGCCTCCCTACCCATTTATTCATCTAACCATATATCAAGAGAAAAATTAATATTCCAATTAGCTGCATGCTAATTTAGGAATATTACAAAAACTGAGCTTTAGGGATCCTTGAGAGAGTTTACACAGACGTTTGTGGTCCTTTATCAGTTGCTTCAATAGAAAAACATATGTACTATGTAATCTTTGTTGATGATTTTTCTCATAAGTGCTGGATCTTCTTGATACAAAAGAAAGATAAAACATTCTCTAAGTTCTTTGACTTTAAGGCACTGGTGGTGAAAGAGTCGGGGAAGCAAGTGAAGGCTCTTAGGAGTGATAATGGTGGAGAATACATCTCTAATGAATTCAAGAACTTCTGCAGCAAAGAAGGAATTTGAAGAGAACTCATAGTACCTCATAACCAACAGCAGAATGGGGTCATGGAGAGGAAGAACAAAACTATTGTGGGTGTAACATGAGCGATGTTGCATGATCAAGGCCTACCAATGCATATGTGGGTGGAAGCATGCAATACAACAGTACATGTGAAAAACCGTTATCCTCATAGAGTATTTGGCATGAGTAAGCATGAAGAGGCTTTCACTAGTAAGAAACCTTATGTTTCACACTTTAAGATTTTTGGATAATCTATTTATGTGCATGTGAGTAAGGACGCTAGGAAGAAGATGGAACCAATAGTTGAGGTTGGTATTTTTGTGGGGTACATTGAAACACCCCATAATTATCGTGTGTATTTTCCAAACAACATAATGACTATTGTGCGACAGGATATCAAATTTGATGAGGAGGAAGACATGCGGTTGTCCCTTGAGAGGGAGCTGGACTTGCATGCAGAGGAGGAATTGTTGGTTCCTAAGGATGAGTCTCAAGATGTGGATCAACCACATGAGGAGGTTCATGGAGTGGAGGAAAACACTCATGCAGAGCCATCCATCATAAATGGAAGAAGGTGCACTACAGAATCCGATAGATTGAGACTTGATGCTGCAGAGAATGTAAGAGCCTCTACTTCACAACGCAGATAGAGACAGTCTCCTGATCGATTTACTGGATACATGGATCTTATGAGAAAATGTATTGTGACTCAACCATCTTCCTTTCAGGAAGAAGTGCAACAACCAACTTGGGTTGTGTTAGCCACCTATAATATTTGATTATATCCAAAGGTGGCTAAAACTTTTTGAGCCTCCAAAGAACAAATTTTATCACTAAAAATTGTTGGCTCTTGAAGACTCCTTGAAAGGCCTCATGCCTCTGTCCAAAATTTTCATTTGCTATTTCCATTTTATACTCTGAGAAGTTCTGCTGAAATCATGAGAATAAACTACTGTAAAACCATCATTTGTTCCCTCCCCCTCTTCCAAACTTACCTTCATTTGTTTCCCTCTTTTTCCATAAAAACCCCTTTGTTTTCATGATTTTTCTTTTTCCCCTCATGAAATACACTTTTATAAAGGTTAAAGACTCATTATTTAGCTTTTCCGAAACCATCAAATTCCATTAGAAACTCCCAAAAATTCATAAAAAATGCAAAGTCTTTGCTATAGACTTAAGCCCCTAAGGCTAAGCCCCCTAAACCACTTCCCCACACGTGCCCTTGTCATAAAAAATCAAGCGCTAACCCTCTCGGTGCTTATCGCATCGAAAATATTCAAATGCGCAAAGTCTTTTTGCTCTATTCAAAACTCCGATTGCGATCAAGCTTTGTATTAAAAAACACCGATGCGATTAATCCTTTGTGTTATAAAAACCTCCGATCACATCATTTTTATATATGTATCCTATGGGCCCGCCTTGGCACTTAAAAACCTTATGAATTTTCTTCCTGATCACCCTTTTCCTTTGTAAAGTCGAAAAACCCACTTTTCCAAAGTTTTAAGTTAAAAACCCGAAGCACGTGTTTTAAATATTTAATGGGTTGATTGAAAGACCGATCGCGCAATCACAATCGGAGAAAACACAAATGGGTTGACAAAAAAGACCTGCATCAAAGTTCCGATGCGATTAGGTCTTATATCCATAGCCCTCGGTATTTTTTTTTCATTATAGGACCAAGCACAGAGGCCGATTATTTTATCGCATCGGAGTTTTTCTTTGGTGGGGTTCCGATATTTGATACTGCCGATTGCGATTGACCAATCGCGCAATCGCATTGGCCCTTCCTCCGATTGCGCAAACACATCACCTTATTCCCGACCCCCGATTGCGACTTCCCTCCGATTCACTCCTCGCCATTGATCTGATCCTCAGATCAAACGACCATCACCTAATCTCTCTTGCCCTTCGCCCGATCGCGCAATCACATTCCAACTTTTCCATCGCATCCATTTTTTGTTCCGCCGATTGGCCTCTCCCTCGATTTTTCCTCCACCGTCGATCTAATCTGGAGATCGACGGCCTCTGCTTCATTGCATCGCATGTTTTGATTGGCCCATCTGTTCTCTACCCCCGATTTCGATCCCCCGATTGTGGCCTTCCGATTCAATCTGGACCGTCCACATGTCCAGATCGGATGGTCCACAATCTCTTCACTTTATTCTTCTCCCACCCTTATTTTGCCTATTCCGAGCAGATCTCCACCGTTGGATGCTTTCATCCAACGACCATGCCCCTCGCCTGCCTTCTGAAGCAGTTTAAACCAAAAAATGCAGGATTTCTTAATTTGTCTTTGTGTTTTGTAGGTGTTCCATTGAAATAATGAAGGAAAGTCGAAGGTCGAGAAAGACATTTCCTGCTTCTTTGAGCTACTAAAAAGGACCGTCCGCCAAGATCTTTTCATCATTTGTCGATGCTCTATGAGCATTGATACCTTTAAAGGCCCAACATGGCTCTACACATTGACAAGACACTGTGGTTCAAAATCACATTTAAAAAGAGTATCAGTGTTGAAGAACAGAACGCAGCAGAGATGAAGATTGAAGAAAGATTTAGGGAATGACGGCTTAAAAATAATTATCAAAAGCTTAATTTCCTGAATTAAACACAGTCAAGAGAAATTATAAGTGTTTAACAGGAAGAAAGGACCTCCACCGCCGCATTTGAGGTGAATTGATTCCTCAGCTACTACAAGAGCCACCTGTTGCCTCAAACCTTTCAAAACAGAGGCCGAGTTATTGATTAAACAAATATCTACCTCCAGCACTGCCAAGAAGTTAATTCTGCCAAAGGAGTTTAATAGAAAATATCTGCAGAAGTTACTCCAGACAGAGCACAGAACCTTAAAAGTCAACATTTCTTTCCTAGCGAGCTTGAAGAGTTAATGTAACCAATTAATACAGGAGGAATATCAGAATGTTCTCCATTGAGCCCCTCAAAGGCCGAGAGACAGTAATCTGTCTTAATTTCCTTAAGAGATCTTTTATCAGATTTCACCTCCTCATCCTTCTATAAATACTTCAGTAGAAGATGAGTAGTTGTTGGTTGTTGTTTGATCACAAGCTGTAATATTGAAACTATCTGAAATCAATACATAGTCCTTTGAAGTTGAAGAACAAATTGAAGTCTTGGAGGTCTTGATGATGTTGTTGCATGCTTGTTCCTGAGAAGGCTCTATCATTGGATCCATGAGCTTGGATGTTGGTGAAGTATTCTGAACTTTTTTATGTTTTCCCCTATTTTCATTATGTTCCATAATTTCTTACTATAGTAGGATAGAAAGTATTAGGCTAAGAAATGACTCTTGGAAGCACCTTAGACCTGTTCATCCTTCACTGTTTTATGTTTTCTTCTGCTGAAGTATTTTAGAGGCTTTAAACTTTCTCTTTAGTCTTCATGCTTGTTTATTTCCTTGATAGTTTGAACAGTTGGTTTCAGCATGATTTATGGTTCTCCCTGCTTGTCTGTTGCCACTTAAAAACTGTTATTGAAGTCTCCCTTTGAAGTTCTTTGCTTACAGTGAATCAGAGAGGTCTGTTTTGATCTTGCCCTTTGTCCTCACTTAAACAGTTGGCTTAAAGGTCGTTATAATTATGATCATAGATTTTTTTAGGTGTTCCCTCTTCTATGACTGTAATTATCAGTAAATATTTTATGTTTCTAAGTCCTTTAAACTAAAATCTTTGAGGAAATAGGGTGTTCCCCGAATCTTAGATTTCATTTTAAAAGTTGTTTCGAAATCATTATTTTCTTGAAGGTGTGATTTGTAGAATTCATGGTTAGCCCTGTCTATCAAAGAAACTCTTTATTTGTTCAAATTATGTTTTTGAATTCTATTTGTTGAGAATTAAACCTCTCTTTCTAAACCATTAATGTTCATCTCATTCCAAAAAACAAAAGGATCCTGTGGCCAAGTTAGATTTGCCCTTTGATATCCCATATCCTTGATAAGTGTGTTATGAACTTTTCTTGACTCCATTTCCCAATGAAACAAATATTTTACTGTCCTATATATATCTTTCCTAGACCTTTCATGTTCTGCTATATCAATTCAATCCAACCAAACAAACAAACAAACACATGTACTTAATAACTAGTCTAAAACCAATACTATAAGCACACAAGATAAAATTTTGCAAACAAACATTTGAGAGATCCCTCTCTGAGAACAGGAGGACTAGATCCTGTAATTCTAAAGATTGGTTCTGATGTTGCCTTGTCTTTTGATTTTCCAAACTATCAAAACACGAGACACCAACATAATGGCGATCACGGTGGGACCTTCTGAGTCAATAAAAATCTAAGTACACCTTAGGACTCCATAAATCCCTTACTTTCAAAGACTATACAGTGATTATCAGCCGCCTTATCGCCACCAACATAATGGTGATCACGGTGGGACCCTGAGTAAAATCTGCAAAACAAAACACTCACTGTCTAAGTATAACATAAGTAACCTTCTTCAAGCACTACCAAGCAATGGTAATCATGATAGGACCTTTTGAATCAGTGACAAACTAAGCAACCCTTAGGATTCTTATAAAGCCTTATCAAACCTTGAAGTTTTTAGTTACCAAGCCATAAGAGTAAACTCTGTACGTTTTGACACCCTATCTAAGTGTTAAATCAGACTTAGAACATTCTCTTGACCCATAAGACCAAAATAACTCAGAAAAACCCAAAAAAATTCTCAGTTTAGCTTCATAATAAACTTGGTGGTGGACCATAAAACCTTTTACCTCCATAAGAGCTCAAATTTCCTACCTGGCAACTCCAAAATCCTAAAAACAGACCTTAAGACTCCACTGGGGAGACCCAAAGTCTTAATAGCATCATAACAAGCTCAGCTAGAAGGCTTAAAGATTAAAATTTTTTCTTCTTTTGAAAAGGTCAGTTAACCTCTTAAAGGTTTTCATAGTTGGTTAAACCCTTTTTCTAACCAGGTCTAAAAAACATAGCATAGTGGCTCCTAAAAATATTCACACTAGAGCCCATCCCAACCCAGATCCACCTGAGATAGTTGATGACCCAGAAAGCATCCTTTGGAAGTCTCCTAGGATTAAATTATCAACTGTTTTCAGATCAACCTTGAGAGCTAATTCAGTTCCCTAAAATCTTGCAGCTCTAAAACAATCACAACCTGACTTAGTAAATCCATTTAGAACTAGGTCATTTGATGATATAACTTAGCTAGACCCTGAATTTTCACTTTCATCCCCTGAGGTAAGTGAACATCCTGGTAATAAAGAAACAACACCCCCTGATTTGAATTTTATTCACAACTTAGGTGTCTCTCATCCAAGATCAGCTTAGCAGTCTATTCCTAGTCCATCCACTTCTTCTCACCCTTCATCCAATGTTCAAACCACTACACCTCAGCCCATTGCTCCTGTTATAAATCCACTCCTTTTAAATCCACCCCCACCACCTATCATGGCAGCATGGTATGCTCCCCTAGTCCTTCCTGTACCATTAGTTAATATTCCACAGGACTATTAGTCCAAAATTCCATTATATGATGCTAACAATGCTATAATTGCATCACAACATGTAGATAAAATGAATGACTACTTTGACAGAAATGAAATTGATGATGATTCTATCAAGCTTAGGTTATTTGCTCAGAGCCTAGGGAGAGAAGTAAGAAAATGGTTTAAGGGCTTAGTCCCCCATAGTATTAATGATCTCCAAGGCTTCCATCAAACGTTCTTAAACAAATGGGAAGTAAATAAAAACCCTCTCCAAGTCCTTTCTAACTACAAGAACCTCCATAGAAACACTGGGGAAAGTGTGCAAGCTTACTGCTCTAGGTTCAATAGTGTATATAACACACTTTCTCCAGAACTAAAACCTCCATAAGGCTCAACTTTAAATAAATTTCCTGAAGGGTTTGACTCTGACATGACCTATCAGCTGAGAGAAAGAGATTTTGCAACTCTTGAAGATATGAAAAAGGGCGCTCTTTCTGTGGAAGTCAACTTGATGGAGAAAAGAGCAAGAATGAAAACTGAGAAGAGAGAATCTTTTAGAGAGGAATCCACTCCTTCTACTTCAAGTTCAAAAATGGAGAGGATGTTGGAAGAAATGATGAAAGAGATGAGCATAATAAAGAAAGAAAAAGAAAATCAAAACCAAGATGCTCCTCGAAATAGAAATCAGAATTATAAAAAAGAAAACAATCAAGACAAACAGAATGAGAATGACCAACAGATTAGACCTCCCTTCCAACAAAACTATGTAGATCAATATGAGGAAGATAGGGAGTTGGAAAGGTTGGAAGAAGCTCATGTAAACTTGATTGGATCAGACAGTGGAGATGATGTTTTCCTCACTGAGGAAGAACAAGGATTCTTCTCTGATGACCAAAATACAAACACCTATGAAAAATCTGATGACTATAGATTGGGTTTTGAAAATGCAATTATGGAAGTGCATAAACAATACGATCTTAGGAGCAAAGGGAATGCAGATAACGTAAAAGACAAGAACACTAATACCGCTGTCAAGAAAAACACATAAATTCAGCCCAAAAAGGCAGCGGAGAAAACCAACATTTCTGCCAAAAAACCAGACTTAAACAAAGACAAAAATATTCAGCCAAATGTTGAAAAAAGTACCCCTAACACTTCAGCTAGTGGTCCTAACAAAACTGTCCCAATTACCAGTCCAAATAAGGTTCAGCAAATCAAAGTTTCTGAAAAGAATTCAATCGAAAAAGCATATGTAAATATCAACAAGTCAATTATTCCTTTCAGCCTTGAGGGAGAGATTGCCAAGATAAAAATTACCATCCCCCTAGCTGAACTAGTAACCCAAGAGGTGTACAAAAACCAAGTTTTGAAAGCTTTGAACTTAGGAAGTGATACAGACACTTTAAACTTGACAGATGAAAAACCTGAGTTGTTGTTTGGTCCAGAAGTTGAAGGAAAATATCAAGAAGGGGTTGTCCCTCCCTTCTATGTTAGCTTGAACATACATGAGAAAATTTTACACAATGCTATGTTAGACTCAGGAGCTTCACACAATCTAATGCCCAAGGTAGTGATGGAAAGCTTAGGCTTAGAAATTACTAAACCATACAAATACTTGTAATCCTTTGACTCAAGCAGAGTCAAGTGTTTGGGTTTAATCAAAGATTTATGTGTTACTTTAGCTTAGATCCCTTCTAAGAGTCTAGTTATGGATATAGTTGTAGCTGACATTCCCCCTAAGTATGGCATGCTCTTGTCAAGATCTTGGGGAGCCAAACTTCAGGGAAGCCTTCAAATGGACATGTCTTATGCCACCATCCCTGTTTTTAACCAAAACGAAAGACTATATAGGGAATCTCACATGAAGTACATGGTGAGAAACATAGACAAACCAAACAACACTCCAATCTATTCTACTCAATCAAGTTTAGATTCCTTTATCTTGTGTAACGAAGATTAAATTACTCAACAAGATAAAGAGAACATAGAACCCATCGATTCACTAGAAAAATTGAAATTTCCCTCAAATCAACTTCAAAACATCGACAATCAACATCAACAAGAAAATAAAAATGAATCAAACGTAATTTGGACAATAAAATTTGATGGATCCTGTGATAAAGCAAGCACGGGTGCAGGCGTATGGATCTAGAATACAAATCAGAGTTTCTCATATGAATTAGATTTCCCATGCACTAACAATATTGCTGAGTACGAAGCACTTCTCCTAGGTTTAAAATTGCTCAAACAATCACAGGCCCAAAAGGTAACAATCTTAGAAGATTCTGAACTTATCATAAAACAAATCAAAGGAGAATACTCAGCCAGAAATCCGAGGCTTAGGGAATATCGGAATGCTGCTCTCGATTTATTAAAAACCTTTGAAAAATACGAACTTGTTTTCATTCCTAGAGCGTTTAACGATTTGGCAAATGATCTCGCTTTTAATGCCAGTAACTATAAAATACCTAAGGTAAATGAACAGCTTAGCGTAAAGGTAAAACATAGGCCTGCAGTGCCTGATAACGTAGATCACTAGAAATTTTTTGATTCTGACCAACACATCGATGATTTCTTGAGGTCAGAAAACGATTTTGCCATACCTACATCAGAATCGAGCCATAATCAAAACTATCCATATATTGAAGAAATCCCAGAAGCTGAAATAACACACTCTACTGATATAAGTCATTTTGAGAATACATTTGAAGCAGAGTCAATTGACAACGTGGACCAAAGAGACCTAGAAGTTCTAGAATGTAAGAACAGTTCAATTCCAAGAGGTCTCTCACCTTTGGAACACCTTTTCGGCTTTAATGATGTAGCCAAAGAACAAAAAATGGAGCCTGTTGAAACAAATGTAGAAGAACACAACATAGGCTCCCTAATGGAACCCAATATGATTAAATTGTCCAGCACCCTTCCAACTCACATAAAATCTCGATACATTGATCTGTTTAAAGAGTTTAAAGATGTTTTTGCCTGGGCATACATAGATCTGAAGTCTTATGATACCAGCATCATTCAGCACAAGATTCCCTTGAAGGAAAATCAAAATCCCTTCAAACAAAAACTGAGGAGAATAAACCCGATTTTATTGCCTTTAGTTAGAGCCGAAATTGAAAAGATGCATGATGCTGGCATTATAGTACCTGTTAGATCTTTAGAATGGGTATTAAACTTAGTTTCTGTTAGAAAAAAGACAGGGGAGATCAGACTCTGTATCGACTTTAGAAACTTAAATAGAGCATCCCTAAAAGACAACTACCCATTTCCCAAGATGGATCATATACTTCAGAGGGTAGTTGGGTCAAAAAGGATATCACTCTTAGATGGGTTCTCAGGTTACAACCAGGTGTTAGTGCTCCCAAGTGATCAAATCAAAACTGCTTTTACCACACCTTGGGGCACCTTTATGTATGTCAAAATGCCTTTCGGGTTAATGAATGCAGGGGCCACCTTCCAAAGGGCCATGGACATAGCCTTTTCTAAAGATATTGGCTATTTCATAATTATTTACCTTGATGACATAACTGTCTTTTCAAAAACTAATGAAGAACATTTGACTCACTTAAGAAAAGTTTTTGAGAAGTGTAGGAAATTTGGCTTGTCATTAAATCCCAAGAAGACACTCTTTGGTCTCCAAGAAGGTAAACTTCTTGGACATATAATTTCAGAAGAGGGAATCAAAATAGACCCTACAAGGATAGATGGCATATTACAAATCACTCATCCAAGAAGCCTCAAAGAGTTGCAATCTTTCATCGGAAAGATTAATTTTTTGAGAAGGTTTATCCCTAACCTTGCTGAGCTATTAAAAAACATTACAAACATGCTTAAGAAAGATGTAGGTGTAAAATGGACTTTACCAGCTAAACAATCATTCGAACTGGTCAAACAAGCTCTTACTCAAACACCAGTCCTGATTAGTCCGGATTTCACCAAAGACTTTTATATCTTTTCTTTCGCATCTGAGCATACAATAGCTGCAGTTTTACTTCAAAAGAATGACTTGGGGCAAGAACAACCAATATCCTTCTTTAGTAGGGCCTTAAGAGATGCTCCTCTCAAATATAACATCATGGAGAAGCAAGCCTTAGCATTAGTGAAAGCATTAAAAGACTTTAGGGTCTATATTTTACACTCTCACATAATTGCTTTTGTTCCACATACCGTTGTCAAGGACATTCTAAGTCAAGACCCTGATGGTAAAAGGGGAAAATGGATTGCAACTATTCTTGAATATGACTTAGAAATTAGGCCCACCAAACTAGTTAAAGGGCAAGGATTAGCAAAACTTATGGCTGAATCTAACTTCCAAGCACTAGACATGAATATGGTAGATGTGTTAGAAGAAATAGAAGAATCTGATGCTCCTATTATTGAAGAAACATTTCTAAATTCTCCTTGGTATGCTGACATTATTTATGTGCTTTTATATTTAAATACCCCCCCTTCTTTTTCTAAAACTAAAGCTATATTCTTGAAACAAAAGGCTTTGAGTTTTTGTATCTTAGATGGAGTATTATATTGGAAAAATGCTGTTGGAATTTTTCTTAAATGTTTACTTGAAGACGATGCAGGAAAGATCATGCATGAATTGCATGATGGAGAATGTGGAGGTCACCTCTATTGGAAGGCCACAACCAACAAAATTCTTAGATCTGGTTACTATTGGCCTACCCTCTTCCCAGACACTCAAAAGCTGGTCATGTCTTGCCATAAGTGTCAAATATTTGATGGAAAAAGGAAACTCCTTCCCTTACCTTTACATCCTATTAGAGTTGGGAACCTTTTCAACAATGAGGGCTGGACTTCATTGGCGAAATTCATCCATCCTCCTTAGCTCAACATAAGTGGATCCTCACAGCCACTAACTTCTTTACCAAGTGGATAGAAGCTATACCCTTCAGAAATGCTAATGACTCTGTCATCATCAAGTTTCTTGAAACTAATATCCTATCCAGATTTGGTTGTCCCAGAAAAATCATAACAGACAATGTTGCTACTTTTAAATCTAAGAAAATGGTTGATTTATTTTACAAATACCACATAACCTTGGGCCATTCCACTGCTTACTATCCCCAAGGAAATGGATTAGCTGAATCCTCTAACAAGAGTCTCCTCAATATAATCAAAAAACTGTTGGAGAAAAATCAGAAATCATGGCACAGTAAGCTGGTTCATGCCTTATGGGCTGATAGATTAACTACAAATAAGTCAATAAATATGTCCCCCTATCAGTTAGTTTATGGCATGGATGCGGTTTTTCCCACCTCATTAGGAGTTCCAGTCATGAAACTCCTTCAAGAAGTGCAGATTGAAGAAAATGATATGCAGAGAAGGATCAACCAAACAATCCATTTACAACAGACCAGAGAAGAAGTTTATGAGAGAACACAGTTAGTCCAAGAAAAAATGAAGAAACTATTTGATAAGAGGACTAAGGCAAACAATTTCCAAATTGGAAATGTTGTTCTTAAATGGGATTCAAGAAGATAAGAGAAGGGAAAACATGGCAAGTTTGACAACTTGTGGAAAGGACCATATATTATCCACGATGAGAGGGGTCACAATGCATTTTTCTTGAAAGAATTGAATGGAGAAGATTTGTATGGAGGTCCTGTTAATGGAAGGATGCTCAAGCATTACTTCTGCCAAGAATCCTAAGTTTTAAAGCGTTTTATTTTTCATTGTAAATGCCATAGCCTAACCATTGCATTCAAAGTTAGAAAAATCAAAAATACAAAAACAAACAAAGAAAGAAAAGAGGGCAGATGGTAAAAACAATAAAGGTACAACCCCATACCAAAAAAGAGAAACAAATCTAAAAGTGTGCAAGCTTAAATGCCACTACTAAAAAACACACTTCTAGTTAGTCAAACTGCCTAATCTTGACTAATTAGCCTTTAAATTTTCTGCTGATAGGATAGTGAATTCGATTGGCCAAACTATTTAATATTGGCTTATCAGTAGATAGATTATGATAGAAATGAAAGGTTCAAACATGTTAAAAATCTGAACCTAAGTTTCCAAAAGAGAGATGACTCAAATCTGTTCTATTTTTTTGAGTCAAGAAGAAGAAAATCTGGTTCTAATTAGCTCAAAGTATGAACCAGAGAGCAAGGAAGAAACAACTCACATAAGAGTCAAAAAGAGCTGTAAAAAGAGTGAAGGAAGTGCTTGAATTTTCAGATCTTAAGCCTTCCAATTATTGATTTAAATTTTCTGCAAATAATAATCTATGTGCATCTTGTTTTTATGCCATATATCAACATCAAATTAGACTGATCAAACCTAACTTGAATGCTTTTTAAATTTCTGTTTTAACAAAATTAGAGAATAAAAGTTTGTTGTACAGTTTAATCCCAACAGATAGTAGATTAGGTAGAGAATTATATGGATTCAACTGTTTAATCTGAATCCATGGAGAAATAAGGAGTAGAAATATATTAGATTTTTTGCTTTCAAAAAGAATAAAATGTTGTAAGAGAGTTTTCCAATACAAGTGCACTCTAATGAAGAAAAAATGTTAGACCTGTAGGATTGGGTAGGTAGAAATCTTGTTGATAAAAGATCCAATGTTTTTCCATGGCTGCTAACTTATTTCCAGAACAAAAGAAGATCATTCAAGTAAAGAAATCAGCCCAATGGATGAGGCAACTGATCAGCATCTCAGAGAATGCAAGTCTGAAGTTCTTGATGCCTTCAACAAGGCATCATCCCCAAGTGGAGCCACTGTTAGCCACCTATCATAGTTGATTATATCCAAAGGTGGCTAAAACTTTTTGAGCCTCCAAAGAACAAATTTTATCACTAAAAATTGTTGGCTCTTGAAGACTCCTTGAAAGGCCTCATGCCTCTGTCCAAAATTTTCATTTGTTGTTTCCATTTTATACTCTGAGAAGTTCTGCTGAAATCATGAGAATAAACTGCTGTAAAACCATCATTTTTTCCCTTCCCCTCTTCCAAACTTACCTTCATTTGTTTCCCTCTTTTTTCCATAAAAACCCCTTTGTTTTCATGATTCTTCTTTTCCCCCTCATGAAATACACTTTTATAAAGGTTAAAGACTCATTCTTTAGCTTTTCCGAAACCATCAAATTCCATTAGAAACTCCCAAAAATTCATAAAAAATGCGAAGTCTTTGTTATAGAATTAAGCCCCTAAGGCTAAGCCCCCTAAACCACTTCCCCACACGTGCCCTTGTGATAAAAAACCAAGCACTAACCCTCTCGGCACTTATCGCATCGGAAATATTCAAATGCGCAAAGTCTTTTTGCTCTATTCAAAACTCCGATTGCGATCAAGCTTTGTATTAAAAAGCCCCGATGCAATTAATCCTTTGTGTTATAAAAACCTCCGATCGCGTCATTTTTATATACGTATCCTGTGGGCCCGCCTTGGCACTTAAAAACCTTATGAATTTTTTTCCTGATCACCCTTTTCCTTTGCAAAGTCTAAAAACCCACTTTTCCAAAGTTTTAAGTTAAAAACCCGAAGCACGTGTTTTAAATATTTAATGGGTTGATTGAAAGACTGATCGCATAATCGCAATCGGAGAAAACACAAATGGGTTGATCAAAAAGACCCGCATCAAAGTTCTGATGCGATTAGGTCTTATATCCATAGCCCCCGGTCTTTTGTTTTCATTATAGGACCAAGCATAGAGGTCGAGTCTTTTATCGCATCAGAGTTTTTCTTTGGTGCGGTTCCGATATTCGATACCGTCGATTGCGATTGACCGATTGCCCAATTGTGCCGGCCCTTCCTCCGATTGCGCAATCACATCACCTTATTCCCGACCCCCGATTGCGACTTCCCTCTGATTCACTCCTCGTCGTTGATTTGATCCTCAGATCAAATGGCCATCGCCTAAACGCTCCTTCCCTTCGCCCGATCACGCAATCGCATCGCAACTTTTCCATCGCATCCACTTTTTGTTCCGCTGATTGGCCTCTCCCCCGATTTGTCCTCCACCGTCGATCTAATCTGGAGATCGACGACCTCTGCTTCATCGCATCGCATGTTTTGATCGGACCATCTGTTTTCTACCCCCGATTGCGATCCCCTGATTGCGGCCTTCCGATTCAATCTGGACCGTCCACGTGTCCAGATTGGACGGTCCAAAATCTCTTCACTTTATTCTTCTCCCACCCTTATTTTGCCTATTTCGAGCAGATCTCCACCGTTGGATGCTTTCATCCAACGGCCACACTCCTTGCCCGCCTTCTGAAGCAGTTTAAACCAAAAAATGCAGGATTTCTTAATTTGTCTTTGTGTTTTGCAGGTGTTCCATTGAAATAATGAAGGAAAGCCGAAGGCCCGGAAAGACATTTCCTGTGCCTTTGAGCTACTAAAAAGGACCGTCCGCCAAGCTCTTTTCATCATTTGTCGATGCTCTATGAGCATTGATACCTTTAAAGGCCCAACACGGCTCTACACATTGACAAGACACTGTGGTTCAAAATCACATTTAAAAAGAGTATCAGTGTTGAAGAACAGAACGCAGCAGAGATGAAGATTGAAGACAGATTTAGGGAATTACGGCTTAAAAATAATTATCAAAAGCTTAATTTCCTGAATTAAACATAGTCAGGAGAAATTGTAAGTGTTTGAAAAGAAGAAAGGACCTCCACCGCCGCATTTGAGGTGAATTGATTCCTCAGCTACTACAAGAGCCACCTGTTGCCTCAAACCTTTCAAAACAGAGGCCGAGTTATTGATTAAAAAAATATCTGCCTCCAGCACTGCCAAGAAGTTAATTCTGCCAAAGGAGTTTAATAGAAAATATCCACAGAAGTTACTCCAGATATAGCACAGAACCTTAAAAGTCAACATTTCTTTCCCAGCGAGCTTGAAGAGTTAATGTAACCAATTAATACAGGAGGAATATCAGAATGTTCTCCATCGAGCCCCTCAAAGGCCGAGAGACAGTAATCTGTATTAATTTCCTTAAGAGATCTTTTATCATATCTCACCTCCTCATCCTTCTATAAATACTTCAGTAGAAGATGAGTAGTTGTTGGTTGTTTTTTGATCACAAGCTGTAATATTGAAACTCTCTGAAATCAATACATAGTCCTTTGAAGTTGAAGAACAAATTGAAGTCTTGGAGGTCTTGATGATGTTGTTGCATGCTTGTTCCTGAGAAGGCTCTATCATTGGATCCATGAGCTTGGATGTTGGTGAAGTATTCTGAACTGTTTTATGTTTTTCCCTTGTTTTCATTATGTTCCATAATTTCTTACTACAGTAGGATAGAAAGTATTAGGCTAAGAAATGACTCCTGGAAGCACCTTAGACCTGTTCATCCTTCACTGTTTTATGTTTTCTTCTGCTAAAGTATTTTAGAGGCTTTTAACTTTCTCTTTAGTCTTCATGCTTGTTTATTTCCTTGATAGTTTGAAAAGTTGGTTTCAGCATGATTTATGGTTCTCCCTGCTTGTTTGTTGCCACTTAAAAACTGTTATTGAAGTCTCCCTTTGAATTTCTTTGCTTACAGTGAATCAGAGAGGTCTTTTTTGATCTTGCCCTTTGTCCTCACTTAAACAATTGGCTTAAAGGTCGTTATAATCATGATCATAGATGTTTTTAGGTGTTCCCTCTTCTATGACTGTAATTATCAGTAAATATTTTATGTTTCTAAGTCCTTTAAACTAAAATATTTGAGGAAATAGGGTGTTCCCCGAATCTTAGATTTCATTTTAAAAGTTGTTTCGAAATCATTATTTGCTTGAAGGTGTGATTTGTAGAATTCATGGTTAGCCCTGTCTATCAAAGAAACTCTTTATTTGTTCAAATTATGTTTTCGAATTCCCTTTGTTGAGAATTAAACCTCTCTTTCTAAGCCATTAATGTTCATCTCATTCCAAAAAAAAAAAGGATCCTGTGGCCAAGTTAGATTTTCCCTTTGATATCCCATATCCTTGATAAGTGTGTTATGACCTTTTCTTGACTCCATTGCCCAATGAAACAGATATTTTACTGTCCTCTATATCTTTCCTAGACCTTTCATGTTCTACTGTATCAATTCAATCCAACCAAACAAACAAACAAATACCTATACCTAATAACTAGTCTAAAACCAATACTATAAGCACACAAGATAAAAATTTTCAAACAAACATTTGAGAGATCCCTCTCTGAGAACAGGAGGAGTAGATCCTGTAATTCTAAAGATTGGTTCTGATGTTGCCTTGTATTTTGATTTGCCAAACTATCAAAACATGGGACACCAACAGGTTGATGCAATCTTAGAGGAGTATGACTCCATTATAAAGAATAGTGCATGGGAGATAGTTCCAAGACCAGTCGACAAATCAATGGTTGGATCGAGATGGATCTACAAGGTAAATACAACTGTTGATGGGAGTGTGGAGAAATACAAGGCTATATTTGTGGCTTGGGGATTCTTATAGATCGAGGGGATATATTATGATGAGACTTTTGCACCTATTTCAAGGTGCTCTTCCATAAGATCCATCCTTGCACTCTTAGCGTAGATGGGCTGGCACATTAATAAGATGGATGTGAAAATTGTGTTTCTCAATGGGATCATTGAGGAAGAGGTGTACATAGAGCAACATGAAGGTTTCAAGACCGTCAATAGTGATTCGCATGTGTGCCGACTCAAAAGAGCATTGTATGGGCTGAAGGAAGCACCCCTTGCTTGGTACACTTAGATAGACAATTATTTCACCAAAATGGGCTTCACCAAAAGTGCAGTAGATGAAAAAATGTACTAGATTGTGGTTGAGGGTAAGCTATTGATCAATTTTCTTTATGTTGATGATCTAATTTTGACTAGTGATGAGCAACTGATACACTCATGAAAGGAGGATCTTGCAAGGGAGTTCGAAATGAAGGACATGGTAATCCTTCATTATTTCCTTGGATTGGAAATATGGCAGCTAGATAGTGAAATTTTTGTGTCTCAAGGCAAGTATGCAAATGAGATATTGGGTAAGTTTAACGTGGAGATATGGAAACCCATGGATACTCCTCTTTTAGGAAATTGGAGGAAAAAGGATGCTACTTTTAGAGAGGTAGTGGATGCTACTGTCTATCGATAGTTAGTGGGTTCACTAATGTATGCAGTGAACACGAGACCAGACATTTGCTACACAGTTAACCAGCTGAGTCAAGCTATGGTTAAGCCTACCAAGCTCTTTTGGAAGGCAGGGAAGCATGTCTTGAGATACCTGAGGGGCACATCAGAGTATGGTTTGTGGTATAGACGGACAGAGGGAGTGAAGCTGCATGGCTTCACGGATGCAAATTGGCTGGGAAGTCCATTGGAAAGAAAGAGCACATTAGGACGAATTTTTAGCATTGGATTGACATTAGTTTCCTAGTACAACAGGAAGAAAAAATCCGTGGAACTCAGTTCAGCAGAAGCGAAATACATGGCAGCAAGTCAAGCTGCATGTGAGGCTACCTGGATGAGAAAGATATTGGTTAGTTTGTTTGGTTCTCAGATGGATCCAACAGTGATTCATTGTGATAATCAGAGTTGCATTAAACTCTCGATTAATCTTGTGTTTCATGTTAGGTCCAAGCCTATAGATATCTGGTACCATCATCTCAGAGATTGTGTGGGGAGAAGGATAATGTTGCTTCAGTACATTCCCACGAAAGATCAGGATGCAGATATTTTGACGAAGGCGCTCACTAGGAGAAAATTTGAATACCATAGAGACAGGATCAGGGTGAAGGATAATCCCTTTCTTGTTGAGAGGGAGTGTTTCATCACCCATGCCTAGTTGCATTAAGCACCCAGACTAGGGTGGGGCCCACAATGCTATTTTTGGGTGCATGTCTATTTTAGTTACCCCTTAATTAAGATGGACATTAAAATGTAATATATTCTCAACGTTGACTTGAATCAGTTAACTGAAGTGATCAATTTAGTTATTTAGTGGATTTTGAGTTAGAGGTAGTTGGTGAGGTATGCAAGGTAATTATAGTTGTAACATAACTTGAAGTGCAGTGGTGCATTAGTTAATGAAAGTTGTAAATAGTTTAACTCAGTTAAGTGAGTTAAACTTAGTTGTGCTAGTTGTATCTGAAGATACACTAGTAAGAGATCTAGTGAATTAAATATTAATTAATTAACAATCAGTGATCTCACATGCAACTGAGGATTTACTATTATTAGCTGCATGCATGTCAAATCCAGTGGAGACCCAGTTGAGTTCTAGGTGAAAGGGAAGTTGACTATTAGTTGTAGGATTATTGGGTTGCACACATGCAACCAAAAAAAAATTGGAGTGCCCATGATACTTGCGCAATCAAGGCAGGCAATAATTCCTATCTTTTAGGGATATATTCCATCAGGGATTACGCAAGAAAGGCGGGTTGTCTAAAGGCTAAGAATTGGCTATGTGTTGGTCAGTTTTGCATATCATAGTGTGAGACAATTAGCTGAGTACTGGAGGGATCTTGTGAGAAGATTTTTGTATGTAATTGTTTCATGATCCATGTTGAATATACAATAGAAGATAGTGGGGTTTTAGTTGTAAGCTTTCCCCAGTAAATTATCTGTGTTTTGTGTGATTGATATTTCTTCATGTTCATGTGATTAGCGATTGTGTTTTTAATTCCAAATTTTTTTTGTAGAAGCGATTATGTATTTAAATTTAGTACATTGTTAGATCAAGTAAATCCAAGATATACATGCATGTTGTATAATTTCTACAGCGGTGAGCCTTAAAAATTGAAACATAATTCAAGGTTAACTTTAAAATATATTGAATCAATCTTAAGGAGCATTTTAAAGAATAACACAAACATCTAGAGGTCTAGGCTAGAGACGTGTTCTGACATATATAAACATAGGAGCTGTCGTTTTTCGTTAGCGTTGCATTCCAGGGGTGATATCCTATTCCACGTACATAAATGTAGTAGACCGTTCTCCAAATACCTTTGGGTATATAGAATGGCGCTCCATGCATTAAAATTATATGGGAATGCTCTCATCATATTGTTACACATTAGACAACACTAACATGGACTTCACTTCCACGTATTGTCAAGTATATTTTGGAAGTCCACAATAGGTTTCTATCCTCACCTTAGGTAACCAAGTCAATTACCTTGAATAATTTGATACACCGAACACAACATTCAGGGAGATTTCCTGCCCGTAAGTAAATCCATAGTTCTCCAAAGTGGGATATTGTAGTTCACAGTTGCTTGGTAAACCTTTAAGCCTAGATTTCCCTTTTTGATTTATTTTTGTTCTTAATTACTAAAATTTATTAAACCAATTTGGAAGAAGAACACCCCACACTCTTTCATTCACGTAGAATGAAAAATAAGCCTCCTCTTCCACCTATGGAAACTCTTGGTCATCGCCTAAGTAATAAAAATACGCAAATTATTGAATCTAGTACTTCGACAGCTACTAATTTTGGTCCTCCACCTGAAATAGATCCACTAGAATCATCCTTTCCTGTGAGTCTTGAACTCAAGATCACTTTTTCATTTGCTGGTGAGTCTGACACAGTTGAAATAGAAGCACCTAAGATTTCATTACCCGAGGTTATTGAACCTGACTATATTGAATCAGAGACAACACAACCTGAGGTTATACAACCTAAGGCACCTCAATTATCTATAAATATTTCTTTATAGCCTTCCTCTTCTCTTCATCTTTATCAGACCCAACCACAACCTATATATCTTGGACCCGACGGTGAACCCCTTCCACTTAGTCTTATGAGTAGCGAAGATATTCCTCAGGAAGAGCCTCAACCCTCCTCTCTTATCCATTTGGGAGGGACTCATTTTTATTAGGCCCATCCTTTTTCTTCTCCTCATGCTCCATAAAAATCTCCTTTATATGGTTCTTTTCCTTTCAACTCACCCTTGAGTTTCCCTCGATAATCCTCTTTGGGATAGTTAACCATGACTTAATTTCCTATGATTTCTCAAAATGTATCTACTACTATGATCAAGACAACTTATGTTACAACTTCATCCATGTTTGTAAAATTTCCAGAGCCACATTTTATGGTGTCTCATCCATCTCGCCTAGTTACCAATCATTGTATGGTGCCTTTTTGGTGTAGCATACAGTCCATGGACCTCTCCCATGTCATCTTCTTATGGAATCCTATTTGGCACTTGTTTGATGAGTGCTACATAGTCTTCTCTTTATCATCTATCTACACCTAAAACTCAGTAGTAGATTGGTCCATATGTTAGTGGTATGGACACCTACAACAATCCAATCCACTTCCTATTGGGAACCATCCTCTTGGGGGGAAATTACCTCTATATTCTCCTCCTCTTTCGGTATGGTGGAAAACTGTTTGGGGATTATTTCCATCTTCTCATCAAATATCACAAGTTAGTGCTCAACCTCATTTGAGTCCTCCACATTTAGGGATGGTTGCCAATGTTTGGAAACCTACGTTGCCCGTACAACCTAGTTCAGTTGTGGCGTCATCTCTAATCTCTCAAATTGTTCCATCTGCATATCATATTCTTACTCATCAACTTATACCTCAACTTGTTCAAGCTCAAGTGAATGTAAGACAACCTTCACATGATACATCTTTAACTCAACCTATTCTGTCAGTATCTGGCACCTCTTAAGCCCCATATACCCATCTTCTTCAAGGTTTCTTACAATATTCATCGCTTGGTCAGGTTGTCCCTCAAATGCAAGTGGTTCATAATGTATATGGTATGGCACAAGCAAAACCTAACCAACCTTATGTTGGGATGATCCAAAATCCTGTGGGGAAACTGTAGTAAGGTATACCTTAAATGCCTTACCACAGTCAACAAATTCAATCCCATCCATTTGAAACTTTACAATTTTATCTTGGAGCTGGGAAACAAGGTTATGTGTATCCCAGTTATCAAATTTATCCCTATCCTAGAACGCAAATAATTGTTGATTAGGCCATCCCATCTTACCCAGGGTATCCTCCACCATACCTCAACATGTAGTTTCCATTCATAGCAACTCTTGAATTTTCATATTTGAACTGCCTTACTAATGACCCCATTGTTCAGTCTCCTTGGTGGCCAGTTATTCCCACAAAATTTCCCAGTGATATCCCTAAATTCAATGGAAATCCCATAGAAGACCTATCTACACACATTATGACTAATCATTTGTGGTGTTCTCTGAAATCTCTCAATGATGACTCTATTCGTTTACGCCTTTTCCAACACACACTTACCGGTACGAAAAAAATGGTATATTGAACTATCACGATCTTCATTTGATAATTTCAATGCCTTAGTGACCACATTCCTAACACATTTCGAGTTACCCATTTGATATTAATTTGGAACTGAAATTTTAACCAATTTCAAGCAAAATTATTCCACTCACATTTCTGATCACATTCATAAGTGGCAACATTGTCATCGTTTGGTTAAAACGTTTGTTCCTGGTCAGTTATTAGCTCAATGGTTTTTCAAGTGTATGTTGATGTTGGCTTGAGGAGTCCTGACCTAGGTTTGGAGTTATCGCGCAACCAAAAAAACCCTCCAACTACTGGCCCTTTCAGCAGTGACCTACTTGCACAGATCAAAGTCTCACCTGAAGCAACACAGGGGTGGGGGGGTGTTGGAACTAGGTTTCCACAACATGAGGAAGTTTTTGATGTATTGGCCCTAAACAAACTTATAACAGATAATATAACAAATGCATGCATCAACTGATCAAAACCCTTCCGCAAATTATCGGAGAATACTTCAAATATATATATTTGTGCACATTAATTCAGTATTCTTCAATCATATCTATTCATCTAACATCAAATGATATTCGCGCACAGATGAAATTAACCATTAACAGAAGTAAATATGTAATAACAAAATATATTCAGATCTTAACGCAATTAACAGACAATAAATACAGTATATTGCATAAAATTCCAGGTTCACCAAAATAGTCTTCTTTATTAAGAGATTTATTAATTCCCGTACATTCAACCCTTCAATCCAATACAATATATCCTTCTGCGCACACAGCCACCAGAATTTGCACACAGCCAAGACTCAAGTCTCCGCACACACTACCAACAGGAGCCTTTCTACCCAAAAACCCAGACTTAGATCAAAACCTTAACAAACATTCATATCCGATCATTTCATTGTTTCTACTTGACTCAATCCTTACATATTTATACTATCTAGATGCGCACATACCATGGTTTGAGACTCATGATTTTTCCTTTAAATCCATTACAATTATTAAGGGACTTTGACCTACCCCAAATCCCCTTTGACTCTTTCACGTAACACACAAAAAAAAACGTAGACAAAACTTAACCCAAAAACGTACCCCAGGGGACCTCACTCCAACAATTTCCATCTATAAAAAAATACAATGCTAAGGGTGGAGTTGTGACTGACAAGTAGGTAATTTCTCGTGCTTAGTATTTGGATCTCATTTATACACTGATTTGAGTATGAATGTTATTTTTTCTATTCTAATTTCATCTTCAAATTTAAAATTTATTTACTGATCTTATGTTTGATGTACATAGTTTTCCTTGGTGCTTATGTGTGTCAAACAGGTAAATTAACTAAGTTTTATGAGTGAATTCAAGAGCATAAAGTATGAAAATAAAATTATGAACAACAAGAAAATACACAACAAACCATCACAATTGATCCATCAACATAGATTTTTGATGAAGGAGTTCACCTGTCCTGGGCTACATCTCCTTGGTTCAGCTTCCATGGCTTGGGCCTTTGTATTAGCCAAATAGTGAAAAAAATGCTATTTACATGCATAAAATGCTCTTGAAACATACTCCAATGAGTCCATAATGGCAAAATCTATCAGAAATGACTATTCATTCTCTCAATTTGGCCTTCAGCAAATCTAGGCATGACCTTCCCTCTTAGTGGCCCTCGGCTTCAATTTTATTCAAAGTGACAAAAACACCTGCATAATTGCTCCTCTACCTATGAAACTTGTACCAATGTTTTCAGAGCATGCCAATCTGCTTGGAATGACTCTTCTTGAGCCAAAATTGGTCGAAAATTTCTCAAGATATGGATCATTCAATTTTCCTAGGAAATTTCCTCCAAATCTGGAGAAGACTCCAGATAAGTCCACCAAAGTTGGAAGTCCAGCCGAATTTGGTGGTGCCCCTAAAAATATACCAACCTAACTATAGTATTAATTAATTTTATTTCTAGATTAAATGGTGGACAAGCGTGTTTACTGTGATAAGCAGGTTTTAAATTAATCCTAGTTTAAGTAAACATTAAGCACCAGATTAGTGTGATTAACCCACACTTAGCACTAAACTCGATTGTTTTATATCTTCTCCGCCCGTGGCCTTTGCAGCTTGGTTATATGGGGAGGGGCTGGCCCCCTTCAAACTCTCGTCAAAGTATTCAGTTAACATTAAATATAAGCTGGAACCTTGGTCTATTAAGACCCATCGCAGTGGCTTATTGGTGAAGGCCGAAAATATGGTGGGGAGGTCACGGGGTTGAACCCCGACCTCCGCCCAACCCCTTGTATACATTTTGCATCGAATTAAAATTGTCATATTTTTCAATATAATTCGTACTTGGCCTTTTACCTTGAAACACCTAACACTCATGGAAACTTATCATTGTTTTATACAAATATAAAAAAAGAGTTGGCCAATAATATCCCGCCCTCAACACTTTGTTAGCCGCAGTTTTCCAAAATAGGTGGCCTCCACAATCTCCCCTATGGAAATCATTCATTACTTATTTGGCTTCATTTTCAACTAAACACTTCAGCAAAATACCTCCTCGTTCTTTCCAATAAAGAGCGTTGTCCAGAATGCAGTATTTGGAAGCATTCAACTTCAATGACCTACCCTTACTCTTAGACATGATTAGAGGACGTTGTAAATGTTGAAGAACATATATAATGTTTGAATACCAAGGAGACGAAAGAAAAATATTAGATACTTGTATGAGAGTTCCATCCTCTTCTTCATCGAACAATTCTGAAATGAGGTTGATGTCTAGAGCATGTAAATTTGACTCAGCCATGAGATTGGCTAGACCCTAACCTTTGATCAGCTTTGTGGGCTTGATCTTGAGGTCATATTCTAACATTGTTGTTATCCACTTCCCTCTTCTACCTTACAGATCAGTCTGCATAAGAACATATTTTACTGTTGCATTGGGGACATAAGCCAGAATATGTGAATGTAATATGTATATACGTAAATCCTTCAATTCCTTTACCAAATCCAAGGCTTGTTTCTTAATGATATTGTACCGAAGAGATGCATCCTTGATAGTATGGCTGAAAAATGTAATGGGTTGCTCAGTCTTATCCTTCTTTTGCATCAAGACCGCAACCAAGGTATGCTTGGAGGCAAATGAGAATATGATAAAATCAATAGAGTAATCAGGGCTAATTAAAACAGCGGTTGTAGTTAAGGAAAAATTCAGTAAGTTAAACCAATTTTTGGCATCCTCAGACCACTTTACCTCACTGTATTTCTTTAACATGTTGGTCATTTCTCGAAGGTGCTCAACGAGATTTGGAATAAATTTGCATAATAAGTTCATCTTACCATTGAAATCTTGGATTTATTTCTTACTATGTGGAAATTCAATTTTTTGAATAGCCTCACCCCGAGAAGGGTCAATCCAGATACCATCCTTGGAGATGATGTGACCGAGAAGCTTGCCCTTCTCCATGGAAAAAAGGATCTTTTTCTAATTAAGAGAAATTATGAATTTCCTACATTTCTGAAATAAAATTCTTAAGTGATACAAGTGTTCATCATTGGAATGAGAGAAAACTATCAAATCATCTAGATATACAACTAATAAAACATATTTCTCATCTGCAAAGGCTATGTCTATTGCTCGTTGAAAGGTGGCCCCTGCATTCTTGAGTCCGAATGGAATCTTGGCATACTTAAATGTGCCCCAAGGTGTCGTGAAGGCAATTTTGTCTTGGTCCTTCTCATGTACTAAAATCTGATTGTATCTCGAATATCCATCAAGAAGTGACATTCAGAAAGCCCCAACGACTCTCTACAAGATGTGATCCATTTTGGGAAGGGGATAATTATCCTTAAGAGACACCTTGTTTAAGTTTATAAAACCAATGCAAAGCCTTATTTCTCCAGTTTTCTTCCTTACCGGAACTAAATTTGATATCCAGTTAGAAAATATGATAGTAACAATGTTGTTGGACTTATAAAGTATGTTCACTTCCTTTTCTATCGATGGCAACAACCTCGGGTTGATTCTTCTCAGATTTTGTTTGAAGGGATTTTGGTCGGGCTTAATTGGAATGGTATGCTGAATGATAATTTTATCATAAAACTTCAAGTCTGCATAATCCCAAGCAAAGACATTAGAAAATTCTGGCAATAAATAATTGTATTTGTCTCCTCAGGAGATAAAAACTTGGACAATTTGAACATCTTAGGCTTGTCCATTCTTCCGATGTTCACATTCTCCTCCACACCTTTCTCTGTAGGAACTGATGTCGACTTCCTAGCAACATCATCCTGATCAAATAATTCTTCCAAAGGTATGAGACCTCCTGGAATATTGTTATCCTTCAGCTATAGTATATCAACCTGAGTGGCTTCAATGACTTGATCATCCTTGTCTTAAACTTCATCAATGAAAGAATTCTCGACTTCACCTTTGTTTTGTAGAAAGATGTTTAATTGTTTGTCATCCCAAAATACTTGCTAATACCGCAAGTTGTTAGGGATAGTCAGCCAATGTTTTACATGGATTTCAAATTTCTTATTGGAAAATATGGGGACCTTGAAATTACTTGTCGTTGTAGCAAGCGAATTTGCCATAAGATTCTAACTTCTCGGCACTACTGAAAATGTATGCTTGGGAAACATCTTTAGGATATCTAGTAAAAAATTCCTGTATGCTCTCATTCATGGATGCTTGGCCTGGTATTCCCCTTTTACCAGTTTTATCACAAGTTCAAAGTCGACATAAACTGAAATTCTTCTTGCGCCCAACGTTTTCAGGATTTTGAGGTCGGTGATCAATACCTCATATTCTGCCCCATTGTTATAACAATCAAAATCCAACTTATATGAACATAATATTACATTTTTTGGAACTTTACCTAGCTGATGAAGAGGACTGCAGATCCAAATTCCAATTCCTGCCTGTAATATTCCAAAATTAGCATGCAGCTAATTGGAATATTAATTTTTTATCATGTCACTTAGGTGATAAATAAATGGGTAAGGAGGCCCATAAATTTCAGAAATATGAATAAAATCCCTCATAGTGTGAAAAGGGATAGTCATAAGAGCTGGATTTCACACCCTCATGTGTGAAAAGGGGCATTTGCATGTGGACAAGGTCAAGTTTTACCAAGTCAACAATGTTGGGATAGGAGGTGGAGAACACTTTGAGAGAAATCACATTATGAATGGGAGGAGGATTCTTTGGTGAAGGAAACCCTAATGAGTGGGACCCATGGTGATAGGGCTTTCAATTGTTTAAAAGGAGGGCAAGGCATCCATTTTTATTCATGTTATGGATTATTGATTTCATGGTTTGATTAGACTTTGTGCATTCTCTTGCTGTTTAGCAGAGTTTTTGTGCTGCTTAGCACAAGGGATTCTTGTTTATGAATTCCTTCTCCTTTCAAGAGAGACCTCTTGAGGGAGCTTTCTCTTCATTTCTCCACATTCAGGCTTCATGCAAAGCATCATCCTTCAGCTACAATGCAGTTTCTGTTTAGAGCTGGGTTGTGTTGTAGGGTGTTGCAGTGGAGGTTACTCAACACCACTTTCAGAGCTTATTTTTCAGAGGAAGAAGCCTTATTTACTTTGGAGGATCAGTGAGGAAGCATCTGGGTTGATTTCATCATATTTTGCATCAGGTCAACCATTTTTCATTAGCTATAGCACAGTCCCTCTCCTTGACTGCATTATTTTCAGTGAGCTTTTGCAGTGAGGGTTGCAGTGTTCGTTTGGAGAGTGAGATCTTCAGTGTTAGGATCACCCTTTCACTTGGAAGATCCATTGGAGGAGGTTTTTTCATCTTGTGCATCATATACAACCATATCCATCTAGTTCTTGAGTTGTAGCTACTACTCAGTATTCAGACTGCAACTCCGGCATTTTTTCCATTTTGCATATTTCAGCCAATCCTTCCAGGATTGTCTTGAAATTCTATTTGGGAGCCTAGATCTTCACTCCCAATGTTGTATGAGCCATACATTTGTATATCCATGTATTGAAATTTTCTAGCAGCAGTTTCTCCTTATAAAATTGCACTGTCATAGCCTTGGGATTTCTTGTGTAGCAGTGTTTTTCATATTTCATGTACATGTTTTCTTGAGGCTAGTATTGCCTAAATTGAGTGAATATTTCCTCAAGATTTTGTATACATTTTGATGTTGTAACTTAATATGATGGCTATGTTATATTCTTAAATTTTATGAGTTGATTTATCATTTCTACTCCAGTTTGTGATCATGTATTGTTGTATCTTCAATTTTGGAATATTTTAAGATATTCCCATTATTGCTGATTTTCCCTATTTTGGGATATTATAGTGGTATCGGAGCATAATCTTGGCTCAGCCTGTGGAATCTCAGCCATTATACTATCAAGAGAATAGAATATGAATAGAAATAATACTCCATTCTTTGGAGGAAAGAAGGAGGAGAGGCTCTCAAAGCTTCTTCGTAAATCTATACAAAGCATATAAGGAGATCTCAAGAAAATAAGAAGGGAGATGTGTATAGGGTCTCCAAGAGAGTTTGAATCTGAATAAAACTCTAGAATTTCATATAATGAGTGTGAGCATGCAGCCACAAAAATGATGCACAATGCAGTCACATGCCCAGAATTTCCATGGGAGAGATGGAAGAAGAAGGAATGACTAGGAGGGAAACTCTTAGTGATTTTCTGTAAGAGTATGATTCTCAAACTTAGAAGTTTAGAGATCATATTACTTTTCCATATTTTTGCAAGATCAATGTGAAGAGAAGAAAGAAAAATTATATGGGTATATTTCTTCTGTCTACTTTTGATGGTTCACCTACATGTTCAGCCGAAGCTTGGGTGGAAGAACTAGACACCTTTTTGCAACAACACCAAATTTCTGAAGATGAAGCCATCAGAGTTGCAGCACTGCATCTTGGAGGTAAAGCCTATGCATGGTGGATATTTGAGTCTTTCTCTTTGAAAATTTCAAATAATTATTCTTATGCAAGGTTTATTAAGACATTGGTGGAAAGGTTTGATGGAAAACTTTCTGCAACACATGTGGTAAAGTTAAACAAACACGAAAAAACAAAAACCTTGCATGTGATGGAGGAAACCATAAACTCAACTCCAATTCAGAAAACCATTGAGGAGGTTGACATATTGCGTCATACCTTGTTAGAGGCAAAGCCTCTATCTCATATTCCTGAACAAGAGGGCATGGAGATCCCTTTTTCAAAAGAGGATCCAGTCATTGGGAGGTTGTCATGTCTAGAGTTTATATAGCACCTCATGCAGAGGAAGAGGGAGCTCTTGCTCCAAATAGAGGGATTCTTGTATCATTGCAAGGAATTCCCCAGGATCTCACATGTGGAGATCAAGGCACAACTCATGATCTACATCTACCATTAATGATAGGGTGTGAAACTATGGAGATAAAAGGAGGAGATAGGGAGGATGACAACATCATGTGATGAGAAGCACACACCCCTATCTATTTTAGGAGGTTGATGCACCTAAGAGGGAGATTGGATTGTGCAGTGAGGGCAAGGACAAGTCTTTCCATTCATATATGTAGTCTACTCTTGATGTTGATGTCTCATTCCATGGAGACATTTCACCAAGGAGACCACCAGATCAGAAGATGATGAGAGATGCTTCACATTTTGAGGCACCATTCATTGATTTTAGAGGAGTGGAGACCTTGGGAGGTCATTGTACAGTGCTGAGAGTCTTGGGTAGACTCAAGGATGAGGGAGATATTCTCCCAACATCATCATTACCCACTCTCACTTCAGATTCTACGCTGTGGCAGAAGCACCATGGGAAGGATAACAGCCTTCCAACTTGCATCTTTGGCATGGGAGATGTCAAAGAGGAGGATGACCATATGACAGATGTTCTTCATGAGAGATCATCAATGCTGTCACTATTCTGGATAGATCCATATTGGAACTCCCAGCTGTTGGTGGAGTATTCCAAGGATCTTTTCACTTGTATGATATTGGCTGACCAGCTACATGAGAAGGGATATTCAGTTAGAGATGGGGTCATCTACTATCATAGTAGGATCTTCTTATCTAGAGCTTCCAAGCTCAAGGATAAGTTGCTACAAGTAGCTCATGAAGATTTCCTTTTCAGCCACACTTATTCTGTGAGAGCATAACACACCATCATGGAGGGGTATTTTTGGGAAGGCTTTGAGGAGGATATATATTAGCATATGAGGAGATGCATGGATTATGTAGAGATGGAGGAGATACATAACTCTTTGGAAGAGTTAGCACAACCACCTATTTTCTCTTTGAGGATGAGAGGAGTCTCATATGTGAGCCACTCCATTTGCATGAGAAAGACATGTGGTAAGGGTATTGCTTGTTTGCATAATGACTTGTATAATGTATATATGCATCCCTTAACCATACATGTGTAGGACTTTTCTCAAAGAAGGAACATTATTCCTTTTAGACTTCATGGTCTAATTGAGACCATAAGCAACATTGATGATGGCCACTCCCTAGGAGATGTTAGGGAAACGATGTCTTATGCAAAACATGCTCACTTTACACCATACACCATACACTTTCTCCAAACTTGTGAGGAGATTGGGGCAGCAAGTAAGTGGTTGAGAAGCCACACACTTTGTGATTTC
>CM076570.1:455525880-455720770 GCA_034641835.2 Pinus albicaulis | reverse complement strand
AAAGGCCGAGAGACAGTAATCTGTATTAATTTCCTTAAGAGATCTTTTATCATATCTCACCTCCTCATCCTTCTATAAATACTTCAGTAGAAGATGAGTAGTTGTTGGTTGTTTTTTGATCACAAGCTGTAATATTGAAACTCTCTGAAATCAATACATAGTCCTTTGAAGTTGAAGAACAAATTGAAGTCTTGGAGGTCTTGATGATGTTGTTGCATGCTTGTTCCTGAGAAGGCTCTATCATTGGATCCATGAGCTTGGATGTTGGTGAAGTATTCTGAACTGTTTTATGTTTTTCCCTTGTTTTCATTATGTTCCATAATTTCTTACTACAGTAGGATAGAAAGTATTAGGCTAAGAAATGACTCCTGGAAGCACCTTAGACCTGTTCATCCTTCACTGTTTTATGTTTTCTTCTGCTAAAGTATTTTAGAGGCTTTTAACTTTCTCTTTAGTCTTCATGCTTGTTTATTTCCTTGATAGTTTGAAAAGTTGGTTTCAGCATGATTTATGGTTCTCCCTGCTTGTTTGTTGCCACTTAAAAACTGTTATTGAAGTCTCCCTTTGAATTTCTTTGCTTACAGTGAATCAGAGAGGTCTTTTTTGATCTTGCCCTTTGTCCTCACTTAAACAATTGGCTTAAAGGTCGTTATAATCATGATCATAGATGTTTTTAGGTGTTCCCTCTTCTATGACTGTAATTATCAGTAAATATTTTATGTTTCTAAGTCCTTTAAACTAAAATATTTGAGGAAATAGGGTGTTCCCCGAATCTTAGATTTCATTTTAAAAGTTGTTTCGAAATCATTATTTGCTTGAAGGTGTGATTTGTAGAATTCATGGTTAGCCCTGTCTATCAAAGAAACTCTTTATTTGTTCAAATTATGTTTTCGAATTCCCTTTGTTGAGAATTAAACCTCTCTTTCTAAGCCATTAATGTTCATCTCATTCCAAAAAAAAAAAGGATCCTGTGGCCAAGTTAGATTTTCCCTTTGATATCCCATATCCTTGATAAGTGTGTTATGACCTTTTCTTGACTCCATTGCCCAATGAAACAGATATTTTACTGTCCTCTATATCTTTCCTAGACCTTTCATGTTCTACTGTATCAATTCAATCCAACCAAACAAACAAACAAATACCTATACCTAATAACTAGTCTAAAACCAATACTATAAGCACACAAGATAAAAATTTTCAAACAAACATTTGAGAGATCCCTCTCTGAGAACAGGAGGAGTAGATCCTGTAATTCTAAAGATTGGTTCTGATGTTGCCTTGTATTTTGATTTGCCAAACTATCAAAACATGGGACACCAACAGGTTGATGCAATCTTAGAGGAGTATGACTCCATTATAAAGAATAGTGCATGGGAGATAGTTCCAAGACCAGTCGACAAATCAATGGTTGGATCGAGATGGATCTACAAGGTAAATACAACTGTTGATGGGAGTGTGGAGAAATACAAGGCTATATTTGTGGCTTGGGGATTCTTATAGATCGAGGGGATATATTATGATGAGACTTTTGCACCTATTTCAAGGTGCTCTTCCATAAGATCCATCCTTGCACTCTTAGCGTAGATGGGCTGGCACATTAATAAGATGGATGTGAAAATTGTGTTTCTCAATGGGATCATTGAGGAAGAGGTGTACATAGAGCAACATGAAGGTTTCAAGACCGTCAATAGTGATTCGCATGTGTGCCGACTCAAAAGAGCATTGTATGGGCTGAAGGAAGCACCCCTTGCTTGGTACACTTAGATAGACAATTATTTCACCAAAATGGGCTTCACCAAAAGTGCAGTAGATGAAAAAATGTACTAGATTGTGGTTGAGGGTAAGCTATTGATCAATTTTCTTTATGTTGATGATCTAATTTTGACTAGTGATGAGCAACTGATACACTCATGAAAGGAGGATCTTGCAAGGGAGTTCGAAATGAAGGACATGGTAATCCTTCATTATTTCCTTGGATTGGAAATATGGCAGCTAGATAGTGAAATTTTTGTGTCTCAAGGCAAGTATGCAAATGAGATATTGGGTAAGTTTAACGTGGAGATATGGAAACCCATGGATACTCCTCTTTTAGGAAATTGGAGGAAAAAGGATGCTACTTTTAGAGAGGTAGTGGATGCTACTGTCTATCGATAGTTAGTGGGTTCACTAATGTATGCAGTGAACACGAGACCAGACATTTGCTACACAGTTAACCAGCTGAGTCAAGCTATGGTTAAGCCTACCAAGCTCTTTTGGAAGGCAGGGAAGCATGTCTTGAGATACCTGAGGGGCACATCAGAGTATGGTTTGTGGTATAGACGGACAGAGGGAGTGAAGCTGCATGGCTTCACGGATGCAAATTGGCTGGGAAGTCCATTGGAAAGAAAGAGCACATTAGGACGAATTTTTAGCATTGGATTGACATTAGTTTCCTAGTACAACAGGAAGAAAAAATCCGTGGAACTCAGTTCAGCAGAAGCGAAATACATGGCAGCAAGTCAAGCTGCATGTGAGGCTACCTGGATGAGAAAGATATTGGTTAGTTTGTTTGGTTCTCAGATGGATCCAACAGTGATTCATTGTGATAATCAGAGTTGCATTAAACTCTCGATTAATCTTGTGTTTCATGTTAGGTCCAAGCCTATAGATATCTGGTACCATCATCTCAGAGATTGTGTGGGGAGAAGGATAATGTTGCTTCAGTACATTCCCACGAAAGATCAGGATGCAGATATTTTGACGAAGGCGCTCACTAGGAGAAAATTTGAATACCATAGAGACAGGATCAGGGTGAAGGATAATCCCTTTCTTGTTGAGAGGGAGTGTTTCATCACCCATGCCTAGTTGCATTAAGCACCCAGACTAGGGTGGGGCCCACAATGCTATTTTTGGGTGCATGTCTATTTTAGTTACCCCTTAATTAAGATGGACATTAAAATGTAATATATTCTCAACGTTGACTTGAATCAGTTAACTGAAGTGATCAATTTAGTTATTTAGTGGATTTTGAGTTAGAGGTAGTTGGTGAGGTATGCAAGGTAATTATAGTTGTAACATAACTTGAAGTGCAGTGGTGCATTAGTTAATGAAAGTTGTAAATAGTTTAACTCAGTTAAGTGAGTTAAACTTAGTTGTGCTAGTTGTATCTGAAGATACACTAGTAAGAGATCTAGTGAATTAAATATTAATTAATTAACAATCAGTGATCTCACATGCAACTGAGGATTTACTATTATTAGCTGCATGCATGTCAAATCCAGTGGAGACCCAGTTGAGTTCTAGGTGAAAGGGAAGTTGACTATTAGTTGTAGGATTATTGGGTTGCACACATGCAACCAAAAAAAAATTGGAGTGCCCATGATACTTGCGCAATCAAGGCAGGCAATAATTCCTATCTTTTAGGGATATATTCCATCAGGGATTACGCAAGAAAGGCGGGTTGTCTAAAGGCTAAGAATTGGCTATGTGTTGGTCAGTTTTGCATATCATAGTGTGAGACAATTAGCTGAGTACTGGAGGGATCTTGTGAGAAGATTTTTGTATGTAATTGTTTCATGATCCATGTTGAATATACAATAGAAGATAGTGGGGTTTTAGTTGTAAGCTTTCCCCAGTAAATTATCTGTGTTTTGTGTGATTGATATTTCTTCATGTTCATGTGATTAGCGATTGTGTTTTTAATTCCAAATTTTTTTTGTAGAAGCGATTATGTATTTAAATTTAGTACATTGTTAGATCAAGTAAATCCAAGATATACATGCATGTTGTATAATTTCTACAGCGGTGAGCCTTAAAAATTGAAACATAATTCAAGGTTAACTTTAAAATATATTGAATCAATCTTAAGGAGCATTTTAAAGAATAACACAAACATCTAGAGGTCTAGGCTAGAGACGTGTTCTGACATATATAAACATAGGAGCTGTCGTTTTTCGTTAGCGTTGCATTCCAGGGGTGATATCCTATTCCACGTACATAAATGTAGTAGACCGTTCTCCAAATACCTTTGGGTATATAGAATGGCGCTCCATGCATTAAAATTATATGGGAATGCTCTCATCATATTGTTACACATTAGACAACACTAACATGGACTTCACTTCCACGTATTGTCAAGTATATTTTGGAAGTCCACAATAGGTTTCTATCCTCACCTTAGGTAACCAAGTCAATTACCTTGAATAATTTGATACACCGAACACAACATTCAGGGAGATTTCCTGCCCGTAAGTAAATCCATAGTTCTCCAAAGTGGGATATTGTAGTTCACAGTTGCTTGGTAAACCTTTAAGCCTAGATTTCCCTTTTTGATTTATTTTTGTTCTTAATTACTAAAATTTATTAAACCAATTTGGAAGAAGAACACCCCACACTCTTTCATTCACGTAGAATGAAAAATAAGCCTCCTCTTCCACCTATGGAAACTCTTGGTCATCGCCTAAGTAATAAAAATACGCAAATTATTGAATCTAGTACTTCGACAGCTACTAATTTTGGTCCTCCACCTGAAATAGATCCACTAGAATCATCCTTTCCTGTGAGTCTTGAACTCAAGATCACTTTTTCATTTGCTGGTGAGTCTGACACAGTTGAAATAGAAGCACCTAAGATTTCATTACCCGAGGTTATTGAACCTGACTATATTGAATCAGAGACAACACAACCTGAGGTTATACAACCTAAGGCACCTCAATTATCTATAAATATTTCTTTATAGCCTTCCTCTTCTCTTCATCTTTATCAGACCCAACCACAACCTATATATCTTGGACCCGACGGTGAACCCCTTCCACTTAGTCTTATGAGTAGCGAAGATATTCCTCAGGAAGAGCCTCAACCCTCCTCTCTTATCCATTTGGGAGGGACTCATTTTTATTAGGCCCATCCTTTTTCTTCTCCTCATGCTCCATAAAAATCTCCTTTATATGGTTCTTTTCCTTTCAACTCACCCTTGAGTTTCCCTCGATAATCCTCTTTGGGATAGTTAACCATGACTTAATTTCCTATGATTTCTCAAAATGTATCTACTACTATGATCAAGACAACTTATGTTACAACTTCATCCATGTTTGTAAAATTTCCAGAGCCACATTTTATGGTGTCTCATCCATCTCGCCTAGTTACCAATCATTGTATGGTGCCTTTTTGGTGTAGCATACAGTCCATGGACCTCTCCCATGTCATCTTCTTATGGAATCCTATTTGGCACTTGTTTGATGAGTGCTACATAGTCTTCTCTTTATCATCTATCTACACCTAAAACTCAGTAGTAGATTGGTCCATATGTTAGTGGTATGGACACCTACAACAATCCAATCCACTTCCTATTGGGAACCATCCTCTTGGGGGGAAATTACCTCTATATTCTCCTCCTCTTTCGGTATGGTGGAAAACTGTTTGGGGATTATTTCCATCTTCTCATCAAATATCACAAGTTAGTGCTCAACCTCATTTGAGTCCTCCACATTTAGGGATGGTTGCCAATGTTTGGAAACCTACGTTGCCCGTACAACCTAGTTCAGTTGTGGCGTCATCTCTAATCTCTCAAATTGTTCCATCTGCATATCATATTCTTACTCATCAACTTATACCTCAACTTGTTCAAGCTCAAGTGAATGTAAGACAACCTTCACATGATACATCTTTAACTCAACCTATTCTGTCAGTATCTGGCACCTCTTAAGCCCCATATACCCATCTTCTTCAAGGTTTCTTACAATATTCATCGCTTGGTCAGGTTGTCCCTCAAATGCAAGTGGTTCATAATGTATATGGTATGGCACAAGCAAAACCTAACCAACCTTATGTTGGGATGATCCAAAATCCTGTGGGGAAACTGTAGTAAGGTATACCTTAAATGCCTTACCACAGTCAACAAATTCAATCCCATCCATTTGAAACTTTACAATTTTATCTTGGAGCTGGGAAACAAGGTTATGTGTATCCCAGTTATCAAATTTATCCCTATCCTAGAACGCAAATAATTGTTGATTAGGCCATCCCATCTTACCCAGGGTATCCTCCACCATACCTCAACATGTAGTTTCCATTCATAGCAACTCTTGAATTTTCATATTTGAACTGCCTTACTAATGACCCCATTGTTCAGTCTCCTTGGTGGCCAGTTATTCCCACAAAATTTCCCAGTGATATCCCTAAATTCAATGGAAATCCCATAGAAGACCTATCTACACACATTATGACTAATCATTTGTGGTGTTCTCTGAAATCTCTCAATGATGACTCTATTCGTTTACGCCTTTTCCAACACACACTTACCGGTACGAAAAAAATGGTATATTGAACTATCACGATCTTCATTTGATAATTTCAATGCCTTAGTGACCACATTCCTAACACATTTCGAGTTACCCATTTGATATTAATTTGGAACTGAAATTTTAACCAATTTCAAGCAAAATTATTCCACTCACATTTCTGATCACATTCATAAGTGGCAACATTGTCATCGTTTGGTTAAAACGTTTGTTCCTGGTCAGTTATTAGCTCAATGGTTTTTCAAGTGTATGTTGATGTTGGCTTGAGGAGTCCTGACCTAGGTTTGGAGTTATCGCGCAACCAAAAAAACCCTCCAACTACTGGCCCTTTCAGCAGTGACCTACTTGCACAGATCAAAGTCTCACCTGAAGCAACACAGGGGTGGGGGGGTGTTGGAACTAGGTTTCCACAACATGAGGAAGTTTTTGATGTATTGGCCCTAAACAAACTTATAACAGATAATATAACAAATGCATGCATCAACTGATCAAAACCCTTCCGCAAATTATCGGAGAATACTTCAAATATATATATTTGTGCACATTAATTCAGTATTCTTCAATCATATCTATTCATCTAACATCAAATGATATTCGCGCACAGATGAAATTAACCATTAACAGAAGTAAATATGTAATAACAAAATATATTCAGATCTTAACGCAATTAACAGACAATAAATACAGTATATTGCATAAAATTCCAGGTTCACCAAAATAGTCTTCTTTATTAAGAGATTTATTAATTCCCGTACATTCAACCCTTCAATCCAATACAATATATCCTTCTGCGCACACAGCCACCAGAATTTGCACACAGCCAAGACTCAAGTCTCCGCACACACTACCAACAGGAGCCTTTCTACCCAAAAACCCAGACTTAGATCAAAACCTTAACAAACATTCATATCCGATCATTTCATTGTTTCTACTTGACTCAATCCTTACATATTTATACTATCTAGATGCGCACATACCATGGTTTGAGACTCATGATTTTTCCTTTAAATCCATTACAATTATTAAGGGACTTTGACCTACCCCAAATCCCCTTTGACTCTTTCACGTAACACACAAAAAAAAACGTAGACAAAACTTAACCCAAAAACGTACCCCAGGGGACCTCACTCCAACAATTTCCATCTATAAAAAAATACAATGCTAAGGGTGGAGTTGTGACTGACAAGTAGGTAATTTCTCGTGCTTAGTATTTGGATCTCATTTATACACTGATTTGAGTATGAATGTTATTTTTTCTATTCTAATTTCATCTTCAAATTTAAAATTTATTTACTGATCTTATGTTTGATGTACATAGTTTTCCTTGGTGCTTATGTGTGTCAAACAGGTAAATTAACTAAGTTTTATGAGTGAATTCAAGAGCATAAAGTATGAAAATAAAATTATGAACAACAAGAAAATACACAACAAACCATCACAATTGATCCATCAACATAGATTTTTGATGAAGGAGTTCACCTGTCCTGGGCTACATCTCCTTGGTTCAGCTTCCATGGCTTGGGCCTTTGTATTAGCCAAATAGTGAAAAAAATGCTATTTACATGCATAAAATGCTCTTGAAACATACTCCAATGAGTCCATAATGGCAAAATCTATCAGAAATGACTATTCATTCTCTCAATTTGGCCTTCAGCAAATCTAGGCATGACCTTCCCTCTTAGTGGCCCTCGGCTTCAATTTTATTCAAAGTGACAAAAACACCTGCATAATTGCTCCTCTACCTATGAAACTTGTACCAATGTTTTCAGAGCATGCCAATCTGCTTGGAATGACTCTTCTTGAGCCAAAATTGGTCGAAAATTTCTCAAGATATGGATCATTCAATTTTCCTAGGAAATTTCCTCCAAATCTGGAGAAGACTCCAGATAAGTCCACCAAAGTTGGAAGTCCAGCCGAATTTGGTGGTGCCCCTAAAAATATACCAACCTAACTATAGTATTAATTAATTTTATTTCTAGATTAAATGGTGGACAAGCGTGTTTACTGTGATAAGCAGGTTTTAAATTAATCCTAGTTTAAGTAAACATTAAGCACCAGATTAGTGTGATTAACCCACACTTAGCACTAAACTCGATTGTTTTATATCTTCTCCGCCCGTGGCCTTTGCAGCTTGGTTATATGGGGAGGGGCTGGCCCCCTTCAAACTCTCGTCAAAGTATTCAGTTAACATTAAATATAAGCTGGAACCTTGGTCTATTAAGACCCATCGCAGTGGCTTATTGGTGAAGGCCGAAAATATGGTGGGGAGGTCACGGGGTTGAACCCCGACCTCCGCCCAACCCCTTGTATACATTTTGCATCGAATTAAAATTGTCATATTTTTCAATATAATTCGTACTTGGCCTTTTACCTTGAAACACCTAACACTCATGGAAACTTATCATTGTTTTATACAAATATAAAAAAAGAGTTGGCCAATAATATCCCGCCCTCAACACTTTGTTAGCCGCAGTTTTCCAAAATAGGTGGCCTCCACAATCTCCCCTATGGAAATCATTCATTACTTATTTGGCTTCATTTTCAACTAAACACTTCAGCAAAATACCTCCTCGTTCTTTCCAATAAAGAGCGTTGTCCAGAATGCAGTATTTGGAAGCATTCAACTTCAATGACCTACCCTTACTCTTAGACATGATTAGAGGACGTTGTAAATGTTGAAGAACATATATAATGTTTGAATACCAAGGAGACGAAAGAAAAATATTAGATACTTGTATGAGAGTTCCATCCTCTTCTTCATCGAACAATTCTGAAATGAGGTTGATGTCTAGAGCATGTAAATTTGACTCAGCCATGAGATTGGCTAGACCCTAACCTTTGATCAGCTTTGTGGGCTTGATCTTGAGGTCATATTCTAACATTGTTGTTATCCACTTCCCTCTTCTACCTTACAGATCAGTCTGCATAAGAACATATTTTACTGTTGCATTGGGGACATAAGCCAGAATATGTGAATGTAATATGTATATACGTAAATCCTTCAATTCCTTTACCAAATCCAAGGCTTGTTTCTTAATGATATTGTACCGAAGAGATGCATCCTTGATAGTATGGCTGAAAAATGTAATGGGTTGCTCAGTCTTATCCTTCTTTTGCATCAAGACCGCAACCAAGGTATGCTTGGAGGCAAATGAGAATATGATAAAATCAATAGAGTAATCAGGGCTAATTAAAACAGCGGTTGTAGTTAAGGAAAAATTCAGTAAGTTAAACCAATTTTTGGCATCCTCAGACCACTTTACCTCACTGTATTTCTTTAACATGTTGGTCATTTCTCGAAGGTGCTCAACGAGATTTGGAATAAATTTGCATAATAAGTTCATCTTACCATTGAAATCTTGGATTTATTTCTTACTATGTGGAAATTCAATTTTTTGAATAGCCTCACCCCGAGAAGGGTCAATCCAGATACCATCCTTGGAGATGATGTGACCGAGAAGCTTGCCCTTCTCCATGGAAAAAAGGATCTTTTTCTAATTAAGAGAAATTATGAATTTCCTACATTTCTGAAATAAAATTCTTAAGTGATACAAGTGTTCATCATTGGAATGAGAGAAAACTATCAAATCATCTAGATATACAACTAATAAAACATATTTCTCATCTGCAAAGGCTATGTCTATTGCTCGTTGAAAGGTGGCCCCTGCATTCTTGAGTCCGAATGGAATCTTGGCATACTTAAATGTGCCCCAAGGTGTCGTGAAGGCAATTTTGTCTTGGTCCTTCTCATGTACTAAAATCTGATTGTATCTCGAATATCCATCAAGAAGTGACATTCAGAAAGCCCCAACGACTCTCTACAAGATGTGATCCATTTTGGGAAGGGGATAATTATCCTTAAGAGACACCTTGTTTAAGTTTATAAAACCAATGCAAAGCCTTATTTCTCCAGTTTTCTTCCTTACCGGAACTAAATTTGATATCCAGTTAGAAAATATGATAGTAACAATGTTGTTGGACTTATAAAGTATGTTCACTTCCTTTTCTATCGATGGCAACAACCTCGGGTTGATTCTTCTCAGATTTTGTTTGAAGGGATTTTGGTCGGGCTTAATTGGAATGGTATGCTGAATGATAATTTTATCATAAAACTTCAAGTCTGCATAATCCCAAGCAAAGACATTAGAAAATTCTGGCAATAAATAATTGTATTTGTCTCCTCAGGAGATAAAAACTTGGACAATTTGAACATCTTAGGCTTGTCCATTCTTCCGATGTTCACATTCTCCTCCACACCTTTCTCTGTAGGAACTGATGTCGACTTCCTAGCAACATCATCCTGATCAAATAATTCTTCCAAAGGTATGAGACCTCCTGGAATATTGTTATCCTTCAGCTATAGTATATCAACCTGAGTGGCTTCAATGACTTGATCATCCTTGTCTTAAACTTCATCAATGAAAGAATTCTCGACTTCACCTTTGTTTTGTAGAAAGATGTTTAATTGTTTGTCATCCCAAAATACTTGCTAATACCGCAAGTTGTTAGGGATAGTCAGCCAATGTTTTACATGGATTTCAAATTTCTTATTGGAAAATATGGGGACCTTGAAATTACTTGTCGTTGTAGCAAGCGAATTTGCCATAAGATTCTAACTTCTCGGCACTACTGAAAATGTATGCTTGGGAAACATCTTTAGGATATCTAGTAAAAAATTCCTGTATGCTCTCATTCATGGATGCTTGGCCTGGTATTCCCCTTTTACCAGTTTTATCACAAGTTCAAAGTCGACATAAACTGAAATTCTTCTTGCGCCCAACGTTTTCAGGATTTTGAGGTCGGTGATCAATACCTCATATTCTGCCCCATTGTTATAACAATCAAAATCCAACTTATATGAACATAATATTACATTTTTTGGAACTTTACCTAGCTGATGAAGAGGACTGCAGATCCAAATTCCAATTCCTGCCTGTAATATTCCAAAATTAGCATGCAGCTAATTGGAATATTAATTTTTTATCATGTCACTTAGGTGATAAATAAATGGGTAAGGAGGCCCATAAATTTCAGAAATATGAATAAAATCCCTCATAGTGTGAAAAGGGATAGTCATAAGAGCTGGATTTCACACCCTCATGTGTGAAAAGGGGCATTTGCATGTGGACAAGGTCAAGTTTTACCAAGTCAACAATGTTGGGATAGGAGGTGGAGAACACTTTGAGAGAAATCACATTATGAATGGGAGGAGGATTCTTTGGTGAAGGAAACCCTAATGAGTGGGACCCATGGTGATAGGGCTTTCAATTGTTTAAAAGGAGGGCAAGGCATCCATTTTTATTCATGTTATGGATTATTGATTTCATGGTTTGATTAGACTTTGTGCATTCTCTTGCTGTTTAGCAGAGTTTTTGTGCTGCTTAGCACAAGGGATTCTTGTTTATGAATTCCTTCTCCTTTCAAGAGAGACCTCTTGAGGGAGCTTTCTCTTCATTTCTCCACATTCAGGCTTCATGCAAAGCATCATCCTTCAGCTACAATGCAGTTTCTGTTTAGAGCTGGGTTGTGTTGTAGGGTGTTGCAGTGGAGGTTACTCAACACCACTTTCAGAGCTTATTTTTCAGAGGAAGAAGCCTTATTTACTTTGGAGGATCAGTGAGGAAGCATCTGGGTTGATTTCATCATATTTTGCATCAGGTCAACCATTTTTCATTAGCTATAGCACAGTCCCTCTCCTTGACTGCATTATTTTCAGTGAGCTTTTGCAGTGAGGGTTGCAGTGTTCGTTTGGAGAGTGAGATCTTCAGTGTTAGGATCACCCTTTCACTTGGAAGATCCATTGGAGGAGGTTTTTTCATCTTGTGCATCATATACAACCATATCCATCTAGTTCTTGAGTTGTAGCTACTACTCAGTATTCAGACTGCAACTCCGGCATTTTTTCCATTTTGCATATTTCAGCCAATCCTTCCAGGATTGTCTTGAAATTCTATTTGGGAGCCTAGATCTTCACTCCCAATGTTGTATGAGCCATACATTTGTATATCCATGTATTGAAATTTTCTAGCAGCAGTTTCTCCTTATAAAATTGCACTGTCATAGCCTTGGGATTTCTTGTGTAGCAGTGTTTTTCATATTTCATGTACATGTTTTCTTGAGGCTAGTATTGCCTAAATTGAGTGAATATTTCCTCAAGATTTTGTATACATTTTGATGTTGTAACTTAATATGATGGCTATGTTATATTCTTAAATTTTATGAGTTGATTTATCATTTCTACTCCAGTTTGTGATCATGTATTGTTGTATCTTCAATTTTGGAATATTTTAAGATATTCCCATTATTGCTGATTTTCCCTATTTTGGGATATTATAGTGGTATCGGAGCATAATCTTGGCTCAGCCTGTGGAATCTCAGCCATTATACTATCAAGAGAATAGAATATGAATAGAAATAATACTCCATTCTTTGGAGGAAAGAAGGAGGAGAGGCTCTCAAAGCTTCTTCGTAAATCTATACAAAGCATATAAGGAGATCTCAAGAAAATAAGAAGGGAGATGTGTATAGGGTCTCCAAGAGAGTTTGAATCTGAATAAAACTCTAGAATTTCATATAATGAGTGTGAGCATGCAGCCACAAAAATGATGCACAATGCAGTCACATGCCCAGAATTTCCATGGGAGAGATGGAAGAAGAAGGAATGACTAGGAGGGAAACTCTTAGTGATTTTCTGTAAGAGTATGATTCTCAAACTTAGAAGTTTAGAGATCATATTACTTTTCCATATTTTTGCAAGATCAATGTGAAGAGAAGAAAGAAAAATTATATGGGTATATTTCTTCTGTCTACTTTTGATGGTTCACCTACATGTTCAGCCGAAGCTTGGGTGGAAGAACTAGACACCTTTTTGCAACAACACCAAATTTCTGAAGATGAAGCCATCAGAGTTGCAGCACTGCATCTTGGAGGTAAAGCCTATGCATGGTGGATATTTGAGTCTTTCTCTTTGAAAATTTCAAATAATTATTCTTATGCAAGGTTTATTAAGACATTGGTGGAAAGGTTTGATGGAAAACTTTCTGCAACACATGTGGTAAAGTTAAACAAACACGAAAAAACAAAAACCTTGCATGTGATGGAGGAAACCATAAACTCAACTCCAATTCAGAAAACCATTGAGGAGGTTGACATATTGCGTCATACCTTGTTAGAGGCAAAGCCTCTATCTCATATTCCTGAACAAGAGGGCATGGAGATCCCTTTTTCAAAAGAGGATCCAGTCATTGGGAGGTTGTCATGTCTAGAGTTTATATAGCACCTCATGCAGAGGAAGAGGGAGCTCTTGCTCCAAATAGAGGGATTCTTGTATCATTGCAAGGAATTCCCCAGGATCTCACATGTGGAGATCAAGGCACAACTCATGATCTACATCTACCATTAATGATAGGGTGTGAAACTATGGAGATAAAAGGAGGAGATAGGGAGGATGACAACATCATGTGATGAGAAGCACACACCCCTATCTATTTTAGGAGGTTGATGCACCTAAGAGGGAGATTGGATTGTGCAGTGAGGGCAAGGACAAGTCTTTCCATTCATATATGTAGTCTACTCTTGATGTTGATGTCTCATTCCATGGAGACATTTCACCAAGGAGACCACCAGATCAGAAGATGATGAGAGATGCTTCACATTTTGAGGCACCATTCATTGATTTTAGAGGAGTGGAGACCTTGGGAGGTCATTGTACAGTGCTGAGAGTCTTGGGTAGACTCAAGGATGAGGGAGATATTCTCCCAACATCATCATTACCCACTCTCACTTCAGATTCTACGCTGTGGCAGAAGCACCATGGGAAGGATAACAGCCTTCCAACTTGCATCTTTGGCATGGGAGATGTCAAAGAGGAGGATGACCATATGACAGATGTTCTTCATGAGAGATCATCAATGCTGTCACTATTCTGGATAGATCCATATTGGAACTCCCAGCTGTTGGTGGAGTATTCCAAGGATCTTTTCACTTGTATGATATTGGCTGACCAGCTACATGAGAAGGGATATTCAGTTAGAGATGGGGTCATCTACTATCATAGTAGGATCTTCTTATCTAGAGCTTCCAAGCTCAAGGATAAGTTGCTACAAGTAGCTCATGAAGATTTCCTTTTCAGCCACACTTATTCTGTGAGAGCATAACACACCATCATGGAGGGGTATTTTTGGGAAGGCTTTGAGGAGGATATATATTAGCATATGAGGAGATGCATGGATTATGTAGAGATGGAGGAGATACATAACTCTTTGGAAGAGTTAGCACAACCACCTATTTTCTCTTTGAGGATGAGAGGAGTCTCATATGTGAGCCACTCCATTTGCATGAGAAAGACATGTGGTAAGGGTATTGCTTGTTTGCATAATGACTTGTATAATGTATATATGCATCCCTTAACCATACATGTGTAGGACTTTTCTCAAAGAAGGAACATTATTCCTTTTAGACTTCATGGTCTAATTGAGACCATAAGCAACATTGATGATGGCCACTCCCTAGGAGATGTTAGGGAAACGATGTCTTATGCAAAACATGCTCACTTTACACCATACACCATACACTTTCTCCAAACTTGTGAGGAGATTGGGGCAGCAAGTAAGTGGTTGAGAAGCCACACACTTTGTGATTTCATGTTTCAGTTGAGAGTCAAACTGCGTTGGTTGCATTTGAGGGACCATTATCCTTCTCCCTTGCTTCATATGGCAGCTAGTATGATTCTCATTGTCGTTCCCTATGTTGCTGTTGTTTTTATCTTTGTTGGGAGCATGATTGGGAGAGAGACACATTGGCTAGATGTGTCCTTGGGGAAGGATATTTCCCACATTGTTTGCATTACATGTTCTAATGGGAGCATGGGAGATGATATGACCACCAAAGAAAAATACTTGTCTCTTATGGAGGTGGGCCATGGGGTTGATTGGATGCCATATGATGGTGATTTCCAACTCATCATATATGGAATGATTTGGGCCAGCATGTTTCATAATGTTGGAGAGGAGATCCTTGAAGATCTAGTCTTCATTTTTCCTCTTAAGGGAAACATTATTATAGCCCAGGATCAACAAGCACTCTACACTTATCATAAGTGGAGAGGAGGATACTGTTGGGTAGGCTATTTTGTCTAGCATGATTAGATTTTCAGCCCACCAACATTACCAAATCTCAAGGTGGAGGATGATTTGCATGTGTTACCATTTTGGAGGGTGGCTCATTTTGTATGGATGATAGCTTGGGGATGGGAGATCCCAATGTATATCAGACCTCATGCCTCAAGAAGGCCTTTAGACAACCCATTGTTGCCTCCATGGATGTTTTACATGATGATATCTATTTGGTATTCACACCAAAAGATAGCTTGCATACTTGGGAGGGACAACTTGGAGATATATTGATGAGACAACATCTTGATCCTTGGAGGATTTTACCATATGAGGATGCTACCGGGGAACAAGAGGAGGCTTCTCAGTTCTATCCTTGCAGTTGCTTGAGGACAAGAAACATTTGGGAGGGGAGGAATGTAATATTCCAAAATTAGCATGTAGATAATTGGAATATTATTTTTTGCTCATGTCACTTAGGAGATAAATAAATGGGTAAGGAGGCCCATACATTTCAGAAATATGAATAAAATCCCTCATAGTGTGAAAAGGGATAGTCATAAGAGATGGATTTCACACCCTCATGTGTGAAAAGGGGCATTTGCATGTGGACAAGGTCAAGTTTGACCAAGTCAACAGTGTTGGGATAGGAGGTGGAGAACACTTTGAGAGATATCACAGTATGAATGGGAGGAGTATTATTTGGTGAAGGAAACCCTAATGAGTGGGACCCATGGTGAGAGAGCTTTCATTTGTTTAAAAGGAGGGCAAGGAAGCCATTGTTATTCATGTTATGGATTATTGATTTCATGGTCTGATTAGACTTTGTGCATTCTCTTGCTGTTTAGTAGAGTTGTTGTGCTGCTTAGCACAAGGCATTCATGTTTAGGAATTCCTTCTCCTTTCAAGAGAGGCCTCTTGAGGGAGCTTTCTCTTCATTTATCCACATTCAGGCTTCAGGCCAAGCATCCTCCTTAAGCTACAACGCAGTTTCTATTTAGAGCTGGGTTGTGTTGTAGGGTGTTGCAGTGGAGGTTACTCAACACCACTTCCGGAGCTTATTTTTCAGAGGAAGAAGCCTTAATTCATTTGGAGGATTAGTGAGGAAGAATCTTGTCTGATTTCATCATCTTTTCCATCAGGCCAACCATTTTCCATCAGCTATAGCGTAGTCCCTCTCCTTGACTGCATTATTTTCAGTGAGCATCTGCAGTGAGGGTTGCAGTGTTTGTTTGGAGGGTGATATCTTCAGTGTTAGGATCAGCCTTTCACTTGGAAGATCCATTGGAGGAGGTTTTTTTAGTTTGTGCATAATCTACAGCCATCTCCATCCATTTCTTGAGTTGTAGCTACTACTCAGTCTTGAGATTACAACTCCAGCATTTTTTCCATTTTGCATATTTCAGCCAATCCTTCCAGGATTGTCTTGAAATTGTATTTGGGAGCCTAGATCTTCACTCCCAATGTTGTATGATCCATAAATTTTTATATCCATGTATTTACATTTTCTAGAAGCATTTTCTCCTTATAAAACTACGTTGTCATATCCTTGGGCTTTCTTGTGTAGCAGTGTTTTTCATATTTCATCTACATGTTTTCTTGAGGCTAGTATTACGTAACTTGAGTGACTATTTCCCCAAGATCTTGTATACATTTTTCTGTTGTAACTTAATATGATGGCTATGTGCTCTTCTTACATTTTATGAGTTGATTTATCATTGCTACTCCAGTTTGTGATCATGTATTTATGTATCTGCAATTTTGGAATATTATAAGATATTCCCATTATTGCTGATTTTCCCTATTTTGGGATATTACACTGCCCGTCTTTCCCCAAGGCACCATCAAAATCCATGGTGTTAGTCATCAGTAATTTTTTCCTTTGTAGATGACTAAATACTTATCCTAGATTTCTAGAAACAAAATTCATGAATCTTGTGAGTTCTAGAAATGTCACTGCCTTCATTATCCTTAGGATAAATTTTTCACTGTTCTACTACTATATCAAGACATGGCCAGCCTATCACTCCCAGAATACCAATCATAAGGATTTTTCCACTCATTTTCACTATGTTTTCCATCTCTGGCCTTACCACTCTGTTTTGACTTGCTTAACCCTTCTATTTACACCTTGGATTTCCAAGTAGCCTAACCTTTTCCCCTATTCACCAAGTGCCTCAAGAAGTGGTGGTTTTAAGCTACCTTTCTAGGCTCTTTAGATAAATCCAAAGTCATCAATTTTTAGGTCTGCAATGCATAAAGGTTTTTCAAAACTCTGTTTTACACCTAAAACCCCTAATTCAAGTTTTCAACCAAAGGCCTCCCAATAGGTCATGTAGGGTCTCATAGGTTATTCATTGTTTTGGTTCTCTAAACTCACTATTTTACATGTGCCCAAAGATGAAATCAAATTAAAATGAGGGTTAGCTCATGATTGTCCAAAAGGTATCAAAAAGTCTTCAAGAAAGGACCTTCTTGGTCAAAGCACAACCTCTGCAAAAGATAGTTGCCCATCTTAGACATTTCTATAGGAATGAATGAGAGGGCCATTAGTGGAAAAAGAGGTAAGGTAAGAAGGGAAAATCATCCCTAAGGGTAGCCACATAAAAGGAGAGGCAGTAGGCCTATGAACAAAGAAAATCAGGGTTTTATGACCGATTGGCTATAAAATGTTGCCCAATAAAGAGTCCATACAAAGTATCACAAGGACAGAGGTACATCAGCACCACTGAGCATAAATTGAAGATTGATCGAAACTAGAAATGAAGTTGAGAGACCTCCTTGATGACAACAGGCAGAAGTTGAAAAATGATATCAAAAGGTGATTTACATGGTCTGTCCAGGAACATTGTTTCACTGCACCAAAAGGAGAAATTGAAAAGAGTATCAGTATGAAGGAGTCTAAAAATTTCAAGTGCAGTCAAATTTCTTCAAAATAGTCAAAAGAAGGAAAGCAGAAGGCTAAGTGTCAAATGAGAAATCAAATTTAGCACAAGTTCTACTATTGAGTAAATAAGGTATCAAACTCCAAAAAGGTTTACAAATAGACCAAAACATTGTGTTATGGTGCCTACAGCAGATCAGAAGTGGTCAATGAAAAACACAGCAGGCATGATGTACAACCTTTGGCAAAACATATATATCATTGTAAAAAACACTGAGAGGGAAAAAGTTTATGTTTTCAAATCAACTACCAAAAGGTCATTGTTATGTTTAAGTCACCACCTGCAGAAAAGGAAATATCAGCAAAGAGATAAAAAGAAAAAAAGAAAAAACATTAGCAAAGGTGGGTTTCTAGCTTTAATTTATTATTTCGAGGATATAAAAGCATCATCATTCACCACTCTACTCATTTTTCATTTGCACAAAGGAGAGAAAGCATTCAAAGGAGAAAAACTCTAAAAAACTGGTAGATCTCGGGCATAAAACCCTTGCGCTACATGCTTGAGGAGACATGCTATGCACCTGTATGTGCACCCTATGGAATTTACAACAGGGCACTATGCGCCTGTTGTAGTGTGCTACACGCAGAGCACACTCAACGCATATCCCGATAGCCCGAGCCCCTGCTCACCCGACAGGCTTGAGCCTCGCCTCCGATGCTACGCGCTGGTCCGTTTAATTGCGTGCAGGACCACTCGACAACATGCAGTTTCCGCCCGAGTGCTACGCATAAGGGTGTGCAGAAGCCACCCGAAAGCCCAAGTGCTACGCGCCTGTCCGTTCAGGTCATGCAGAAGCCACCCGACTAGCCCATGCTGCACTCCTGTGTGTTTTTCTTCAGCTCGAAGGATTTCTTCATAAGGTCATGCCATCCAACTGCCTCAGAACTTCTAAAATTCTTTCTTAGCACCTCCTAAGGGTTCTAAAGAGGTATTTAGACCTATTTACCCTTTTTTATACTGTTTTTAAGGGTGAATTTAGAGAAAGAGGTAAAAACCCTAAAAAATAAAAGTTGGGTCCCCATGCTAAAAAACATTACTGATTGAAGAGAATTCATCCATCTACATACTGAAAACACACTGAGGCCCAAGATTTCCCTCTTCAATCATCATTTCCACTCCAAATTTTCAAATCACTGCCTTTCTCATTATCATCTCACTTTCCCTCTCCATATCCTTTCATAAACAATTTGCAGGGTTTTTGGTTTCAAGACAAGAGTAAAGGATAAAATGCCTAGAGAAGGCAGTGCTGATAGTGGCGAGGTAGGCCAAAGGCCTAGAGGATAGTAGAGAAAGGCTAGGAGAGTGTGTTAGGGCCTAAAAATACCTCAGGTTGAGAAAGGTAGGATCTAGGATAACATCAAACCACGCTTAACCTGGTAGCTAGCCCTACCAGGTCGGGAGAGGGATCTCTCCTGGTCAATCTAAGAAAATATGGCCAATGAAAGCTTGAGATGACTGATGTGATGACTAATTTTAGGCTAGGTATGTGTACATAGGTGTTTGATTGAATTTGATGATGTTTTTTTGGCTCAAATGAGAAAGGCAGATTTGGGCCTGGGGAATGAGGCTCAGTTTTGCAGAGATCTCTATGGGGCAAGGTAGACAAGTGATTTGGTACTTCAAATTGAGTGATATGGAGAGGTTTTAGATATATGGGGAGTTGAAAAGGGCATGAAGAACTCAGGGATCCTTTTCAAACAACTGAAAACATAGATAACTAAGCAAACCCTAAGTAGAGCACTACACTTTCAATGTATTCTACCTTTATCTTTGTTTGATTTAGTTAAGATGAAATAAAGAGATATATGTCATACATAAAACATACGTAGAATTAAAATTATAGAAGAAAACACAATACCAAAGCAAGATGCCACATGAATCCCATAAAGTGCTGCAAACCACTGGTGTATTCCTTAGCCAAACTGCTGAAATGAGTATACAATAAGCTCCAAGATTTCACAAAAATCCAACCTTCTGCCAAAGTCCTGTTAGCCACCTATAATATTTTGTTATACCCAAAGGTGGCTAAATATGTTTTGAGCCTTCAAAGAACAAATTTCATCACTAAAAATTGTTGGCTTTTGAAGACTCCTTGAAGGCCTTCTGCCTTTGCCCAAAATCCTCATTGCTGTTCTCATCTCATACTCTGAAATTTCTGCTGAAATACAAAGAAGAAACTGCTGCAAAGCCATCCCTTTTCCCTTTCTCCCACTCGAAATTAACCTTCTTTTCCTTTTCCTTTTTTCCCATATTTTTCCTCTATTATTCATATTTTCCTTTCTTCCCTTCATAAATCACCCTTCCCATGGTTAAAAACTCACTTTTTAACCCTTTCGGCACCCTTTGTTTCCATTAAAATCCTTGAAAATTCTCATAAAAAACAAAGTTTCATTGTTATGGACCTAAGCCCCTAGGCTAAGCCCTAAACCACTTCCCCACCATACGCTTTGGGTCTGGAACCACTTGCTAATACGATAAAGTGCTAATCGCATCGAAAAGAATCGAAGGCATGATCTTTGCCATACTCCAAAAGTTTGATTTGAATTCTTTCTGGCAAAACCGATCGCATCGTTTATTTTATATATCTAGTAAGCAGCCTCCATTTTAAAACATTGTAAATTTTCATTCTTATTACCTTTTCCTTCATAAAACCCAGAACCCACTTGTCTGATTTCAACTTAGAAGCACAGTCACGTGTTTTAATAAAATGGGTTGATAAAAAAGACCGATCGCACAATCGCGATCAAAGAATTTAAAATGGGTTGATCGAAAGGACCAGGCCCAAAGTTTCGATTGCGATTAGGCCAGCGGTTTCGGTTACGTTAGACCGCCGAGTTTCGATTCTTGATTAGGCCCGCGGTTTTGATTGCGATCCTTCAATAAATCTGGTCGTCACAGTTTTGTGATTCAGATCGGCGACGATCCCAAAACTACTCTCCTTATTTTCTCCTTATTCCTTTTTGTTTTCGTCTCCATAGTTAGTTTTGCCTTCATCCGACGGCTTCGCTCCTCCCCCGCCATCTGAAGCAGTTTTAACCTATTTTCGCAGGATTTCTTAACTATTTTTTGTGTTTTGCAGGCGTTTTAATGGTTTTCCATTTGTTTAATGAAAGAAAGCCAAGGGTAGGTAAAGACGTTTCCTACGCCTTCGAGCTGTTAAAGAGAAACATCTATGGGGTTTCGCTCCATTGTTTTCTCAATGCTTCATGGGCATTGATGCCTTTAAAAATCCCAGTGCGGCCTGCACATCGACAAGACACTGTTTTAATTCAAAAACAGTTAAAGAGTATCAGTTTGAAGACAGAACACAGCAAATGAAGATTGAAGACGGTTTTTATGGGGATTACGGCTAAGACCGTTATCAAAAGCCTAATCCCCAATCTAAAACACAGTTTAAAGGAAAAACCTAAAGTGTTTCATCAGACAGAAAGCCTCCACCGCCACATCTGAGGCAAATTGATTCCTCAGCTACCACCGAGCCACCTATCGCCTCAAACCTTTCAAAACAGAGGCCGAAGTTATTGAAGAAAATCAGATATTCGCCTCCAGCGCAGCCAGGGAGTTACTTCTGCAAGGAAATCAATGCAGAAAATATCTACAGAGTTACTCCAAACATTACATAAAGCCTCAAAGTCAAATAAAGCTCCCACCGAGCTTAATCCATAAATGTAAAACAGTTAATACAGTGTTCCACCTGTGAACTTCTTCATCGAGCCTCTCAAAGGGCCGAGAAGTCTTGAACCTGTATTAATTATCCTGAGAGATATTTTCTTAGATCACCTCCTCATTCTTCTATAAATACCTCAGAAGAAGATGAGAAATTGTTGGTTGCAGAACTTTGAAATACACTTGAGCTCGAGACTTCTATTTGTACATAGTTTTCACTGGCCCTTGAAGCTCTGTTTGCGCTAGAGTAGTTAGGTTGAATAGTGAAGATGATTGTTGAACTAAAACATTGGACTTGAAGATTGTAACTGGTTTGACATCAATATAAAAGCTGTTTCTTGGGATCCTGGTCTTTATCACTGGTGAAGTGCTTCTTTCTTTGTTAAATCGTTTTCCTTCTATGTATGCCATATTGTTCATTTTCCCTCTGTAAAGAACAGTTTAAACAGGGTTAGGATTTTCTGTATAGTAGTAACCTTCTCTGGCTGAGAAATCTTTATCTTAATGTTTTCTTCAGATTTATTTATTTGAGAATGATTCAATACAGTTTAAACAGTTAGGAATGTTGGTGTTCCCTCGTCTTTCTGTTTGCTCAAACATTGTTCTCGAATGTTATTTCCATTATTTGCTATTAAAGTTAGACTAGAGAAGATATGGTTTTCCTTGATTCCTAGATTCTTTTCTCCAAAGGCAGATTCTGAAAGTTTCCCTTGGTGTTGACTGAAAGCAGACTAGGTTTAAAAGTACTTTATCTAATCTTAAGTTACACTCTATTTTTCTTATGTGTTTTCATACTTTCTGAAGGTAATTATGTGGATTACTGGATTGTTTGTCAATTAAGCTGCTTTAATAAGAACTTGCCCAAGAATTCTATGGTTAGCCCTGTCCTTGGTTGGTTTTAAAACAGTTACTTAAGAGGCTTTTCTTGTTTGGACTGACTATAAATTCTATGAGAAATTATTATCAGTTTCCATCCCTCCAACATTTTAATGTTTCCATTCCATCATTTTAATCTCAATAATCTTGTGGTATAGATAACTTGCCCCTTGGATCACACTTGATGTTGTTGTTCAATTAAAGCCCAGATATGACTCCATAGCCCAATGGACTAAAAACCAGCGTTATATCTATCTATCTGCCAAAGCTGTTCTATTTGCTTGCAACTTCTCACTTTTGAAACTTTTTGCACTTAGGACTTTCCCCTCAAGTAACATTTCATGCTCAACCATCCAAAACAAAACAAAACCCTTGGCCTGCATAACTAGCCTAATATCATTACCTTAAGCTTTTCAAAGACAATATCCATCTTTGTACATATTGGAGAGATCCCTCTCTGGATTCAGGAGGGCTAGATCATTTGTATCATCCAAGAATTGTTCATTCATGTAATGTATTGGAGGTTGCCCCCTCGAAGTGGCTTATTTATAAGGCGTTGATATCTCTTTTCTTCTCTTTTTGGAGTTGGTTACACAACAGTGAAACTCATAACACCAATCAAATGTTGGTTTAATTTTGCACCCTCGTGAGATACAATATGACCCAGATATTCCACCTCTTGTACTCCAAACAAACATTTGGATTTTTTTGCATATAATTGTTTCTCCTGCAATAGTTTGAGCACCCTGTCAACATGTTCAACATGATCCTTCCAAGACCTGCTGTAGATTAGTATATCATCAAAATATACTAGCACAAATTTTCTAAGGAAGGGTTTGAAAATGGAATTCATCAACCCTTGAAATGTAGAAGGTGCATTGGTAAGGCCAAAAGGCATGACCAAAAATTCATAATGACCCTCATGAGTTCGAAATGTTGTTTTTGGAATATCTTTAGTCTTCATTCTAATTTGATGATATCCTCAACGAAGATCCAACTTGGTAAAATAAATTGCTCCATGTAATTCATCCAATAATTCATCAATCACAGGAATGGGAAATTTGTCCTTAATGGTGAGCTTATTGAGCTCCCTATAATCCGGACACATTCGCCATGATCCATCCTTCTTGTGTACCAATACTACAGGAGCAGAGAAAGAACTTTGACCGGGTTGAATTATACCCGCCTCTAACATTTCTGCAATCATACGTTCAATTTCGCTCTTTTGGAAGTAAGGATATCTATAAGGCCTGATGTTTGGAGGAACACTTCCTGGAATCAAATGAATAGCATGATCATGATCACGAATCGGTGGGAGTCCTTTGGAGTTTCAAACACCTTGGAATGATTGTCCAAGACTTGTTGGAGATCTGCAAAAATAGATGATTTTGATGTCGGAACTTCTAGTGAGCATAATTGTGCAATTACGCCTCGTTGTTCTTTCTTTAGAAGCTTTGTCATGACATTAGAGCTTATTATCCTTCCTGGCTTCCCTTCAATACCCCGTAATTCGACTTCCTTTCCTTCGGAAAAAAATTTCAAGAAAAGTTCTTGAAAATTAAAAGCTACCATCCCCAAAGATTGTAACCATTGTACTCCTAGTACAACATCAGCACCTCCCATAGGAATGGAAAGCATTGGACTAGTCAATACATATTCCCCCATGGTTAGCTTGATATTATGGCATTTTCCAGAACAATTTATAGTTCCTCCATTTGCAACCATCACTTGACATTCTGGTGCCGGGTATAGGAAACAATTTAATTCCTTGGCTACCTTACAATGAATAAAATTATGGGTGCTACCTGAATCAATCAACACTATTACCTTTCTCTTCTTGATTTGTCCTTTTATCTTGAGAGTTTGAGGAGTGGTAATTCCTGCCAGTGCATTACATGATATGGTTGGATTCATTTCTTCCTCTTCTGGGGCTGGTTCCTGGTGTATATCGTCTTCTTGTTCATTTTCTTCTTCCTCTTCACAATCTATGTAAAATAATTTCTTCTCAGCACACTTATGACCTTTAGTGTATTTGCTATCACAACTCTAGCAAAGCCCTTTTGCTCTTTTTTCTTCCAATTGTTGTGGTGTCAACCTTGTAGGTTGTGGAAATCTAGGCGTAGCAACACTTCCTTCTTTATAGAATTGAGTGGTAGGCTTCCTTGTTGCCATAATTTTACATTCAACTTTTCTTGCCAACCTGAATGCCTTCTCCAATGAATCAGGTTCCAAAACACGAACTTCATGTTGGATGTTATCCTTTAAAGTGCCTAGGAAGAGATCAATCCTGTGTCCCTCTGGAATATCAGTTACCCTTATATTCAATTTTTGGAAGTCCTCAATGTGCTGCCCCACTAAACCCTTTTGTTTGATATTTATCAATTGGGTAAAGAACGTGTTGCTCTTTGTATCCTCATAATGTGCTATCATTTCCTCCGTAAAAATTGACCAAGTGACAATTTTTTTACGGGAGCAAAGCCATTGATACCATACAAATGTATTTTGTTCTAAATGTAAAGTTGAAATACGTACCTTTTGTGTGTTTTGCACGTTATGGAGATCAAAATATTGCTCCATCTGTAGTATCCATGTTACCGGATCCTTTCCATCAAACTTCTTCATATCCATTTTTGGAATATGGTGGTTCTTCCCGCCAACATTCGAGTTTATGAAATCATGATTAGCATTTATTTTGTTCTCATAATGAGGTTCTTCTCCTATATTTCTGCCATTAGGAATCATTTCTGGTTTTAATCTTGTCATCAAGCCTTCCATGTATGCTTTTATATCACTCTTCATGTTTTCCATGTTGTCTTTCATGTCATCCATCTTAGCTTCCACGCCATCCATCTTAGCTTCCACGCCATCCATTATGCCTTTCTTCAAACCGTCCATCTTAGCTTCCATGCCTTCCATCTTAGCTTCCATGCCTTTCTTAAAACCATCCATCTTCACTTCCACGCCTTTCTTCAAAACCTCCATTTCATTTTTTGTTGCTTTTTGTGAGAGTGAAATTTGTTGCACTTGCTCTTGTAATTTTGATAGATCATGTTGCAATTCTTCATCTTCATGAGTCATAGTAGAGCCTTCTAAAGGCTTAATGGGTGTTGAATTCTTTTTAGGGGCCATTTTAGAATCCAATATTGATATCTATTCTACAAGCTGCCCTTGGAATCAATTCTACTTGATTCTTCAAACAAGACTTATGCAATTCGGAAAAAAAAATACACACCTTTTACTAGCTTTTAGGAGCTCTCTATTGAAATTGAATTATCTATGTAATTGAAAATCTTAAATATCTGAAATTAAGTCCTGTAGTAGCCCTCTGAAGCTTCTTTCAAATGCCACAGGTCTGACCTGATTTGGATTCTCCAAGACAAATTTGTGTCCAATCTCCCACAATGACCTAATTCTGGACTGGTTCAGTAGAGTGAACTTGTACGACTTGCCACGTGTCACTGTTTTGTCCTTTGTCTCTGAAATTGATAGCCAAGAAACTACAGGCTGTGTACTTGCAACCAATTTTGACGGCACTCCAATCCAATCTCCAGAGAGAGAGTTATTGAACTTTTCCCACGATCACCTCTTTGAGATGAAATTCAGGAGCCTGAAAAAGCACTACCTTCCACAGATCATATCTCCAAAAATATTGCGAACCAAGCTCTGAAATTTTTTGATGAATTTCCTCAGGATTTCAGCTTCGCACCATATGAATTTCAGATTCTGACCCTTCGTAGAAAAAAATTTATAGCGCAAATGCCACGATGACCTGTTTAGGAGCCTGAACAAATACCTGACTTCCACAGATCATATCTCCGAAATTATTGCGAACCAAACTCTGAAATTTTTATACAAGCTTCCTCAGGATTTTTTCTTCGCACCCTAAAAATTTCAGCTTCTGAAACTTCGTAGAAAAACAGTTATAGCGAAAATTCCACGATGACCTGTTTGGAGCAGCGAAACCCTAGAATCCAAAGCTCTGATACCAAATGTTGTGTAACCAGCTCCAAAAATAGAAGAATAGAGATATCAACGCCTTAGAAATAAGCCACTTCGAGGGGAAACCTCCAATACATTACATAAATGAACAATTCTTGGATGATACAAATGAACAAAACCTCCTTCTATATATAGGAGTCCATGGGGCCACAATATAATCCTAGTGGGGCCACAATGTAATCCTAGCCGACCTAACAATAATAATGTAAGGGCAAAATAATAACAATATGGGGGTTACAGGGGTACAATAATAACAATAAAGGGTTTACACTAACAATAATAAGGGGCTATACTAGTGATATAGGGACCTAACATTCACCATCTCCAACTTGAAAGCCAAAAACATCCATTTCAATCCATCACTAATGGTTTTCACATAGTTGGGAGTCAGCAGCCTTTCAACTCAGAAGGTGAAGAGAAGAGCAATAAAGAAATTTTTGAACAAAAGGATCTTCCTCTTGAAAAAGAGGAAACCTTTAACAACCCCCCTTCTCAAGAATATAATAACCTCTTCACAGAGTTTAGCCCATTGAATCTAAGCATACAAGGGCTACAAGAGGACAACACTGTCAAATATGATGAGTCCTCCAGTTCAGAAGATGATGCAGAGGAAGGAGAAAAACAAATAGAAGACTATCCTGCTATGGATATATCATCTTCTCAAGAAGAAACGTCTCCCTTCACTGATATTAGTCTGTCATTTAAAGAGCCTGAATTTGTATTAGAAGCAAGCATGTGTTTAGAGAAAGAAAATATTTCATAGTTTGCTATTGTGCAGGTTAAGGATGATGAGGCTTCCAAGAAAAATTATGAAGAGATGCCCCTCAAAGCTAAAGTCTCGGAAGCAGACAGTCTACCAGACATGGAGGGAAAAAAAGAAGAGAATATTCATCTTTTCTTTGTTGATCCTTTGGAGAAGTGTGTGGAAATCCCAACTGGCTCAAATTATCAAGCATTGATCCTTTGCAAGAGCTAGAGACATGAAAAGTTGTCACCTTCTATGATAGCCTTGATATTGAAGGATAAACTTCAATATGTTCTATGGATACCTCTGACAAGCAGCCAGAGTTACTACTTCCTCTTGACATTACTCAGTTGGCTGCATTGGCATTTTTGTATCATATGATAAATATAAATACTCCATGTTTAGAATAGGCTAGATAGGGATGTCAATAAAGCTCACTCCTGAGCATGTAGGTAGTTGTTGTTTTCTGCTTAGGAGAAAAATCAAGAATCAAAAATACAAAAACAAAGAAAAATGAAAAGAGGGCAGAAATGAAAACAAGAAAGACAAAGCCCCATGCCAAAAAAGAGAAATAAATTCTGAAAGTGTGCAAGCTCAAATGCCACTCCTCAAAAACACACTTCTAGTTAGTCAAACTGTTTAAACTTGACTAATTAGCTTTAAATTTTCTGCTGATAGGTTAGTGAATTTGATTTGCCAAACTGTTTAATCTTGGCTTATCAGTAGATAGTTTAAGTTAAGAATGAAAGGCTCAAACATGTTCAAAACCTGAGCCAAAGTTTCCAAAAGGAGATGACTCAAAACTGTTTTATTTTCTGAGTCAAAGAAAGTGTAAATCTGGTTCTAAATCGCTCAAAATCTGAACCAGAAGAAAAGAAAAGATAGCTCAAACAAAGTAAAAAACAGAGCTGTGCAGAAAGGGAAGGCAGTACTTAAACTTTCAGATCTTAAGCCTTCTATTTTGATTTAATTTTCTGCAAATAATAATCTATGTGCAGCTTGTTCTTATGCCATAGATCATAGCAAGTCAAACAACTCAATCTTGACTTGACTATTTTTAAATTTCTGTTGTAGAATTTAGAGAATGAAAGTTTGTTGGACTGTTTAATCCCAACAAACAATAGACTAGGTAGAGAAATATCTGAGCTCAACTGTTTAATCTGAGTTTAGGGAGAAATAAGGATTAGAAATAGATTAGATTTCCTGCTTTCAAAAGAATAAAATGTTGTGAATAGAGTTTGCCAATCCAAGTGCACTCTGTTGAAGAAAAAATGTTAGATCAGTAGGATTGGGTAGGTAGAAGGTTGTATTGATGAAGTTCATCATTTTTCATAACTAATATCATTTTTTCAGAGCTAATCAAGACCATTCAGCAAATAAAGAGAAATTCATTGGATGAGGCACATGGTCAGCATCCCAGAAGGAATAATGGATCAGGAACAGGCCTACCTCCCAGAGAAATCAAGTCTGAATTCTTGATGCCTTCAAGAAGGCACCATCCCCAAGTGGAGCCACTGTTAGCCACCTATAATATTTTGTTATACCCAAAGGTGGCTAAATATGTTTTGAGCCTTCAAAGAAAAAATTTCATCACTAAAAATTGTTGGCTTTTGAAGACTCCTTGAAGGCCTTCTGCCTTTTTCCAAAATCCTCATTGCTGTTCTCATCTCATACTCTGAAATTTCTGCTGAAATACAAAGAAGAAACTGCTGCAAAGCCATCCCTTTTCCCTTTCTCCCACTCGAAATTAACCTTCTTTTCCTTTTCCTTTTTTTCCCATATTTTTCCTCTATTATTCATCTTTTCCTTTCTTCCCTTCATAAATCACCCTTCCCATGGTTAAAAACTCACTTTTTAACCCTTTCGGCACCCTTTGTTTCCATTAAAATCCTTGAAAATTCTCATAAAAAACAAAGTTTCATTGTTATGGACCTAAGCCCCTGGGCTAAGCCCTAAACCACTTCCCCACCATACGCTTTGGGTCTGGAACCACTTGCTAATACGATAAAGTGCTAATCGCATCGAAAAGAATCTAAGATGCAAGTCTTTGCCATACTCCAAAAGTTTCGATTGCGATTAGCCTTGTTGCTTAAAAACCGATCGCATCGTTTATTTTATATATCCAGTAAGCCCGCCTCCGGCGCTTAAAACATTGTAAATTTTCATTACTGTTTGCTTTTTCCTTCATAAAACCCAAGAACCCACTTATCCAAAGTTTCAACTTAAAAGCTTGAAGTCACGTGTTAAATATAAAATGGTTAAATTAAAAAGACCGATCGCGCAATCGTAATCGGGAAAATTTCAATGGGTTGATCGAAAAGACCAGGCCCGCAGTTTCGTTGCGATTGGGCCCACAGTTTCGATTGCGATTGGGCCCACAGTTTCGATTGCGATTGGGCCCACAGTTTCAATTGCGATTAGGCCCGCAGTTTTGATTGCGATCCTTCGATTGAATCTGGACCGTCCACATGTCCAGATCGGACGGTCCAAAACTACTCCTCCTTATTTTTCTCCCTCTACCCTTTTTGCTTTTCTATGCAGATCTCCACCGTTGGTTGCCTTCATCCGACAGCTTCGCTCCTCCCCCACCATCTGAAGCAGTTTAAACCTATTTCCACAGGATTTCTTAACTATTTTTGTGTTTTGCAGGCATTTTAATGGTTTTCCATTGTATAATGAAAGAAAGCTGAGGGTTGGGAAAGACGTTTCCTGCGCCTTCGAGTTGTTAAAGAGAACCATCTGCGGGGTTTCGCTCCATTGTTTTCTCAATGCTTCATGGGCATTGATGCCTTTAAAAATCCCAGTGCGGCCTGCACATCGACAAGACACTGTTTTAATTCAAAAACAGTTAAAGAGTATCAGTTTGAAGATAGAACACAGCAAATGAAGATTGAAGACGGATTTTATGGGGATTATGGCTAAGACCGTTATCAAAAGCCTAATCCCCAATCTAAAACACAGTTTAAAGGAAAAACCTAAAGTGTTTCATCGGACAGAAAGCCTCCACCGCCACATCTGAGGCAAATTGATTCCTCAGCTACCACCGAGCCACATGTCGCCTCAAACCTTTCAAAACAGAGGCCGAAGTTATTGAAGAAAATCAGATATTCGCCTCCAGCGCAGCCAGGGAGTTACTTCTGCAAGGAAATAAATGTAGAAAATATCTGCAGAGTTACTCCAAACATTACATAAAGCCTCAAATTCAAATAAAGCTCCCACCGAGCTTAATCCATAATTGTAAAACAGTTAATACAGTGTTCCACCTGTGAACTTCTTCATCGAGCCTCTCAAAGGGCCGAGAAGTCTTGAACCTGTATTAATTATCCTGAGAGATATTTTCTCAGATCACCTCCTCATTCTTCTATAAATACCTCAGAAGAAGATGAGAAATGGTTGGTTGCAGAACTTTGAAATACACTTGAGCTCGAGACTTCTATTTGTACATAGTGTTCACTGGCCCTTGAAGCTCTGTTTGCGCTAGAGTAGTTAGGTTGAATAGTGAAGATGATTCCTGAACTGAAACATTGGACTTGAAGATTGTAACTGGTTTGACATCAATATAAAAGCTGTTTCTTGGGATCCTGGTCTTTATCACTGGTGAAGTGCTTCTTTCTTTGTTAATCGTTCTCCTTCTATATATGCCATATTGTTCATTTTCCCTCTGTAAAGAACAGTTTAAACAGGGTTAGGATTTTCTGTATAGCAGTAACCTTCTCTGGCTGAGAAATCTTTATCTTAATGTTTTCTTCAGATTTGTTTATTTAAGAATGATTCAATATAGTTTAAACAGTTAGGAATGTTGGCATTCCCTCGTCTTTCTGTTTGCTCAAACATTGTTCTCGAATGTTATTTCCATTATTTGCTATTAAAGTTAGACTAGAGAAGATATGGTTTGCCCTGATTCCTAGATTCTTTTCTCCAAAGGCAGATTCTGAAAGTTTCCCTTGGTGTTGACTGAAAGCAGACTAGGTTTAAAAGTACTTTATCTGATCTTAAGTTACACTTTGTTTTTCTTATGTGTTTTCATACTTTCTGAAGGTAATTATGTGGATTACTGGATTGTTTGTCAATTAAGCTGCTTTAATAAGAACTTTCCCAAGAAGTCTATGGTTAGCCCTGTCCTTGGTTGGTTTTAAAATAGTTACTTAAGAGGCTTTTCTTGTTTGGACTGACTATAAATCCTCTGAGAAATTATTATCAGTTTCCACCCCTCCAACATTTTAATGTTTCCATTCCATCATTTTAATATCAATAATCTTGTGGTATAGATAACTTGCCCCTTGGATCACACTTGATGTTGTCATTCAATTAAAGCCCAGATATGACTCCATAGCCCAATGGATTAAAAACCAACGTTATATCTATCTATCTGCCAAAACTGTTCTATTTGCTTGCAACTTCTCACTTTTGAAACTTCTGCACTTAGGACTTTCCCCTCAAGTAACATTTCATGCTCAACCATCCAAAACAAAAAAAAACCCTTGGCCTGCATAACTAGCATAATATCATTACCTTAAGCTTTTCAAAGACAATATCCATCTTTTTACATATTGGAGAGATCCCTCTCCGGATTCAGGAGGGCTAGATCCTAGAATCCCAAAGTTGGTTGAAATGATGTTAACTCTGTGATTGGACTCTCCCAATCTTGCTAATAAATTACAGAGACCTAACAAGTCCAACACCTACACTATGAAATTCATAAAATATATACATTTTCTTATCCTTGTACTAAGGTAATTGAGCTCAACCATTTTCTTCAAAATAGAATCAGTTACATTAAACTTGGGCCGAATTTCTGAAAATAGGTGTTGAATATGAACTCTTATATCCTAAAACATAGCACTGGTTACAAAAATGAAAGAGGTTTTTGTAGATAAGGTCATTTGGGAGAAAAACCTCTCTCAAATTTTGGAAATTAGTTTCTATATGCTCGAAATCTGTTCCACGAAATCATCTCTAAAACAGAAAATCATTAAAAATTTAAATTTGTGAAAATGAGCTGTAAAGATCTAGTCACATATCCCAATTCGTGACACCTGTGAATAAAATGAAAGAGGTTTTTGTTATATGACTTTTGGTTAACAAAAAACTCCTTGGGTTTTTCGAAATTACTTTCCATATGTTGTAAAATGGCCCCGCACTAAAATGACTAAAACAGTAAAAAATATGAAAAATTTGCTTTGTTTTAATGTAGGCTCCAAATATCACTGTATATCTCCCACATAGTAGCACCTGTGCATAAAATTAAGGAGTTTTTTGTTAGTTGGTATGTGATAAAAAAAAAACCTCTTTCACTTTTGAAAAATTCCTTACCATTATTTCACAAACTGATTTTGTATTAAACTTTTCATTTTGTGCAGCAACTGACCTCAAAACATGCATAACCAAAAATCACTCATTCATTTTGATCATATCTTCTAATCCGGGAGCTGGTTAAAGGAGTGTGATATACCGTTGGAAATATTTTTCTGAGCTTCTTCTGATGGAAACACTTGTGACATTTTTTTGTACTGAACATCATGTGCAAAACATCTAACAAAACCATACATAGTAAGAGCTCATGTTGATCTATGGTGACAGGCTGCGAAGACTTGAACTAACATCGGCTCCATTGGGGATGGAAGCTCCTTGGAGGTGTCAAGAACACCGTAGAACAAGCGCCTCATCCATTGGGCATGGATGGTCAAACAACTGCAAACCCAAAACAACTCATACCAATCCAAAAACATATACATACTGCAACCTGTACATAAAAAAATACCGGAAATTGAAATGTTGCCTTTGGCAGCTTATTTATTTACAAATATACCCTATTTTGTTGCAAAACCAATAGATCAAGTAACGCTGTAATGCCAGATCAACCAATCAAGTAACTGTGACAAGGATGTTGCTTGAAAGTGCTTCAACCATGACACAAATGTAAATGCTGACAGCCATACATGCATATAACGAGTCTGGTTATGTAAAAGACAATTTGATCTATCATTCAAACTGAAAAAAATTTCCATGTACGTTGCAATAGGATCGAAAAAAATAGAATCTGTCTGCTACCCCAACTCCTCAATACATGCTTCCAGCTGCAAAATATCAATGCAAATATCCACGAGCAGCTTTATTGTTTCTTGTTTTGAAGGAGGTAGAGTTTCCAAAAATTTTTTGGGATCTTGAAATTCATATGATTGGATCTAATCATTTAAATATTGAATCTCCTTCTCAAATTTTTCAACAACTAACTCAAAAAAACTAGTTTTAGCTTTAGGAGGAAACTTCGGAGATCTCAAAAATTGAAGCATGGCAATGAAAAATACTTCATCAATTTCAATATCCACTAACTGATCTCTAACTTCTTTTAAAACTTCACAAAGAGCAGGGTTTACCACATACCATACCATTTTATTTTAGTGCATGAATGGATTAGTGAGCACTGGAATCTCTGGATTTGAGTTGGAGTCACCAGGTGAATGTTTCAGCCTTCATATGTGTCTGACTGTTGTCCACCATCAACAATCATATCTGTAACTTGAATGATATTTCCCAGAGAAGATCTGTCACTTCTTCCCCAGTTTAATGTAATGGGGAAATTTTCAAGTCAGATGTTCAGTTTATAAGACTAGACCGGAGATTGACTGAAGCAACATTTATCTACTTATGCACTCGTAAAGCAATGTGCAGTTTGAAGGCTACCTGGCTAACTTCAAGCTCCGTCTGTAGTTTATAAAACAAAGAAAACTAACAAACAAATAAGATTTTCTTCCCCAGTATGGTCGCCACTATGTTAGGGCCTAAAACTACCTCAGGCTGAGAAAGGTAGGATCTAGGATAACATCAAACCACTTTTAACCTGGTAGCTAGCCCTACTAGGTCTGGAGAGGGCTCTCTCCTTGTCAATCTCAGAAATATGGCCAATGAAAGCTTGAGATGACTGATGTGATGACTGATTTTAGGCTAGTTATGTGTATAGAGGTGTTTGATTGAATTTGATGATGTTTTTTTGGCTCAAATGAGAAAGGAAGATTTGGGCCTGGGGAATGAGGCTCAATTTTGCAGAGATCTCTATGGGGCAAGGTAAACAAGTGATTTGGTACTTCAAATTGAGTGATATGGAGAGGTTTTAGATATATGAGGAGTTGAAAAGGGCATGAAGAACTCAAGGATCCTTTTCAAATAGTTGAAAACATAGATAACTAAGCAAACCCTAGGTAGAGCACTACACTTTCAATGTATTCTACCTTTATCTTTGTTTGATTTAGTTAAGATGAAATAAAGAGAGATATGGCATACATAAAACATATGTAGACTTAAAATTACAGAAGAAAACACAATACCAAAGCAAGATGCCACATGAATCCCATAAAGTGCTGCAAACCACTAGTCTATTCCTTAGCCAAACTGCTGAAATGAGTATACAATAAGCTCGAAGATTTCACAAAAATCCAACATTCTGCCAAATTCCAACACCTCCACTATGAAATTCATAAAATATATACATTTTCTCATCCTTGTACTAAGGGAATTGAGCTCAACCATTTTCTTCAAAATAGAATCAGTTACATTAAACTTGGGCTGAATTGCTGAAAATAGGCGTTGAAGATGAAATAGTATCTCCTAAACCATAGCACCTGTTACAAAACTGAAAGAATTTTTTGCATATAAGTTAATTTTTGAGAAAAACCTCTCTCAAATTTGGGATTTTCGTTTCCAGTTGCTCGAAATCTATTCCACAAAATCATCTCTAAAATAGAAAATCATTAAAAATTTAAATTTGTGAAAATGAGCTGTAAATATCTAGTCACATATCCCAATTTGTGACACTTGTGAATAAAATGAAAGAGGTTTTTGTTATATGACTTTTTTTTAACAAAAACCTCCTTGGGTTTTTCAAAATTACTCTCCATCTATTGTAAAATGGCCCCGCACAAAAATGACTAAAACAGTAAAAAATATGAAAATTTTGCTTTGTTTTAATGTAGGCTCCAAATATCACTATATATCTCCCACATAGTAGCACCTGTGCATAAAATGAAGGAGGTTTTTGTTATTTGGTATGTGATTAATAAAAACCTCTTTCACTTTTGAAAAATTCCTTACCATTATTTTACAAACTGATTTTGTACTAAACTTTTCATTGTGTGCAGCAACTGACCTCAAAACATGCATAACCAAAAATCACTCATTCATTTCGATCATATCTTCTAATCCGGGAGCCGGTTATGGGAGTGTGTTATACCATTGGAAATATTTTTTCAAGTTTCTTCTGATGGACACACTTGTGACATGTTTTGTGCTGAACATCATGTGCAAAACATCTAACAAAACCAGACATAGTAAGAGCTCATGTTGATCTCTGGTGACAGGCTGCGAAGACTTGAACTAACAGAGTGAACAGGTTTGAGCCTATAAACACTAAGGAATCGAAAAAATCCCCTATAGTATCTGCATGTTTTCAAGAGGTAGGTTTCTTTTAATACTGTGAGAAAGTACAAAGAGTCCAAAGTCACCCTAAGTTGACTAGACTTTTCATCCTCAACCTCCATGATCATCGAGTGCATCTAGATGGAGTGAATTTTAAGCTGACCACTAAAAAAATTGCCATGGGCACTGGGATACCTTGCACGGGAGAAAAATGGTTCAAGCAGATGAATTTAGACCTAAGCCATTATCAACCTTTCTTAAAACCTAGATACCAAGCTGATTGCAAATCCATTTTTCCATTTTCACATCTGTTGGAGAGATATGTGCCCTTAATGAGACTCATCATGAAGTACTTCACCTGTGAGGGTAGGTTTTCTAGGCTTTATTCCTACCATGTAAGACTACTCATGCACTTCACTAAGGCCAAGCTGCTACATCTGCCCTATTACCTTTATAAAAATATTGATAATATCTCATACATTGTGAAAAAGATACCTCCTTCCCAATAGATGCCGAGTCTCTTTCACCATTCACACATCAAAATGATTGTTTTGCGTCAGTTAGAGAAAAAAGGTATCCCATGGGAAGAATTAATCACCCATGATGTTTTCACCAATCCACAATCTCTTCCTCTGCAGATTTTACCCTCATCTTCTCATCTACCTTCCTCCCTTACTCCATCAAACCCCACTGACCATGATTCCTCATCCACACATGGATCCTCTCCCGAAGAGGAAAATGACAATCAAGAGAAGAGTAGTGACAAAGATGGAAATAGCAGTCAAGTAGAAGAGACAGAGTTTGAAGGAAATGGCAGTGGGAAAAACAGTGTGGAAGAAGAAACAAATGATGAGGAGGATAATGATGAAAATCAAGAGACGGGGACAGATTATGAAGATGAAGAGGCAGATTTTGAAGACAGAGGTAGTGAGCCCAATATAAATGAAGAAAAAGATGACAATGCAGGAGATATAGAAGTCAGTGAAGATGATAGTGATCAGAATGAAATCAATGAGGACATTACAGGGGACAACAAAGAGCTTGAGGAAAATGAAGAAGCTAATGAAGGTACCCCTAACAGTGACCCATAGAAAATAAAAATCACAGTCAAGAGACAGAGGTAGATTTTGATGAGAAAAATAGTGAAGGTGAAGAAGAAAGCAGTGAGCCAAATAGTGAGGAAGAAGCAGATGAAAAGAGGCAGATGCAAGCAATGAGGAGGAAATAAATGACAGTCAAGAGACTGAAGCAGAATTTGAAGAAGATGACAGTGGGAAAAACAATGACAATGATGAAGAGGACAATTTAGAACAAAATATCAGTGCAGAAGAGATGGAAGAGAATGAAAATGATGAAAATGCACAAGACAGTGATGTCTTAGGGACCAAATGACAGGGTAACATGGAACCAGTCTTTAGATTCCTAGGACCTAGCCTTCCTGGACTCAAAGAGGGATCTCTCTATTGGGTGCAAAGGATGTGTTCTTTTTTCTCTAGGGTTTTGATTTTAGGCTAGTTTTTAAGTGTAGGGTTTTTCTATTGTTTTGGCTGGGTAAGATGGTCAAGTGGAATAGGTGGAGTGAGAGTCTGTCAAAGCCATTGGGCTATGGATTCAAATGAAGTCAAGGGTGTCTAAATGATGAAACAAAGTGTGTTGTAGGGCCAATTTAGCAAGGTTAATGGATCCTTAAGGTGATGTATGAGGTGTAGTGAATGTCAAGTTTGGGAAAGACTAAGCGTTCTTAAACACATATAGTTTAAAAGTTACAACTCATGAGGTAGGGAAAACCATTAAGCTCAATGAAAAATACTTAAACTGATAAATATCCAAGATAAACATTCCAGTGAAACATAGAAAACATAAGAGCTTCTAACTTTAGAAATTCACCTTCAGAATTTGGGAAAACATATAAGATAAAACAAATAACTCAATCTATGAAGCGAGAACTCCTAAACATCATATATCAAGCTATTGGAAACTCTGAAACAAGTTGGTAAGCATGGACAAAGGGCAAGATCAAACGAGACCTCTTTGACTTAACCTAGCAATCAATATTCCACAGAAAGGCTTCAAGATAAGGTTTTGAAAGCTTCAAATAAGCAGGGCATACCATGAATCATACTTGTAAACTAGAATATTAACCATACATGAAACAAAAACAAGTTTTGGTGGACATAAGGACCAATCAAGAATTCCTTAAGATGGCCAAAAGAGGAAAACATCAAAGCTATAACAAACATGAGGACTGAGGTGCCTCAAAGAGCATGTCTCAACCTAAACTTTTCTGATTTATAGCAGCCAAGAAGCATGAAACATAATGAGAAAAAGAAAACATGAAAAATTTAAGAAGACATCACCATTCACCAAGCTAAGGAATCCTGCAAACAAGCTTCTCCATCATCAAGCCAAACAAGCCATTCATCCACTTCACAAAACCAATTTCTTCTCCAAGCTCATAAAACCATGTATATTTCTCTTCAAGCTCATCAAATTCCAACAAAATAAATAGGGGCATCATGCTCTATTTATGGATAAAAGGAGGAATATAACCCTAAATGTGGTAGGAAAATTTCAAATATAACCGTAAATGTCATTTATGGCCAAGAGACCATGCAAGGCCCAAGGCACATAATATCCTAAGAAATAAATGCCAAAATAGATATTTGCACCTAAATCTAGAGTAATTCGCCTCAAAAATCTCAAAAATATCTATTTGCAATAAATGAGTGCGTTTTGTTGACTTTTGGTCAAAAACACACTAGACAACCTCTATGCGTAGCTCCACTTCAGTAGAAAATAAGGTCTCTTGTAGCTGCGTTTTGGACCGCTTCCTGATACTGTATTTGGCTCCGTGATGGCTCGTTGGAAATATTGATGAATATAATTTCCAAAAATACTTGATTTGTGCTGAGTGGGTTCCATTTACCTATTGAAAAACCAATTTTCCAAACACTGCTATGTGTGTAGCGCCTGGTCTGAAAATGACGCAGAAAGGTCAAAAGTTTGATGTTTTTTGACCCTTTTGGGGGGTCAAAAATGCTCCAAATGATCTAAAATTTGGTGAGTATATTGTTAGTGATGTGAGGAATCCAAAAATTCAAAGTTTGTGAGTTGAGGATGCACCAATTTTGTGCGTAGAGCCTAGGGTGTTGCACACAGAGGGCTCAAAATTTCAAAAAAACAAATTTTTTTTCAAATTGCCCAAAAATTGGTGGAGAGGTCCCTCAAGAGGTCTTGGACACCTTTTGAGAAGCCTCAGCCAAAAATCCAAGTCTATCATGCACCTTTTCCCTTTTTAGGTTTTCTATCTCTATGAGGGCCTCCTTCAGTTTGGCACAAGCAAGCATGTTTTTCCTTGAATAATGCTTGGTCATTTTATTTTGTAGAGCAAGGCCTCTCTTTACCTCCTTGAAATTATTATGCTCCTATTTGTAATAGTGAATGACACGTTGTGCCATCTCAAACTCTCTTTCCCATTCCCTAAGCTGTGCATCTTTGTCCAAGAGAAGAAATCTTGTGGTCATCTCTTTGTCCTCATTGTCACTGTCTAGATCAATGAATTGAGGCTCTTGAGAAGTCTTCTTGATTCTTTTGCTTCTCCTTACCTTTACCTGCTGCTCACCTTTTTCCATGTTTTCCTTGTCTTTGTCCTCAGGCTTGATAGTTGGAGGAGAGATGGCCCTTTGCCTTTTTGAGGCAACAAACACATCTCTTTTTCCTCTGTGGTATGTGCATTTGAGAGGAGTGATGATGGTTTTGGAGGTGTTTCCATCATTTCCTTGGTCTTTGGTGATGTCACAAGCCTTTTCATTTTTGCTATGGCTTTCTTGAGTTACCTTATGTCCCATTGGGTCACTAATTTCTTGATCTTTAGCCTCGTCATCATCATTTTTTTCTACACTGTTACTTTGGCCTTCAAATGAATCATTACCTTCTTCAATTGCTTTACTTTGGCTCTGGCCTTCACTAAGTTCCTCTGCTTTGTCATTTCCTGCACTGTCACTTTGATTTTCTTTGTCATTTAGAGGCTGATTAGTGTCATGATAGTCATGACTATTTCCTTGTCTACCTTGCTCATCATTGACTATCTTATCAGTGCTATTGCTTTGGTCACTGCCTTCCCTTTCAAACTCAGTTTCAGTTTCATCATCTTCTTGCTCTTGGTCTTCTATTTCCTCATCATCTCGCTCTGTTTCTTAAATATCATCATCTTCATTCATTTCAACACTGTTTGCACTATCATTGTGCTCACTGTCATGCTCATGTACCTTCTTTTCTTGGTTGTTCTGTGCATTCTCTTGTTGACTATCATCTTCATTATTTTCTTCATTATTCTTTTGGTCTTCATCTTGTTCATTAGCATCATCCTTTTCTACACTTGGGAGGGATTCATTTGTGTCATTTCTATTACTATCTTGCTCCAAGTGCTCATTGTTTTCCTCTTCTTGACTGTCATGTTCATCTTCCTCTTCCTTGTCATCATCATCCTACTCTTCTTCATTAGATTCTATTTCTGCCCTACTATCTTCGTCACTTCCATTATCATCTTCTTGTTCCTTAGAGTTGTTGTCATCATCTTCTTCTTCATTAAGCTCTGTACTTGCCTCATTGTTTCCCTCATTCTCACTGTCATCTGTTTGTTCTTTATTGCTACTGCCACCTGCTTGTTCATCATCACCATTGTAATCATATTCACTTGATGCATCAGGAGAAGAGGAAAGAGGTAGGTTTCCTTATGGAGAAGGCATAGGTGGACGTGATGGAGGATTTGAGGTAAGTGAGTGGGAAGAGGAGGGAAAATTTTTCTGAATGAAGGCTTGGGGATTTGAAAATACATCATGTGAGATAAAAACTTCCCAAGGGATTCCCTGCTGCTCCAGCTGGTGCAAAACAATCATATTAACCAAGGAATGGTGAAACAGGCTCTGCATTTTGTGGGCATAACTCCTCTTCTTGACCACTGAAGCCATTTTTTCAATGCTCTAGTAGAGATAGTATGGTAGGTTTAGTAATTTAACCTTGGTAAAGTGCATTAGTAGCTTTATGTGATACGAATAAACCCTGGAATACCTCCCCTCACAAGTGAAGTACTTGATAATCTGCCTCATCAATAGGGCATGTCTCTCTAGTAGGTGGGAGAAGGGGAAAACAACCATGTAGCCTTGTTGATAGCTAGGTTTGAGGAAGGGCTCATAGTATCTCAAGTCAAATTTCTTTTTTTTAAACCATATCTCACCAATATCTGGTATTCATGTGGCTTTAGCAATGGATTCACATGGGAGTTCAAAATTTACTCCTACTAGGTTGACTTGGTGGTTTTGTAAGTTGAGAATGAACAACCTAGTCAAATCTGAGTGGATTTGGACCTGTTTAACCCTCTCACAAAACCGATAGCATCCAACATCTCGAAAACATGCAAGTATCATGGGAGAAGAGATGATTTTAATGGTATCTAAAGGCTCAAACCTATTAACCCTTACTCCCTTGTGTTTTGGCTTGATAGGCCCTTGGCCTTCATCATTGCTGGCACTGATCTCTTCCTCAGAAATGGTGGCTGATTATATCCTTGAACAAAGTGGTTTGTTGCTTGATGAGAGATTTTAGGGGTAGGGAGGGCAAATGAGTGATGTGATGGAAAAATTTTAGCAAATGAAGGAAAAATGAAGTAGGTCTAGGAAAGTTTCAGAGTTTTAGAAGGAGGGTTGTTGGTACTGAGTGCCTTTACACAAATGACAACTCTCAAAATTACAAACCTGCCCTAGGAGGTCAATAATTTTATTTTCATGTAGCTTAGGGTTTGGTCACATAGGTATTTGAATTTCTCTTTTGATTATGAATGAAAAATATTACTTGGAGATCAAGGAAAAAGGGACCACCAACCTTGTTTAGCTCTGTGCAGGAGTCGAGAGACAAATCAGAGGAGAAAAAGAGCAATTTGAGAAACTTTTTGACAAATTTCAGCCAAAACCCTATGTGCGTAGCGCCAGGTCGGGTCGGGCTGGTAAATGGGCTTGTCAGGCCCCGTCGAAGCGCAACACTGGTGTGAAATGGCAGGCAGTCGGGCTGGTCTGAGCCTGTGCACATTTCCTTCATAGGTGCGTAGCACCGCCCTATCGGTGCACAGCGTAATGTAAATTAACACTGCGGTTGCCTCCTCTGTGCACAGCGCTGATGGCCAGATGTGTAGCACTTGGAAATTTCGACCAAATTTTCACAAAAACCCTAGAAATTTCTCCAACGGCTTTCTTCTTCTTTGTAAAGACAAATATGAAGTGGGAGAGAGGGGAAGGAGACTTCATACTCCTTTTGAAAATTATTTCATGACCAAAACCCACTTTGTAAGGTTTTATTTCTCTTTTTACTTTTTACTATCTTTTGGGTCTATTTGTCTTGTAGGTGGCAGAGTTAAAATATGGCCCTTTTTGCCTTGCTAAAGCATTTTGATGTCACCCCTCAGACTGAAAAACTTCCTGAAGAAGCTAAAATTGTGCCTATTATCTATATTTGGAAAAATGAACCCCTTTCGTGATTTTTAACACTTATACATAGAAAACTTGTGATTATTTTGGCATGTTTTCTTTTGACTGACATTCTGTCATGTTTTCTCTATGAAGAAGTGAGAAAAAACTCTTTGGTGTAAAAACCCTAGAAATAAGCATGAAAAACCCCTTTAGCCTTCATGTGTGCCATTATCATTAGAAATATTTAGATTTTCTTTGACCTTATCAATTTTCCTATAGGTAGCCATCCTTGACATTTCTGCAGAAGTGTCATTTATGGTTAATCTATCTCTTGCAGAATATACTTTTGATAAGGAGACCTTTGTTGGGATTTTACTGCTCTACTTTAAACCAGTGGTATATTTGCTCCTTACACCACTTTGAAAATTATGTATTGATGGTTGGGAAGGTGAGAAAATTAAATTTTTTTTGTCTTTCCATGGGCTACTTTTGTTCTTGCAGGTGCTTACACAACTTTTTTTCCTTTGATCACTGTCTTTTTGGAGTTTAACACCTAATTTTATCAATAATGAACCTATGCTTGTCATAATTATCTCCTTGGGAAATTTTACCTCATGGTTGCCTCTTTTGACCATTTGAAAATGCCTCTAACTATTATTTTGAGAATTCAAACCCTTGCACTGATATTTCTGGCCCTTTTTGTCCCTGTGGTGAAGTGGGATACAGTGTTTTTTGTCTGCCTCCTTTGATCTTTTTAAGACCTCTGATTTTACCTTTTGAAACCTCCTGCTTTTGTAATAATATTTTTTACCTTTTTGTACCTTTGGTGAGGTGGAGCCAATGCCTCTTTTCCAAACCCTAGAGAGTAGCTTGAAACCCTTTGAAACCATCTGTTGTTATGAAGGAGGCTCTGTCATCATCATTTGACCATTTTTGTCCATCTTCCAGAACTCCTAAGTTTTAGGGTTGCTAGAAAAAAGTAAATATTGTTTTCTTCTAAGTTCTCAAAAACTTTCTCAAACTCATTAATTATTTCTAAAAGTATTCAATGGTGCATTGATGGAGTGGAGGTGACCTTTGTCCTTATAAGCCTAGTGTTGCTTCCTCATTTGGCCAAAACAGTCACAAACCCTGATTCTTTTCAAACATATACCTATTGCTTTTCTTATTTGTTGTTTATGGTCTTCTTGTGATGATTTTCCCATTACCTTACCTCTTTTTAGGTTGATTTCCATCTGATCCTTTTGCAAAAATGTGAGCAAGGAGCAGCTGTTCCCCTACAAGATTTGTGCTCTAGGCCAAAAAACCTTCCTTAAATGACCTTTTTGATCAATTTGGACAAGATCACCTATCTTTTTCTTCTTTGAATGCAGTTTCTTCATGAAGGAAAAACAGAGTTGTTAGGATACCAAATCTACCCTATGACCTTGTGAAACCCTAGGTGACCTGGTGGAAGCTTTCTTGGACTTGGGTTTTGGACTGAGACCTATAGTTTGGGATCATCAAGTGCAAGATATAGTTTATGATAAACTAATGTTCAAGATCCAAAATCCAATTTACTTGGTTTATCTAAAGAGCCTATGGAGATAGTTTGAGACCATCAGTGTTTGGGAGTATTTTGGGAGACACAACAAAGTTGTTTGATTGGTCAGCTTAGGTAGCAGTGGGGGGATTTTTAGGCAAAAAAAAATAGAGGATTTGGGCCAAAGGTGAATACATATAGACAGAAAAAGTGACATAAGACTCTAATGGGTTTTCTGGGACTAGTAAGACAAGCTAGACATTATGGAATGATGAAATAGTGAAAATTTATCTTGAGGATAATGAAGGCAGTGAGATTTCTAGAACTGACAATGTTTATGAACCTTGTTTCTAAAAATATTTGGATAATCATTTAGTCATTAACAAAGGAAAAATTTACTGATGACTAACAGTGGCTCCACTTAGGGAGGGCATCTCCTTTTCAAGAGGTGTCCAAAACTTCATATCTTTGGTTTTATGGAAACCAGTGCCTCATCTATTGGGCAGATTTTTACCTCTTTTCATTTGATGATGTTTTCTTGAAGCTATGATCTCAACAATCTGAAAGACATGATTAGCTCAACTTCATCTCTACTTACCCAACCTAATTGCCTATCATTTTTTCTTCTTTAGGTGCATTTGGGCTAGCAACCTTGACATCTTCTTTAGGTGCATTTGGGCTAGCAACCTTGACATCTACTTCTACACTTATTTCTTCCAGGATTTTAGGTTATGTTAATGAACTTCTTTGATTCTCTACCCAGACTATTCAACTATCAAGGTTAAACTGTTTGACATGATTCATTCACGAAGCTATAAACATGAAATTGAAAGCATGGTTAAACCAGGGTTAAACAATCTGACTTACCATGAGTTTGTGGCATAAAAACAAGCTACACACAAATGATATTTTTGTACAAAATAAGACTAGAAAAATTAGGGCTAGGATACATTGTTTGCTACTCATCCCTATTTTTCTCATTGGTTATGTTTTAAGCATGTGGAACCAGTATTTTTCTACCTAATCTATCTTTTGACAAGTCAAGCTTGAATAATTTGACCAAATATCTTTCACTAACTTATCAACAATAAATTTAAAACATGTTTCAGCCATGATTAGGCTAGATGACTGAAACAAGACTTCTTTATGCACTAGTAGTGGTATTTAGGCTTACACACTTTCAGTAGTTCTATTTTTTGGGTATGGGACTTTACCTATTTTCAAATCTGCCCTCTTTTCTATTTTTTTGTTTTGTATTTTTTTGTGATTTCTCTCAATATATTTTCATCAAATAGTGGTATGTACAATGAATGAGAAATTCCAACTAAGATTCTAAATGGCCATGGTATTTGATTCACTAATCATCCACTATTTCTTTTTCATTCAGCTCTTGTAGATGAGGAACATGGCTATCTATTTTTGAGGGCATGGTACAGGATTTCTGCCAAGAATTATCAAACATGCCAAGTTCTCCTTTATATTTCTTCTTTGATTTTTGTTTCCAAACATTGTTTCTGTGAAATAAACTGTCTAGGTGAAGAAGGCATTCTTCATCAACTCCCAAAACATTGAAAATGTCATCAATGTATATCATAGTGAAAAAGTTGGTAACATGTGCCATGGCCTCTTGGAAGGTGTCTTTAGCGTTCCTTATTCCAGGAAAAATTTGGTCAAGCATGTATTCATCCCAAGGAACTTTGAAAATGTCTTTGTGTTGATTGATTTGAAGTGATATCATCTCATGAAAACCTGAAACACTACCAATCAAAGTCACCTAGTTAGAAATTCCTATTTTTTGCATAGGATGATTTATCTTAGGAAAAGGGTATTTGGACTCCATGGAGGCTTTTCCTAAGTGTCTAAATTCCTTACATAGTCTGCATCCTTTGGTTTTCTTTGTTAGTGATAGAATTTTCCCAAAGGTTTCATAGGTCTTCTTGGAAAAAGGCCTCTTTTGAACAATGTTTATGTCATCAGGCTTTGCACTTTTACTTCTATACACAACAGCATCCTGAAATTTATTACATAACCTCAAGTATTTGAGTTTTGTGTGTAATGGGAAGGCTTTGGATAAGTTAATTAATTTGGGTCTTCTTAGGCTTCCTACATTGTATCCCTCTATATTAGTTTCAACATACATCCCTTTAGGATTGATGGCAACATCAGTGAGAGTCAACAACTTTTCTGGAGGAACAAGACTCTTTGATAATGAGGTGTCTAGATAAGGTAAGAACATAAGACTCCTTTGATTTAGATCATCCAATATTTTTTTTCTGTGGGCGTATCTTAGAATTTCGGGACAGGTAAAAGGGAAGGGTTTTGTTTCTAAGGTTTGTCCTCCCTTTGAGAAACCTGATTCATATGTCAAACTAACCATTGGTTTTGAGGTTTCATTGTTAGTTTGTAGAGAGTCAAGTTTGATTTTGTCATAATGTGTTTTTTCAAGGCTACTATAGTTCTGAATACTGAGTTCTTCATGTAAAGACTAGTTTGGCTGTTGTAGTGTGTCTTGATGTGTTTCAAATTCATATACGCTCATCATTATTTTCCTCATTATATAATATGAAAGAATCAATATCTAAGTGAATATAATAAAGAGGAGTGTTGTCTGGCCTGTCTTGACTGCTAACCATATACTTCATATGTGACTCTCGGTATAATCTCTTTGTCTGATTGAAAACAGGGATGTTTGCATAAGACATATCTAGTTGAAGGTTCCCCTGAAGCTTGGCTCCCCAAGATCTGGATAAGAGCATGCCATAATTGGGAGGAATATCTACCACTACTATGTTCATGACTATATTCCTAGTAGGCACTTGTGCCAGGTTAACACAAAGGTCCTTGATTAGGCCCAAACATTTAACCCTACTTGAATCGAAGGAGTACAGGTCTTTGTAAGGTTTAGTGATTTCTAGGCCTAACCTCTCCATCACAACTTTGGGCATGAGATTGTGAGAGGCACCAAAATCCAGCGTGGCATTATGTAAGATTTTTTCATGTGTGTTTAAGCAGATATAGAAAGGGGGCATGGCTCCTTCCTGATACTTTCCTTCTATTTTGGGTCCAAACAACAACTTAGGTGTGTCATAAGCCAAGTGAAAAGTGTCAGCATCATTTCCTATGTTTAGTACCTTCAACATCTGAGACCTATACATTGGTTGAGTAACTAGTTTAGTGAGGGGCATATTTATCTTGATTTTGGAAATCTCTCCCTCAAAACTGAAAGGTACTAGTTTTTTGGATATATTAACATCAACTTTATCAACCATGATCTTTTCTACACTCTTAATTTTTTGATCTTGATTTGGAGTTTTAGTCAAAATAGTTTTCTTAGGGTCAATTGTGGAGGTACTAGGATAGCTAAGGTCATTGTTTGGCTCGCTGATTTTTTCTTTGTTTGCTTCAAATTTCTTAACCATAGTGTTGACATTCTCTGCTATTTTCTTAGGGGTGTTTTCAAGTATTTTCCAAACAATAGTATCTATTTTGTCTTTCTTGGCTAATTCTAGGTATTTTTTGCTCCTAAGATCATACTGCTTATGGATTTCCATGATGGCATTTTCAAATCCCAAGCAGTGGTCTTTAGAATCCTCATAGTTTGTGTCAGTTTGATCTAAGGAAAAGAAGCCTTGTTCTTCTTTGGTGAGAAAAACATATTCTTCATTATCAGAACCTATTAGATTTATTGGTTTTCCTCGGGTTCTATAATTTCTCCTTCTTCCTCATCTACAATTTTTTGTTGAAAGGAGGGTTTGATTTGTTGGTAATTTTCCCTTTGTTTGATTTGAGGGGTATCTCTTCTGAAGTTTTGAGTTCTGTTTCGGTTTTGGGAGTTGGCTTGGTTTTCCCTAGGAGGTGTTGTTTCATTCAAATTTATTCTTTCTATCATTCTCTCCATAGTTCTCATTAGGCTGTCCATTTTGGTGTCATATGAGGAGGTTGATGGCATGATTTCATCCTTATAGGTTACTCTCTTCTCTGATTTCAACCTAGCTCTCTTTTCAATTAAGTTTACCTCTGCACTAACTACTACTTTTTGCATTTCTTCTAAGGTTTCAGGGTCTCTTTCTCTTAATTGGAAAGTCATGGTAGGTTCAAAACCTTCAGGAAATTTCACTAGCGCTAGGCCTTGTGGAGGTTTTGTGTGAGGTGGGAGGGAATTATACAAACTATTAAACCTGGTGCAATAGTCTTGCACACTTTCCCCTACATTCCTTTTAAGATTGTTGTATTCAGAAAGTATTTAGAGGGGGTTTTTCTTGATTTCCTATTTGTTAATAAAATTTTGGTAGAGGGAAGTGAGGTCATGTATTGAATTAGGAGTTAATGCTTTGAACCATTTTTTGGCCTCTCCTCCTAATCTTTGTGCAAATATCCTCATCTTGATGGTCTCTTCTTCTATCTCCATGTAATCAAAAGAATTATTGATTCTATCTACATGCTGTTGGGCAGTGATGGATTCAACCCCTGTGAAATGAGGAATCTTAGACTGATATTCATTTGGGAAAGGTACTAGGGGTTGAGGTAAGGCCAAAGGTGCATACCAAGCTACCATGATGTGAGCTAATGGAGGGTTTACAAGAGGTGGGTTTGTGATAAGGGGTGTATGATGAAGTGAAGTGGTTTGCACAGTGGTGGTATGGATGAGTGTGGTGGAAGTACTTGGACCAAAAAACTGATTTTGAGTAGACTTGGTATGGAAAGAGTTGAAGTGATGGAGAAGCTGAAAGTCAAGTGGTGTGGAAGGAGAGGCTTCTATACTAAAACTTTGCTTCAAATATAAGGTTTCAAGGTCAGTTTGGTCAATATCAATTTGAGACATTTTTTTGAAGAGGTTCCTAGTATGGTGCAAGTCAAATTGGGGATCTTTCAAAGTTGTAAGATGTTCAGGTACAGAGCTTGCTCTATTGATTATCCTAATGGTGGTTAAGTTTCCAGATCTAGAAGTTTGCCACAAATATTCTCTGGGTCATCAACTCTGTTGGGAGGGTTTGGGTCCGGATGAGATCTGGTACTGATCCTATGTGAAGCTAGATTTCAAATTTCAAAATTCAGAGAGGTTGAAAGTTTTAATACTATTTCTGAAGGCTGACCTCTCTTAATGCTTGGTACTTATTACAATATATGAATGGCTTCATAAGCTTCTAAGGGTTTTTGTGAAACAAATCTAGGAAGTCAAATGCGTGCTAATGAAGTAATAGGCCTACTAGAGGCTAGTGGAGTCGCCAGGTGTATATTTTTTGTTTTTGTTTTTAAGAGTGTATGTTTAAGGTCCACCACCAATAACAGACAATAAACCAATCTAAGGGTGTTTTGGGGTTTTCTGAGCTTCTTATATGTAGCCCTAAGGTTTGTGTGAGTGTCCTATAGCTAAGTCATCATTTTTCTAGGATGGTGAAATAAATAGAGTCTACTCTTTGGCAATCAGTCAATTTTCTAAGCTTAACCAAAGGTTTAAATGAGTCTATAGGAGTTTGTTAGGCTACTATGTACTCGATCCCACCGTGATCGCAAGAATGTTAGTGTGGCGATGAGGTGGCAGATAAACCATGAGATACGATCAACAAGGGATTCTAGAGTCCTAAGGGATACTTAGATTGTCACTAACTTAGAAGGTCCCACCATGAATGCCAGAATGTTAGGGTGGCAATGAGGTGGTAGATAAGCCACCAAATACTATCATTCAAAGGTTTCTGAATCTCTTAAGCAATATTTAAGCATGAACTTACTCAGAAGGTCCCATTGTGATCGCCAGAATGTTACGGTCCTGTGATTTGGTAGATTGGTAGACCAAATGACAGGGTAACATGGAACTAGTCTCTAGAGTCCTAGGACCTAGCCTTCATGGACTTAGAGAGGGATCTCTCTATTGGGTTTAAAGGATGTGTTCTTTTTTCTCTATGGTTTTGATTTTAGGCTAGTTGTTAAGTGTTGGGTTTGTTGATTGTTTTGGTTGGGTAAGATGTTCAAGTGAAATAGGTGGAGTGAGATTTTATCAAAGACATTGAGCTATGGAGTCAAATGAATTCAAGGGTGTCTAAATGATGAAACAAAGTGTGTTGCAGGGCCAATTTAGCAAGGTTAATGGATCCTTAAGGTGATGTATGACGTGTAGTGAACATCAAATTTGGGAAAGAATAAGAGTTCTTAAACACATATAGTTTAAAATTTACAACTCATGAGGTAGGGAAAACCAATAAGCTCAATGAACAATACTTAAACTGATAAATATCCAAGATAAACATTCCAGTGAAACATAGAAAGCATAAGAGCTTCTAACTTTAGAAATTCACCTTCAGAATTTGGGAAAATATATAAGATAAAACAAATAACTCAATCTATGAAGAGGAAACTCCTAAAAATCATATATCAAGCTATTGGGAACTCTGAAACAAGTTGGTAAGCATGGACAAAGGGAAAGAACAAATGAGACCTCTTTGACTTAACCTAGCAATCAATATTCCACAGAAAGGCTTCAAGATAGGGTTTTGAAAGCTTCAAATAAGTAGGGCATACCATGAATCATACTTGTAAACTAGAATACTAACCATACATGAAACAAAAACAAGTTTTTGTGGACCTAAGGAGCAATCAAGAATTCCTTAAGATGGTCAAAAGAGGAAAACATCAAAGGTATAACAAACAGGAGGACTGAGGTGCCTCAAAGAGCATGCCTCAATCTATACTTTTCTGATTTATAGCAACCAAGAAGCATGAAAAATAATGAGAACAAGAAAACATGAAAAAGTTAAGAAGACATCACCATTCACCAAGCTAAGGAATCCTGCAAGCAAGCTTCTCCATCATCAACTTGCCAAATAAGCCATTCATCTACTTCACAAAACCAATTTCTTCTCCAAGCTCATAAAACCATGTATATTGCTCTTCAAGCTCATCAAATGCAAAAAAAATACATAGGGGCATCATGCTATATTTATGGATCAAAGGAGGACTAAAACCCTAAATGTGGTAGGAAAATGTCAAATATAACCATAAATGTCATTTATGGCCAAGAGACCATGCAAGGCCCAAGGCACATAATATCCTAAGAAATAAATTCCAAAATAACTATTTGCAACTAATTCTAGAGTAGTTTTCCTCAAAAAACTCAAAAATATCTATTTGCAATAAATGAGTGTGTTTTGTTGACTTTTTGTCCAAAACACACTAGACAGCCTCTATGCGTAGCACCACTTCAGTAGAAAATAGGGTCTCTTGTGGCTGAGTTTTGGACCCCTTTCCGATACCGTATTTGGCTCCGTGATGGTGCATTGGAAAGCCTGATTAGTCTACTTTCCAGAAATTCTTGAGTTGTGTTGAGTGAGTGCCATTTACCTATTCAAAAAATAATTTTCCTAACACTGCTCTGTGCGCAACGCCTGGTCTAAAAATGAGGCAGAAAGGTAAAAAATGTTAATGTTTTGTGACCTTTTGGGGGGTAAAAAATGCTCCAAATGATTTTAAATTTAGTGAGTAGACTACTGGTGATGTGAGGAATCCAAAAATGAAATTTTTTTGAGTTGAGGATGCACCAATGTTGTGCGTAGCGCCTAGGGTGTTGTGCATAGAGGGCCCAGAATTTCAAAAAACAAAATTTGTTCAAATTGCCCCAAAATTGGTGGAGAGGTCCCTTGGTCTTAGACACCTATTGAGAAGCCTCAGCCAAAACTCCAAGGCTATCATGAAATTTTTCCCTTTTTAGGTTTTCTAGCTCTGTGAGGTCCTCCTTCAGTTTGGCACAAGCAAGCATGTTTTTCCTTGCATAATGCTTGGTAATTTTATTTTGTAGAGAAAGGCCTCTATTTACCTCCTTGAAATGCTTATGCTCCTCTTTGTAATAGTGAATGACACATTGTGCCATCTCAAACTCTCTTTCCCACTCCCTAAGCTGTGCATCTTTGTCCAAGAGAAGCAATCTTGTGGTCATATCTTTGTCCTCATTGTCACTGTCTAGTTGAATGAGTTGAGGATCTTGAGAAGTCTTATTGATTCTTTTGCTTCTCCTTACCTTTACTTGTTGCTCACCTTCTTCCATCTTTTCCTTGCCTTTGTACTCGAGCTTGATAGTTGGAGGATATATGGCCCTTTTCCTTTTTGAGGCAGCAAACACATCTCTTTTTCCTCTGTGGTATGTGCATGTGAGAGGAGTGATGATGGTTTTGGAGGAATTTCCATCATTTCCTTGGTATTTGGTGATGTCAAAAGCCTTTTCATTTTTTCTATGGCTTTCATGAGTTACCTTATGTCCCATTGGGTCACTGATTACTTGATATTTAGCCTCATCATCATCATTGTCTTCCTCAATGTTTTCTACATTGTCACTTTGGCCTTCAAATGAATCATTACCTTCTTCAATTGCTTCACTTTGGCTCTGTCCTACACTAGGGTCCTCTTCTTTGTCATTTCCTACATCGTCACTTTGAGTTTATTTGTCATTTAGAGGCTGATTAGTGTCATGACAGTCATGATAGTTGTCATGACTGTTTCCTTGGCTGCCTTACTCATCATTGATTGTCTTATCAGTGCTATTGATTTGTTCACTGCCCGCCCCTTCAAACTCAGTTTCAGTTTCATTATCTGCCTGATATTGGTATTCTATTTCCTCATCATCTTCCTCTGTTTCTTCAAGATCATCATCTTCATTCATTTCAGCACTATTTTCACTATCATTATGCGCACTATCATGCTCATGTACCTTCTTTTCTTGGTTATTCTGTGCATTCTCTTGCTGACTATCATCTTCATTATTTGCTTCATTATCCTCTTGGTATTCATCTTGTTCATTAGCATCATCCTTTTCTACACTTGGGAGGGATTCATTTGTGTCATTGCTATCATTGTCTTGCTCCAAGTGCTCACTGATTTCCTCTTCTTGACTGTCATGTTCATCTTCCTCTTCCTTGTCATCATCATATTGCTCTTCTTCATTAGATTCTGTTTCTGCCCTACTGTCTTCATCACTTCCATCATCATATTCTTGTTCCTTAGAGCTGTTGTCATCATCTTCTTCATCATTAAGCTCTATACTTGCCTCAATGTTTCCCTCATTCTCACTCTCATCTTTTTGTTCTTTATTGCTACTACTGTTGGGGTTCCTATGTTTTGGCAGGTTTGGCTCTAGCAAAATAAAAGACAACATCAAAACCACTTTGGTACCTCAGGATCTAGCCCTCCTAGGTCCAGAGAGGGATCTCTATATAAAAGACAAAGATATATATGTATTTGAAGTTCAGTTTTAAGGTATTAGGCTAGTTATAGGCACAAGGGTTGTTGCTTTGTTTTGTTTGTTTGTTTGGTTGTCGGGAAACATGAAACAAGGGTTCAATATAAGACAAAGAGGTGAGAAAAGAGGATTTTGGAAATGGGAGAAAATTCAAAGAAAACTCAAGGCCATTGGGAAATGGAGTCATAAATGGGTTTACTTGCTATTCAATATCCAAGGCTTTCAAATGGGCTAGTCATCTAAAACAGAGGATCTTATAGATGATAGTATGGGATGAAATGATAAGGAATGAAGGTGAATGACAAGGAAGCCTCCAAGGTGATCACTTAGGAAGCAAATTTAGGGACAGGGCATGCCTTAAACACCTATGATCAAACTCCTAAGAGGCTAGCTCTTCAGACAATAAGAAACACTTAAGATTTAACACAAAGGTGAAGCCTGAGATCAGAGAAAGGATTTGAACTTTCAATGCTTTGACATTCAACTTAAGGGAAATTAGAAAGGCTTAGCTGTAGAAAAGGACCCTAGTGAGACAGAATCAGTTCTAAATCTCCAAGCATCCCAATTCTTTCGATTAAAACTAAACAAGAACATCTAAGAACAGATTCTAAATTCATGCATCAGTAAGCCGGGAAAACCAACTACTATACTAGCTAAATTACCTTGAATTTGTCATCAGATAGCACAATTAGTAGAAAAAATGAAAGATAAGAAGAGCAGGAAGCATTAGGGTACCATTCAAGGGTATATCCTAAGCCAGATTTCTAATTCTTACCAGAGAAATGAAATATGATGAATTATAGAAGGAAAACAGAGACAAAGATAGGACACATCACCACTGCTTTAAATCAAGATCCAAAGAAATTTCTTGTCATATTAAAGAGCAACACCAGTGATATACAACATTGTCCAAAAGCTTGAAATTTAGTCTGAAATCATCTCCTCAGACTATTTTACAAATAATACATAGAGCTCTATCTCTAGAGAAACAACTTACAATCCACAGTTATCCGATCAACAACCTTTACAATGTATTTTTTCAAAAGTTTTATAGATGAGAGAGAAGCAGAGGAGGTAGATGAGACTTTAAATGAAACACTAAAACAGAAGTAGAAGAGTGCTTGAGACCATTCTGTCTTGATATCCATTCATTGACTTTCAGTACTCTTTGGATGAAAGAGTGGTCTTCGACAAGCTGATAGTAACTCCAGGTATGTTCTTTGATGTACTTTTCGGCTATAGTACTCTGCAGTACTCTAGGACCAGTAAGGTAGTTAAATGAATCTAGGCCTGCCATACTGTGTATCAAATTTTCTAGCAGTCCTAAGACTACTGTCAGGGTGGTGATATTCTCGGGAACATTGATGAAGAGTAAAAAAAACATTATGGGAACTTTGTCCTTTCTCAGGAAAGAACCTTCTGCTGATGTGAAATACTGACAAGGATTGTTTCTATGCTTTAGGCCTCATTAGGCCTTCTGTGTCATCCATAAGGTCTTCAATCTGCATATTTCACCCTCTAACACAGATTAAAGCTTTGAATCTTCAATAATTGGCTTTAAATCACTTTAAACCTTCACTGATACTATTTTCCGCTTCATTGAATGTCTTTGTCTGTTGATTGCAGGTTCAATGACACTGGGGGTTTTTTAACAGAGTTAATAACACTGATCTTTTACAAAATACATGTTCAAAACCCCTCCCAGGAGTATTTTTTGATATGTCTAGCTCAGAATAAGCATTCTCGGCGCTCTATGTCACTATGACCGTGACTGTGAGCAATAACGGTTTTTACTGTCTGTAACCCTGCAAAACACAAAAACATGTTAATAAATCCATGCCAGAGGGAGGACAGGTGCTGTGGAAATGGCAGTGCAGTAGTGAAAACAGTGGTTGTAGCAAAGAAGACGGTGAAAACTACGAAAGAATGGTGAAACAATGATTTGATGGTGGTCTGGTGAAAATATGGTTCTGGACCGTCTGATCAGATCAGGTAGTGGTGATCGACGGTGGAGATTCATTGATGGAGTGGCTTTAGAGGTTAGGCGGAATGAAATTAATTTAAGGTTAAAAAATAAAGTTTTAACCTTTGGGCGAAATACACAGGAAAACAATGAAAATCAAATGAAATCGGGCTTTTAATGGAGGGACCGGAGGGCGGAGGGTGATTTGAGTGTGGACTGTCAAATCTCAGGAGGAGATCAACGGTTGAGATGATCCGATCAAATCCTTTGGAGAGTCTGATGGAAACAATATGGAAAAAGACGCGATGAGACGAGAGTCATTGATCTGGATCAGATCAACGGTTGAGATCTTCACATGGGTTTTCGGAGGCAGAAGGGTGGAGCTGGTTTTTGGGAGAAAACAACTGTTTTCGCGCTACTATAGAGTGGTTTTGAAATTTTCCAAAAAAAATGCAATATAATCCACCGCCCGACATGTGGGAAAACAAAACCGCCCATATCGTGTGATTTCAAAATGTTAAAGTTCAGACACCAAAGTTACGTGATATAGTTCTCGGCCGTTGGATTGCGGGCGGGGAGATCTGACGGTTGAGGAGAGAGCGTGATGAGAGCAAGATGCACGGTTGGCACAGTGGGGCAAATTCAAAGGAGGGTTTGTTGTGGGCCGTCATATCTAATAATGGACGGTCGGGATCAAAAGGAGGAGTGTTCCAATGGGGAGGATATTATAATAGACAAGCGGAACGAATCTTGACTGTTGGATCCAAGGGATGGACGATGAAGATTAAAAGAAGAGGCGAAGGCAAAAGGATTAAATGAATGGGTGGGAGAAAGGAGGGCCATCAGATCAATCAGGATGGATGATTGAGATTAAATTGCAATCGGAGAAGGCAGGGGCTGAAACTCCGATGGTTTTGAACTTGCGATTACATGTAGACCGTTGGATCGGCAGAAAATCAACGGTGGAGATGGTTCAGAGGGGGAACTGATGGAGGGCACAGGGGCAGTGTGTGATCGAATCCTAGCCGTTGGTTCTTTTGGATTCAATGGCCAGGATTGAAACAAAGATTGGTCAATCGGGGAAAAAGAAAGGTGGATTCATTAGATCGACGCGATGCAATTTTGAACCAGTCGTTGGATCTCAAGAGGAGATCAATGGTCAATGTTCAATCGGGGGGGGAATGGAAGATGTTATGGGCACGGCGTGAGATTAGCGCAGACCATTATATCTTTGCATATCGATGATGGATATTACATCTGCGGCCAATAGAACAAAAGGCAATTGCATCGGAGATTTACATTTAACAAAGGAAAAGCTTTCACCACCAACTCCCGATCGCGATTAGCACCCAAGGGCTTAGTGCCTGGTCTTGAGCGCAGGTCATATGTGGGGAAGTGGTTAGGGGCTTATCCGAAAGGGGCTTAGGCCTGATATATGGCAAGAGATGGGTTTTAGGCCTAAAAATAGCATTTTTTAAGGCTAAACAGTGGTTCCGGTAGGGGAATAAAGGGTTTTTTTTTCACCAAATGAAGGGATTCACATGGTTTAAAAAGGGAAATTTGATGGTTTAGAAGACTTAGGAAGGGATTTTGAGGGTTAAAAGGGAAATTTTGAGAAGGGAAAAAATGGGTTAAAATGTGGAATTTGCAGGGATACAAGGGAGCAAAAGGAGGCTTTCTTGAGCATAATTTCTTCACAGATAGTGGGATTTTTTGATGGAAACAACAATGAAGATCTTTTCAAAGGCAAAGGGCATACAGAGGCTTCAAGAATGAGAGATTTTCAGAGGAAATTTATCTCTTGAAGGCTCAGAAATAAATTTAGCCACCTGTTTGCTCTGTCAAAAACTTATAGGTGGCTAACAGTGGCTCCACATGGTGATGGAATCTTCTTGAAGATGTCAAGAACTTCAGAAATATTCTTTGGGAAGTAAGCCAGATGCCTGATCTTTGAACCATCTTTTCTTCTTTGATTCAGCTGCTACAAACATGATCGATATTAAGTCAGCAGAAAATATTCGCCAAACAATCTACCTACCCATCCTACAGTCCTAACATTTTTTCTTCAAGGTGCATTTGAACTTGCAGACCTTCTTCATCATTTTTTTGTATTGAAAGAAGGAAACAAACTAGTCTAATTCTACCTTTATTCCTCCATGAGACCATATTAGACTGTTGGCCTCATATCTTCTCTACCTACACTAATATCTGCTAGGATTAAACTGTCTAGCAGATTTCATTCTCTACATTCTACAACAGAAATTTAAAAATAGTCAAACCAGGATTAGACTGTCTGGTTTGCTGTGGGTCCATGGCATAAATACAGCTGCACATGAATTGAACTTTTCAAGAACTTGAAAGAAAAATGTGAAGCTTGAAATTGTGAAAAGTTGAAGCATCCTTCTTCTTCTTTGTGACTCGAGTTTTGAGCTTGTTAGAGTCACTTTCTTCTTCATTTCAGCTCTAGTTTTGGGCTTGTTAGGGCTGATTCTTCTTTTTTCTTTGCTGGTTCAGGTTTTTAGGCATATTAGCACCAGCCTTTCCCTTTCTTTGGCTCAGGTTTTTAGCTTGTTTGAGCCATTCTTTTGGAACTTCAGAGGTTCAAGTTTTAAGCATGTCTGAACCTCTCTTTCTGTTCTTTTTTGAAACATTTTCCTCTTTTTCTTTAAAACAACACATTGCAATGGTATTTGCAATGGAAATGAAAAATAAAAAATTTAACTCAACAGTAGTAATGCTTGAGCATCCTGCCATTGACAGGACCCTCAAACAGATCTGTACCATCTAGCTCTTGTAGAAAAAAGGCATTTGGATTGGATGATGTAAGGACCCTGCCACAAGCTGTCAAATTTGTCATGCTTTCCTTTGTCCTCTCTCCTAGAGTCCCACTTTAGAACCTTATCTCCAATTTTGAAGTCACAAGCTTTTGTTCTCTTATCAAACAACCTTTTTATATTTTCCTGCACTTTCAGAGCTCTGTTTTAGACTTCTTCTCTTGTCTATTGGAGATGTACTGTTTGATTTATCCTCCTTACCATATTGTCCTCTTCTATCTGAATTTATTGGACCAATTTAATCACTGGTACCCCTAGGCTGGTAGGAAACACTACCTATGTTCCATAAACAAGCTGATATGGAGACATCCCAATGGATTTCTTTGTAGTTAACCTGTCAGCCCACAAAGCATGCACTAACTTGTTATGCCATGATTTCTTATTCTCTTCAAGCAGCTTTTTTATGATGGTCACCAAGCTTTTGTTTGATGATTTTGTTAGCCCATTTCCCTGTGGGTAATGAGCAGTAGAATGACCAAGTGCAATATGATACCTGTGACAAAAATCAATCATCTTCTTGGAACCAAAATCAGTAGCATTATCAGTGTTGATTTTCCTAGGGCAGCCAAATCTAGAGAGGATGTGGTCTTCAAGGAATTTAATGATAACAGAATTCGTGGCATTCCTAGAAGGGATGGCCTCTATCCATTTTGTGAAATAGTCTGTGGCTGTGAGAATCCACTTGTGTTGGGCTGAGGAAGCAGGATGGATCTCCCCTATGAAATCTAGGACCCACTGTTGGAAGGGAGCCTCAACAGTGATAGGTTGTAATGGTAAAGGGAGGAGATTTCTTTTGCCCTCAAAGAGCTGGCACTTATGGCATACAATTATCATTTTTTGGATGTGATTGAAAAGTGTAGGCCAGTAATAGCTAGCTCTGAGTATTTTGTTAGCAGCGACTTTCCAGTTTAGATGGCCTCCACACTCTCCTGCATGGAACTCATGTTTAATCCTCTCTGCTTCAGTTTCAGGTATAAATTTAAGCAGCAGACCATTTGCATTCTTCAGTATAAACATTCATTTAAAATGCAATAGTTTCTGGCTTTTAACTTTAGAAACCTTGCCGTAGTCTTTGATAAATCAAGAGGAGCATTAATATTTGTAAGCACATACAGGATGTCAGAATACCAAGAAGAGTTTTGAAATTTTTCTTCAACAGTGGGGTCAGGCAATCCTTCGTGTTCATCCAGGGCATTTACCGTGTTTATGTCAAGGGCTTACAAGTTAGATTTAACCATTAGTTGAGCTAAGCCCTAACCTTTGATAAGTTTTATGGGTTTGATATCCAGATCATACTCTAATATTACAGCAATCCATTTTCCCCTCTTTCCATCAATATCTTGGGATAAGATGTTTTTAACCACCATGTTAGGCACATAGGAAATGATGTGAGAATGTAGAATATACACCCTAAAGTCTTTCAAGGCCTTTACCAAGGCATAGGCCTATTTTTCCATTATGTTATATTTCAAGGGTGCATCCCTCAACGCCTTGCTGAAGAAAGCAATAGGTTGTTCCTGTCCCTCTTGATTTTTCTGCAACAGGACTGCAGCCACTGTATGCTCGGAGGCAAAGGAAAATATAAGGAAGTCCTTTGAAAAGTCAGGACTGATTAGGACTGGTGCCTGGGTAAGTGCAAGTTTAACTAATTCAAAATATTTTTTGGCCTCTAAAGTCCACTTAACCCCTACATCTTTTTTCAGCATTTTTGTCATATCTCTGAGGAGCTCAGCTAAGCTGGGAATAAACCTCCTCAATAAGTTGATTTTCCCAATAAAGGACTGCAATTCCTTTATGTTTCTCGGGTGAATAATCTGTAGTATTCCCTCAAATATTTTCGGGTCTATTTTAATCCCCTTTTCTGATATAATATGGCCAAGAAGCTTACCTTCTTGAAGGCCAAATACAGTCTTCTTTGGATTTAGTGATAGCCCAAACCTTCTACATTTTTCAAATACTCTTCTCAGATGTTTAAGGTGCTCTTCATCATTCTTGGAATAGAATGTTATGTCATCAAGATAAATGACAATGAAGTGACCTATTTCCTCTGAAAAGGCTATGTCCATTGCTCTTTGGAAGGTTGCACCAACGTTCATTAGTCCAAAAGGAATTTTCACGTACATGAAAGTGCCCCATGGAATGGTGAAAGTTGTCTTAAGATGATCTTCTGGGAGTACTAGAACTTGGTTATACCCTGAAAAGCCATCTAACAGGGAGACCCTTTTTGAGCCAACTACCCTATGTAGAATGTGTTCCATCTTTGGTAAGGGGTAATTATCTTTAAGTGAAGCTCTGTTAAGGTTTCTAAAATCAATGCACAGTTTGATATCACCTGTATTTTTCCTCACAGCTACATGGTTGGAAACCCAATCAAAAAACCTCATAGGCACTATGATTCCTGCCTCATACATTTTCTTGATTTCCTTTTCAACTAGAGGTTGTTGTTTCGAGTTGATTCTACGCAGTTTTTGCCTAAAGGGTTTTTTATTTTCTTTCAATGGGATCTTGTGCTAGATGATTTCTCTATCGTAGGCTTTTAAGTCCTCATAGCTCCATGCAAACACATCAACAAATTCTTTAAATAGATCAATGTATTTCTTCTTCATGTCTGTCGACAAGGACTTAGCCAATTTAATCATCTTAGGCTTATCCTGAGTGCCTATGTTGCATTCCTCAACGTCAGAATCTGAGTGTTTTATGGTGGGTTTCTTCGCTACGTCGTTAAAATAAAAAAGGTCCTCTAAAGGTGCTAGTCCTCTAGGTATTTTCTTGTCTTTTGACTGCAGCACCTCAATGTCTTATTTTTCTGCATTCTTGTACTCTCTGTTTGAGTTCCAAGTTCTTTAGTTAACAGGTTTATTTCTATGTTATGGGGTGATTTTTCTTCATCGGGGGGCTCTTCACTCAGGCATCTTTCCTCAGATTTAGAGTCTGAATCAGAGAATTCAAACTCATTCCTTCCAAGAAGGAACTCCTCTATCTTCTTGTCGCCCTTGACAACCTGCCAATATTTCTCGTTATCTGGCACTGCAGGCCTATATTTTGTCTTAATGGTGATCTGTTTGTCCTTAGGTGATTTCAGATATGAACTAGCAATGCAGGCTAATCCATTTTTTTATAAAGGTTTGGTGTAAGGAGGGAAGGTCATTGATGCTATTAGGAGGTAGGCCCTTAAACCACTTCTTCACTTCTCCTCCTAGGCTCTGACCAAAGATCCTCATCTTAATAGTTTCATCTTTGATTTCCATATAGTCAAAGGCATCTTCCATCCTATCTACATGATGTTGAGCTGTGGTAGACTCTTTGGCAGTGAAATGAGGGATTTGTGATTGATAATCATTGGGTAGCAGAGCCAAAGGCTGTGGTAACACTAGAGGTGCATACCAGGCTTCCATGTTGGTGTTTTGTGGAGGTAAAGGATTGGCTTGTGTAGTAGGTATATGGATGACATAAATGCTAGGACCAACAACAAATTGTTGAGCTGATTTAGGGTGATAGAGGCCCAAGTTTTGAATGAAATGTGAATCAGGAGGTGCACATGGAGGGGTCTCTCTATCCCCAATGTGTTTACCACTGTGAAATGGTGAACTAGGAGGCTCAAAGTCTACCTGGTCTGAAGCACTAAATGAATTATTTCTTGGTAAGTCACTTTGTGAGTCTAAGTCAAAATGAGTGTTTGATAGAGTTGTAAAGTTTTTTGGTGCAGAGTTAGCTCTATGGATGGGTTTGATAACAGTTGGCTTTCTAGGGGTGGGAGATTTCCTAAGAATGTTCTCTGGATTGTCAACTATTTCAGGTGGGTTTGGGTTAGGATAAGCTCTTTATAGACTATTCTTGAATCCAGTATGTCTGTCTCTTAACAAAGAAGCTTAGTCCTACGTGTTTCTTCTAATATGGCTGATGTTGTAATGAATACTGGTCTCCCAGTGGAGTCTTGTGAAAACAAATATAATCAGCAGGCCTACTGATCACCAGTGGTGTGTTTTAGTCATTAAGGGAGTGTGGAGTTGCCAAGTGGAAGGTTTGGAATGTTTCAAGAAGGTTTACTGACCACCAAAGGGATTAACTACCAAACTCAGGCTACTATGGTCTTCTTTGAGTTTTTAGTAATGTTTCAAGGAGTGTTTTACTCAAAGATCCCTAGTGGAGTCACCATTATGTTGGGGTTCCTGTTTTTTGGTAGGTTTGGCTCTAACAAAAGACAAGACAACATCAAAACCACTTTGGGACCTCGGGATCTAGCCCTCCTGGGTCCAGAGAGGGATCTCTCTATAAAAGAAAAAGATATATATGTCTTTGAAGTTCATTTTTATGGTATTAAGCTAGTTATAGGCACAAGGGTTGTTGCTTTGTTTTGTTTGTTTGTTTGGTTGTTGGGAAATATGAAAGAAGGGTTCAATATAAGACAAAGAGGTGAGAAAAGAGGATTTTGGCAATGGGAGACAATTCAAAGAAAACTCAAGGCCATTGGGCAATGGATTCATAAATGGGTTTACTTGCTATTCAATATCCAAGGCTTTAAAATGGGCTAGTCATCTAAAATAGAGGATCTTATAGATGATAGTATGGGATGAAATGATAAGGAATGAAGGTGAATGACAAGGAAACCTCCAAGGTGACCACTTAGGAAGCAAATCTAGGGATAGGGCATGCCTTAAACACCTATGATCAAACTCCTAATAGGCTAGCTATTTAGACAGTAAGAAACACTTAATATTTAACACAAAGGTGAAGCCTGAGATGAGAGAAAGGATTTGAACTTTCAATGCTTTAAAATTGAACTTAAGGGAAATTATAAAGGCTTACCTGTAGAAAAGGACCCTAGTGAGACAGAATCAATTCTAAATCTCCCAATATCCCAATTCTTTCGATTAAAACCAAACAAGAACATCTAAGAATAGATTCTAAATTCATGCATCAGTAAGCAGGGAAAACCAACTACCATACTGGCTAAATTACCTTGAATTTGTCCTCAGATAACACAATTAGTATAAAAAATCAAAGATAAGAAGAGCAGGAAGAATTAGGGTACCATGCAAGGGTATATCCTAAGCCATATTTCTGATTCTTACAAGAGAAATGAAATATGATGAATTATAGAAGGAAAACAAAGACAAATATAGGACACATCACCGCTGCTTTAAATCAGGATCCAAAGAAATTGCTTGTAATATTAAAGAGAAACACCAGTCATATACAACATTGTCCAACAGCTTGACATTTAGTTTGAAATCATCTCCTCAGCCTATTTTACAACTAATACACAGAGCTCTATCTCAAGAGAAACAACTTACAATCCACAGTTATCCGATCAACAACCTTTACAATGTATTTTTTCAAGAGTTTTATAGATGAAAGAGAAGTAGAGGAGGTAGATGAGACTTTAAATGAAACATTAAAACAGAAGTAGAAGAGTGCTTTAGACCCATTCTGTCTTAATATCCATTCATTTATTTTCAATACTCTTTGGATAAAAGAGTGGTCTTCGACAGGCTGATAGTAACTCCAGGTATGTTCTTTGATGTACTTTTCGGCTGTAGTACTCTGGGACCAGTAAGGAAGTTAAATGACTCTAGGCTTGCCATACTATGTATCAAATGCTCTGGCAGTCCTAGGACTACTATCAAGGTGGTGATATTCTCGGGAACATTGATGAAGATTAAAAAAACATTATGGGAACTTTGTCCTTTCTCGGGAAAGAACCTTCTACTGATGTGAAATACTGACAAGGATTTTTTCTGTGCTTTAGGCCTCATTAGGCCTTCTATGTCAGTCATAAGGTCTTAAATCTACCTATTTCACCCTCTAACACTGATTAAAGCTTTGAATCTTCAATAATAGGCTTTAAATCACTTTAAAACTTCAATGATACTATTTTCCACTTCATTGACTGTCTCTGTCTGTTGATTGCTGGTGATATTCTCGGGAACATTGATGAAGAGTAAAAAAAACATTATGGGAACTTTGTCCTTTCTCGGGAAAGAACCTTTTGCTGATGTGAAATAATGACAAGGATTTTTTCTGTGCTTTAGGCCTCATTAGGCCTTCTATGTCAGTCATAAGGTCTTCAATCTGCATATTTCACGCTCTAACACTGATTAAAGCTTTGAATCTTCAATAATAGGCTTTGAATCACTTTAAACCTTCACTGATACTATTTTCCACTTCATTGATTGTCTCTGTCTGTTGATTGCGGGTTCAATGGCACTGGGGGTTTTTCTAATAGAGATAATAACACTGATATTTTACAAAATACATGTTCAAAACCCTTCTCAGGAGTCTTTTCAGCTATCTCTGACTCAGAATAAGCATTCTCGGTGCTCTATGTCACTATGACCGTGACTATGAGCAATAACGATTTTTACCATCTATAAACCTGTAAAACACAAAAACATGTTAATAAATCCATGCGGGAGGGAGGATAGGTGTTGTGGAAATGGCAGCGCAGCAGTGAAAACAGCTGTTGTAGTAAAGAAGACGGTGAAAACTACGAAAGAATGGTGAAACAATGATTTGATGGTGGTCTGGTGAAAAGATGGTTCTGGACCATCCGATCAGATCAAGTAGTGGTGATCAATGATGGAAATTCACTGATGGAGTGGCTTTAGAGGTTAGGCGGAATGAAATTAATTTAAGGTTAAAACATAAAGTTTTAACCTTTGGGTGAAATACTGAGGAAAACAATGAAAATAAAATGAAATCAGGCTTTGAATGGTGGGACCGAAGGGCGGAGGGTGATTTGAGTGTGGGCTTCGTTGGAATCTCGGGGAGGAGATCAACGGTTGATATGCTACGATCAAATCTTCAAAGTCCAATGGAAAAAATATGGAAAAGAGAAACCAAGCGATGAGACGAGAGTCGTTGATTGCGGATCAGATCAACGAAGGATCTTCGGAGATGGGATTTCGAGGCAGAAAGGGGGAAGTGGTTTTTTTTTGGGGAAAATAGTTGTTTTCGCACTGCAATAGAGTGGTTTTGAATTTTTCCCAAAAAAACGCGACATCGCTTGCCGCCCGACACGTGGAAAAACAAAACCTCCCATACTGCACGATTTAAAAATGTTAAAGTTCGAACACCAAAGTTACGCGATATAATTCTCGTAGTTGGTTGTGGGTGGAAGTGCAGCGGTGGAGGACGGGCGCGTGATAACGAGATGCAAATTCGGTACGATTAGGGGAAAGTTAAAGGCGGGTTCTTGTGGTGCCATCGGATGTAATGAATGATAGGATCAAAAGGAGGAAGCGCTAATGTTCCAATGGGGAGGATATTATTATAAACGGGTGGAACGTCCACAACGCCATTGGATCCAAGGGATGGACGGCGGAGGGTAAATAAATACAGAACAAAGAATTAAATGAATGGGTGGGAGAAGGAAGACCTTGGATCAGTGGGATGGATGGAAATTTGAATTAATCGCAATCGAAGAAGGTAGGGGCCAAAACTCTGATGGTTTTGAACTTGCGATTACATGTGGACCGTTGGATCGACAGAAGATCAATGGTGGAGATTGTTCAGAGGGGGAACTGATGGAGGGCACAGGGGCGGTGTGTGATCGAATCCTGGCCATTGGTTCTTGTGGATTCAACGGCCATGATTGAATCGGAGATTAGCCAATTGGGGAAAAAGAAAGGTGGATTTATTGGATCGGCGCGATGCGATTTTGCGCCAGCCATTGGATCTCAGGAGGAGATCCAACGATCAATGTTCAATGGGGGGTGGGAAATGGGAAGATATTGCCAGATGCCTGTATGATAAATCACATTGTTATATCTTTAGATGTGGTGGATATTACATCGCAGCCAATGAACAAAGGCTTAATCATGAATTTTACATTAACAAAGACGTTCTATCCCAATCATGGATGGCGCCCAAGGGCTTGGTTCTGTAGTCTTGACACTGTGGGTCCATGGGGAAGTAGTTGGGAAACCCAACGCAAGGCTAGGCTTTGATATAGTGAGATGGGTTTTAGGCCTAAAATGGAGTTTTTTTTAAGGCTAAACAGGGGTTTCGATAGGAAAGTAAAGGGGTTTCTTCACCAAATGAAGGGATTCACATGGTTTAAAAAAGGGGAATTTTATGGTTTAGAAGACTTAGGAAGGGATTTTGAGGGTCAAAAGGGGTTAAAATTTGGAATTTGGAGGGATACAAGGGAGCATATGTAGGCTTTCTTAAGCATAATTTTTTCACAAACAATGAGGTTTTCTTAATGGAAATAGCAGTGAAGAGTTTTTCAAAGGCAAAGACACAAGGAGGCTTCAAGAGTGATATGTTTTCAGAGGAAATGTATCTCTTGAATACTTAGAAATATTTTTAGCCAACTGTTTGCTCTGTCAAAAATTTATAGGTGGCTAAATATGGCTCCACATGGGGATGGCATCTTCCTGATGGTGTCAAGAATTTCAGAAAATGATCTTTGCAAGTAGGCTAGATGCCTAGTGCTTGACACATCTTTTCTTTCTTTAATCAGCTGCCACAACTCATGAAGACATTATATCAGCAGAAAACATCCCCAAACAGTCTACCTACCATCCTACAGTCCTAGCATTTTTTCTTCAAGGTGCATTTGAATTTGCAGACCTTCCTCATCATTTTTTTTTTATTGAAAGTAGAAAACAAACTAGTCTAATTCTACCCTTATTCCTCCATGAGACCAGATTAGACTATTGGCCTCATAGCTTCTCTACCTACACTAATATACTTTCAGTTAAGCGTATGATTTCATTTCTCTACATTCTACATGAAATTTTAAAATAGTCAATGAGGTTAAGTATGCATTCTTTATTAGTCCTAGGCATAATCATTTGTAGTTGAACTTTGCAGGAACTTGAAACCAAAATCTTGAAGGCTTGAAATTGTGAAACTTTATAGCATCCTTCCTTCCTTTGTGACTCAGATTTTGGGCTTGTTAGAGTCACTTTCTTCTTCATTTCAGCTCTGGTTTTGGGCTTGTTAGAGCTAATTCTTCTTTCTTTCCTTGCTGGTTCAATTTTTGGGCATATTAGAACCCATTGCTTTCCTTTCTTTAGCTAAGTTATTTTACTTGTTTAATTCTTTTGGGAGGCATAGAGTTCAGTTTTAAGCATGTCTGAACTTCTCTCTTTCTGTTCTTTTGAAGCATTGTCCTCTTTTTCTTTAAAACAACACATTTTATGTAGTACTTCACTGTGGAAATGGCTTGAAACATTTAACTCCTTGATAGTAATGCTTGGCTCTTTGCCATTGAGACCTCAAACGGTCAAACATCCATCACCCATGAAAAAGCATTTGAGATTCTGGACTGAAATTAAGGACCACCTTTGTGTCCAGAATTTGCCATGCTTTCCTTTGTCGTCTCTCCTAGAGTCCCACTTAAGTACCTTGTCTCCAATTTTGAAGTCACAAGCCTTTGTTCTTTTACCAAACAATTTTTCGATGTTCTCTTGCACTTTCAGAGCTCTATTGTAGAATTATTCTCTTGTCTGTTGGAGATGTACAATTTGATTGATTTTCCTTACCATGCTGTCCTCTTCTGACTTTATTTCTTGGAACAATTTTATCACTGGTACCCCCAAGCTGGTAGGGAACACTGCATCTGCTCCACAGACAAGCTGGTATGGTGACATTCCAATGGATTTCTTTGTTGTTAACCTGTCAGCCCATAAAGCATGCACTAACTTGTTATGCCATGATTTCTTATTCTCTTCAAGCAACTTTTTGATGATGGTCACCAAGATTTTATTTGATGATTCTGCTAGCCCATTACCTTGGGGGTAATAAGCAATAGAATGACCAAGTGAAATCTGATACCTGTGACAAAAATCGATCATCTTTTTGGAACCAAAAGCAGTAGCATTATCAGTGATGATCTTCCTAAGGTAGACAAATCTAGAGAGGATGTGATCTTCAAGGAATTTAATGATAACAGAATCTATGGCATTCCTAGAAGGGATGGCCTCTATCCATTTTGTGAAATAGTCTGTTGGGCTGATGAAGTAGGATGGATCTCCCCTATGAAATCTAGGCCCCACTGTTGAAAGGGGGCTTCAACAGTGATGGGTTGTAATGGTAAAGGGAGGATTTTTCTTTTTCCCTCAAAGATCTTGCACTTATGGTAGGAAACTATCATTCTTTGGATATCATTGAAAAGGGTAGGCCAGTAATAGCCATCCCTGAGGATTTTGTTAGCAGTGGATTTCTAGTTGAGATGGCCTCCACACTCTCCTGCATGGAACTCATGTTTAATCCTTTCAGCTTCAGCTTCAGGCATAAATTTAAGCAGCAAACCATTTGCATTTTTCCAGTATAAAAATTCATTTAAAATGCAATAGTTTCTAGCTTTTAACTTTAGAAACCTTGCCTTAGTCTTTGATAAATCAGGAGGAGAATTAAGATTTGTAAGCACATATAGGATGTCAGAATACCAAGAAGAGTTTTGAAACTGTTCTTCAACAGTAAGGTCGGGTAATCCTTCATGTTCATCCAAGGCATATACCATGTTTATGTCAAGGGCCTACAAGTTAGATTCAGCCATTAGTTGAGCTAAGCCTTGACCTTTGATGGGTTTTATGGGTTTGATCTCCAGATCATACTCTAGTATTACAACAATCCATTTGCCCCTCTTTCCATTCAGATCTTGGGACAAAATGTCTTTAACCACTATGTTAGGCACGTAGGCAATGATGTGAGAATGCAGAATATACACCCTAAAGTCTTTCAAGGCCTTTACCAAGGCATAGGCCTATTTTTCCATTATGTTATATTTCAAGGGTGCATCCCTCGGAGCCTTGCTGAAGAAAGAAATAGGCTATTCCTATCCCTCTGGATTTTTCTGCAGTAGAACTGCAACCACTATATGCTCAGAGGCAAAGGAGAATATTAGGAAATCTTTTGAAAAATCAGGGCTGATTAAGACTAGCGCCCGGGTAAGTGCAAGTTTAACTAATTCAAAAGATTTTTTGGCCTCTAGATTCCACTTGACCCCTACTTCCTTTTTCAGCATGTTTGTCATATCTCTGAGGGGCTCAGCTAAGTTGGGAATAAACCTCCTCAAGAAGTTTATTTTCCCAATAAAGGATTGCAATTCTTTTATGTTTCTTGGCTGAATAATCTGCAATATTCCCGCAACTCTTTTTAGGTCTATTTTAATTCCATTTTCTGATATAATATGGCCTAGAAGATTACCTTCTTGAAGGCCAAACAAAGTCTTCTTGGGATTTAATGAAAGCAAGAACCTTCTACATTTCTCAGATACTCTTCTCAGATGTTTGAGGTGCTCTTCACCAGTCTTGGAATAGACTTTTATGTCATCAAGATAAATGACAATGAAGTGACCTATTTCCTCTGAAAAGGCTAGGTCCATAGCTCTTTGGAAGGTTGCACCAGCATTCATTAGTCCAAAAGGCATTTTCACGTACATGAAAGTGCACCATGGAGTGGTGAAAGCTGTTTTTAGTTGATATTCTGGGAGTACTAAGACTTGGTTATACCTTGAAAAGCCATCTAACAAGGAGATCCTTTTTGAGCCAACCACCCTTTACAAGATGTATTCCATCTTGGGTAAGGGGTAATTGTCCTTAAGTGAAGCTCTGTTAAGGTTTCTAAAATCAATGCACAGTCTGATCTCACCTGTCCTTTTCCTCACAGCTACAAGGTTGGAGACCCAATCAAAAAATCTCACAGGCACTATGATTCCTACCTCATACATTTTCTTGATTTCCTTTTCAACTAGAGGTTGTTGTTTCGAGTTGATTCTACGCAGTTTTTGCCTAAAGGGTTTTTTATTTTCTTTCAATGGGATCTTGTGCTAGATGATTTCTCTATCGTAGGCTTTTAAGTCCTCATAGCTCCATGCAAACACATCAACAAGTTCTTTAAATAGATCAATGTATTTCTTCTTCATGTCTGTCGACAAGGACTTAGCCAATTTAATCATCTTAGGCTTATCCTGAGTGCCTATGTTGCATTCCTCAACGTCAGAATCTGAGTGTTTTATGGTGGGTTTCTTCGCTACGCCATTAAAATAAAAAAGGTCCTCTAAAGGTGCTATTCCTCTAGGTATTTTCTTGTCTTTTGACTGCAGCACCTCAATGTCTTATTTTTCTGCATTCTTGTACTCTCTGTTTGAGTTCCAAGTTCTTTAGTTAACAGGTTTATTTCTATGTTATGGGGTGATTTTTCTTCATCGGGGGGCTCTTCACTCAGGCATCTTTCCTCAGATTTAGAGTCTGAATCAGAGAATTCAAACTCATTCCTTCCAAGAAGGAACTCCTCTATCTTCTTGTCGCCCTTGACAACCTGCCAATATTTCTCGTTATCTGGCACTGCAGGCCTATATTTTGTCTTAATGGTGATCTGTTTGTCCTTAGGTGATTTCAGATATGAACTAGCAATGCAGGCTAATCCATTTTTTTATAAAGGTTTGGTGTAAGGAGGGAAGGTCATTGATGCTATTAGGAGGTAGGCCCTTAAACCACTTCTTCACTTCTCCTCCTAGGCTCTGACCAAAGATCCTCATCTTAATAGTTTCATCTTTGATTTCCATATAGTCAAAGGCATCTTCCATCCTATCTACATGATGTTGAGCTGTGGTAGACTCTTTGGAAGTGAAATGAGGGATTTGTGATTGATAATCATTGGGTAGCAGAGCCAAAGGCTGTGGTAACACTAGAGGTGCATACCAGGCTTCCATGTTGGTGTTTTGTGGAGGTAAAGGATTGGCTTGTGTAGTAGGTATATGGATGACAGAAATGCTAGGACCAACAACAAATTGTTGAGCTGATTTAGGGTGATAGAGGCCCAAGTTTTGAATGAAATTTTAATCAGGAGGTGCACATGGAGGGGTCTCTCTATCCCCAATGTGTTTACCACTGTGAAATGGTGAACTAGGCGGCTCAAAGTCTACCTGGTCTGAAGCACTAAATGAATTATTTCTTGGTAAGTCACTTTGTGAGTCTAAGTCAAAATGAGTGTTTGATAGAGTTGTAAAGTTTTTTGGTGCAGAGTTAGCTCTATGGATGGGTTTGATAAGAGTTGGCTTTCTAGGGGTGGGAGATTTCCTAAGAATGTTCTCTGGAATGTCAACTATTTCAGGTGGGTTTGGGTTAGGATAAGCTCTTTTATAGACTATTCTTGAATCCAGTATGTCTGTCTCTTAACAAAGAAGCTTAGTCCTACGTGTTTCTTCTAATATGGCTGATGTTGTAATGAATACTGGTCTCCCAGTGGAGTCTTGTGAAAACAAAGATAATCAGCAGGCCTACTGATCACCAGTGGTGTGTTTTAGTCATTAAGGGAGTGTGGAGTCGCCAAGTGGAAGGTTTGGAATGTTTCAAGAAGGTTTACTGTCCACCAAAGCGATTAACTACCAAACTCAGGCTACTATGGTCTTCTTTGAGTTTTTAGTAATGTTTCAAGGAGTGTTTTACTCAAAGCTCCCTAGTGGAGTCACCATTATGTTGGGGTTCCTGTTTTTTGGTAGGTTTGGCTCTACCAAAAGACAAGACAACATCAAAACCACTTTGGGACCTCGGGATCTAGCCCTCCTGGGTCCAGAGAGGGATCTCTCTATAAAAGAAAAAGATATATATGTCTTTGAAGTTCATTTTTATGGTATTAAGCTAGTTATAGGCACAAGGGTTGTTGCTTTGTTTTGTTTGTTTGTTTGGTTGTTGGGAAATATGAAAGAAGGGTTCAATAGAAGACAAAGAGGTGAGAAAAGAGGATTTTGGAAATGGGAGACAATTCAAAGAAAACTCAAGGCCATTGGGCAATGGATTCATAAATGGGTTTACTTTCTATTCAATATCCAAGGCTTTAAAATGGGCTAGTCATCTAAAATAGAGGATCTTATAGATGATAGTATGGGATGAAATGATAAGGAATGAAGGTGAATGACAAGGAAACCTCCAAGGTGACCACTTAGGAAGAAAATCTAGGGATAGGGCATGCCTTAAACACCTATGATCAAACTCCTAATAGGCTAGCTATTTAGACAGTAAGAAACACTTAATATTTAACACAAAGGTGAAGCCTGAGATCAGAGAAAGGATTTGAACTTTCAATGCTTTAAAATTGAACTTAAGGGAAATTATAAAGGCTTACCTGTAGAAAAGGACCCTAGTGAGATAGAATCAGTTCTAAATCTCCCAATATCCCAATTCTTTCGATTAAAACCAAACAAGAACATATAAGAATATATTCTAAATTCATGCATCAGTAAGCAGGGAAAACCAACTACTATACTGGCTAAATTACCTTGAATTTGTCCTCAGATAACACAATTAGTATAAAAAATCAAAGATAAGAAGAGCAGGAAGAATTAGGGTACCATGCAAGGGTATATCCTAAGCCAGATTTCTGATTCTTACAAGAGAAATGAAATATGATGAATTATAGAAGGAAAACAAAGACAAAGATAGGACACATCACCGCTGCTTTAAATCAGGATCCAAAGAAATTGCTTGTAATATTAAAGAGCAACACCAGTCATATACAACATTGTCCAACAGCTTGAAATTTAGTCTGAAATCATCTCCTCAGCCTATTTTACAACTAATACACAGAGCTCTATCTCAAGAGAAACAACTTACAATCCACAGTTATCCGATCAACAACCTTTACAATGTATTTTTTCAAGAGTTTTATAGCTGAAAGAGAAGTAGAGGAGGTAGATGAGACTTTAAATGAAACATTAAAACAGAAGTAGAAGAGTGCTTTAGACCCATTCTGTCTTAATATCCATTCATTTATTTTCAATACTCTTTGGATAAAAGAGTGGCCTTCGACAGGCTGATAGTAACTCCAGGTATGTTCTTTGATGTACTTTTCGGTTGTAGTACTCTGGGACCAGTAAGGAAGTTAAATGAATCTAGGCTTGCCATACTATGTATCAAATGCTCTGGCAGTCCTAGGACTACTATCAAGGTGGTGATATTCTCGGGAACATTGATGAAGATTAAAAAAACATTATGGGAACTTTGTCCTTTCTCGGGAAAGAACCTTCTACTGATGTGAAATACTGACAAGGATTTTTTCTGTGCTTTAGGCCTCATTAGGCCTTCTATGTCAGTCATAAGGTCTTCAATCTACCTATTTCACCCTCTAACACTGATTAAAGCTTTGAATCTTCAATAATAGGCTTTAAATCACTTTAAAACTTCAATGATACTATTTTCCACTTCATTGACTGTCTCTGTCTGTTGATTGCTGGTGATATTCTCGGGAACATTGATGAAGAGTAAAAAAAACATTATGGGAACTTTGTCCTTTCTCGGGAAAGAACCTTCTACTGATGTGAAATAATGACAAGGATTTTTTCTGTGCTTTAGGCCTCATTAGGCCTTCTATGTCAGTCATAAGGTCTTCAATCTGCATATTTCACGCTCTAACACTGATTAAAGCTTTGAATCTTCAATAATAGGCTTTGAATCACTTTAAACCTTCACTGATACTATTTTCCACTTCATTGATTGTCTCTGTCTGTTGATTGCAGGTTCAATGGCACTGGGGGTTTTTTTAATAGAGATAATAACACTGATATTTTACAAAATACATGTTCAAAACCCTTCTCAGGAGTCTTTTCAGCTATCTATGACTCAGAATAAGCATTCTCGGTGCTCTATGTCACTATGACCGTGACTATGAGCAATAACGATTTTTACCATCTATAAACCTGTAATACACAAAAACATGTTAATAAATCCATGCGGGAGGGAGGACAGGTGTTGTGGAAATGACAGCGCAGCAGTGAAAACAGCTGTTGTAGCAAAGAAGACGGTGAAAACTACGAAAGAATGGTGAAACAATGATCTGATGGTGGTCTGGTGAAAAGATGGTTCTGGACCATCCAATCAGATCAGGTAGTGGTGATCAATGATGGAAATTCACTGATGGAGTGGCTTTAGAGGTTAGGCGGAATGAAATTAATTTAAGGTTAAAACATAAAGTTTTAACCTTTGGGTGAAATACTGAGGAAAACAATGAAAATAAAATGAAATCGGGCTTTGAATGGTGGGACCGAACGGCGGAGGGTGATTTGAGTGTGGACCGTTAGATCTCAGGAGGAGATCAACGGTTGATATGCTCTGATCAAATCCTTTAGAGAGTCCAATGGAAAAAATATGGAAAAAGACGCGATGAGACGAGAGTCGTTGATCTGGATCAGATCAACGGCCGAGATCTTCAGATGGGATTTCAGAGGTAGAAGGGGGGAAGTGGTTTTTGGGAGAAAAAGACTATTTTCACACTACTATAGAATGGTTTTGAAATTTCCCCCAAAAAAAAACGCGATATACTCCACTTCCCGACACGTGGCAAAACAAAACCGCCCATATCGCGCGATTTCAAAATGTTAAAGTTGGGACACCAAAGTTACGCGATATAGTTCTCGGCCGTTGGATTGTGGGTGGGGAGATATGACGGTGGAGGAGCGAGCGTGATGAGAGCAAGATGCACGGTCGGTACAGTGGGGAAAATTCAAAGGTGGGTTTGCTGTGGGCTGTCAGATCTAATAATGGACGATAGGATCAAAAGGAGGAGCGCTAATGTTCCAATGGGGAGGATATTATAATAGACAGGTGGAACGAATCTTAACCATTGGATCCAAGGGATGGACGGCGGAGATTAAAATAAGAGGCAGAGGCAAAAGAATTAAATGAATGGGTGGGAGAAAGGAGGGCCTTCGGATCAATCAGGATGGACGGCTGATATTAAATCGCAATCGAAGAAGGCAGGGGTTGAAACTCCGATGGTTTTGAACTTGCGATTACATGTGGACCGTTGGATCAGCAGAAGATCAACAGTGCAGATGGTTCAGAGGAGGAACTGATGGAGGGCATAGGGGCGGTGTGTGATTGAATCATGGCCGTTGGTTCTTGTGGATTCAATGGCCAAGATTGAATTGGAGATTGGTCAATCGGGGAAAAAGAAAGGTGGATTCATTCTATCGGCACGGTGCGATTTTGATCCAGCCGTTGGATCTTAGGAGGAGATCAACGATCAATGTTAAATGGGGGGTGGGCAATGGAAGATGTTATGGGTGCAGTACGATATTATTACGGACTGTTATATCTTTACAGATCGACGGTGGATATTACATCCGCGACCAATAGAACAAAAGGCAATCGCATCAGAGATTTACATTTAACAAAGGAAAAGTGTTCACCACCAACTCCCAATCATGTTTGGCGCCCAAGGGCTTAGTTCCTGGTCTTGGGCGCGGGTCATATGTGGGGAAGTGGTTAGGGGCTTAGCTGAAAGGGGCTTAGGCCTGATATATGGCAAGAGATGGGTTTTAGGCCTAAAAAAAACGTTTTTTAAGGCTAAACAATGGTTTCAGAAGGGGAATAAAGGGATTTTTCACCAAATGAAGGGATTCACATGGTTTAAAAAGGGGAATTTGATGGTTTAGAAGACTCGGGAATGGATTTTGAGTGTTAAAAGTGTAATTTTGAGAAGGGAAAAAAGGGGTTAAAATGGGGAATTTGCAGGGATACAAGGGAGAAAAAGGAGGCTTTCTTGAGCATAATTTCTTCACAGACAGTGGGATTTTTTGATGGGAACAGTAGTGAAGATATTTTCAAAGGAAAAGGGCATACAGAGGCTTCAAGAATGAGATATTTTCAGAGGAAATTTATCTCTTGAAGGCTCAGAAATAAATTTAGCCACCTGTTTGCTCTGTCAAAAACTTATAGGTGGCTAACAACTGCCACCTGCTTTTTCATCATCACCACTGTCATCATCTTCACTTGATGCATCAGGAGAAGAGGAAAGAGGTAGGTTTCCTTGTGGAGAAGGCATAGGTGGAGGTGATGGAGGATTTGAGGTAAGTGAGTGGGAAGTGGATGGGAAATTTTGCTGAATGAAGGCTTGGGGATTTGCAAATACATCATGTGAGATTAAAACTTCCCAAGGGATTCCCTGTTGCTCTAGCTGATGAAAAACAATCATCTTAACCAAGGAGTGGTGAAAAAGGCTCTGCATTTGGTGGGCATAACTCCTCTTCTTGACCACTGAAGCCATTTTGTCAATGCTCCGGTAGAGATAGTATGGTAGGTTTAGAAATTTAACCCTGGTGAAGTGCATTAGTAGCCTTATGTCATATGAATATACCCTAGAATACCTCCCCTCATAAGTGAATTACTTGATAATCTGCATCATCAGTAGGGCATATCTCTCTAGCAGGTGGGAGAAGCGGAAAACATCCTTGCAGCCTTGTTGACAACTAGGTTTGAGGAAGGGCTCATAGTAGCTCAAGTATAATTTCTTCTGTTTAAACCATCTCTCACCAATATCTAGTATTCCTGTGGCTTTAGCAATGGATTCAGATGAGATTTTAAGATTTTCTCCTGCTAGGTTGACTTGGTGATTTTGTAAGCTGAAAATGAACAACCTAGTTAAATCTGAGTGGATTTGGACCTGTTTAACCCTCTCACGAAACTAATAGCATCCAACATCTTTAAGACATGCAAGGATCATGGGAGAAGAGGTGATTTTAATGGTATCTAAAGGCTCAAACCTATTAACCCTTCCTCCCTTGTGTTTTGGCTTGATAGGCCCTTAGCCTTCATCATTGCTAGCACTGATCTCTTCCTAAGACATGGTGGTTGATTATATCCTTGAACAAAGTGCTTTGTTTCTTGATGAGAGCTTTTAGGGGTAGGGAAGGCAAATGAGTGATGTGAGGGAAATTTTTTAGCAAATGAGGGAAAAATGAAGTAGGTCTATGAAAGTTTCATAGTTTTAGAAGGAGGGTTGTTGGTACTAAGTTCCTTGACACAAATGACAACTCTCAAATTTGCAAACCCTGCCCTAGAACGTCAATAATTTGATTTTCATGCAGCTTAGGATTTGGTCACATAGGTCTTTGAATTTATCTTTTGATTATGAATGAAAAATATTACTTGGAGATCAAGGAAAAAGGGACCACCAACCTTGTTTAGCTATGTGCAGGAGTTGGGAGACAAATTAGAGGAGAAAAAGAGAAATTTGAGCAACTTTTTGACAAATTTTGGCCAAAACCCTTTGTGCATAGCTCCAGGTCAGGTCGAACTGGTAAATGGGCCTGTCGGGCCCCGTAGAAGCGCAACGCTAGTATGAAATGGCAGGCAGTCGGGTCGGTCCGAGCTTGTGCACATCGCCTTCACAGGTGTGTAGCACCGCACTCCCAGTGCACAACGCAGCGTAAATTAACACTTCAGTTGCCCCCTCTGTGCGCAACGCCGACTGTTAGGTGCGTAGTGCCTCTGTTGGTGTGTAGCTCCTGGAAATTTAAACCAAATTTGCACAGAAACCCTAGAAATTGCTCCAACGACTTTCTTCTTCTTTGCAAAGACGAATATAAAGTGAGAGAGAGGGAAAGGAGAATTTATACTCCTTTTGAAAAGTATTTCATGACCAAAACCCACTTTGTAATGTTTTATTTCTCTTCTTACTTTTTACTATATTTTGGGTCTGTTTGTCTTGTAGGTGGTAGAGTTAAAAATATGGCCCTTTTTGCCTTGCTAAAGCATTCTGGTGTCACCCCTCAGATTGACAAACTTCTTGAAGAAGCTAAAACTATGCCTCTTATCTATATTTGGAAAAATGAACCCCTTTCATGATTTTTAACACTTACACATAGCAAACTTGTGATTATTTTGACATGTCTTCTTTTTATTGACATTCTGTCATGTTTTCTCTATGAAGCAGTGAGAAAAACCTCTTTGGTGTAAAAACCCTAGCGGCAAGCATCAACAACCCCTTTAGCCTTCATGTGTGCCATTATCATTATAAATATTTAGGTTTTCTTTGACCTTATCAATTTTCCTGTAGGTAGCAATCCTTGATAGTTTTGCAGAAGTGTCATAATCATTTATGGCTAATCTATCTCTTGTAGAATATACTTTTGATAAGGAGACCTTTGTTGGGATTTTACTGCTCTGCTTCAAACCAATGGTATATTTTTTCCTTAGACCACTTTGACAATGATGTATCTCTGGTTGGGAAGGTGAGAAAATTAAACTATTTTTGTGTCTTTCCATGGGCCACTTATGTTCTTGCAAGTACCTACACAACTTTTTTTCCTTTGATCACTATCTTTTTGGAGTTTAACACCTCATTTTATCAACAATTAACCTCTTCTTGTATTAATTACCTCCTTGGAAAAAATTTCCTCATGCTTGCCTCTTTTGACCATTTGAAAATGCCTCTGACTGTTCTTTTGAGAATTAAAACCCTTGCACTGATATTTTGGCCTGTTTTGTCCCTATGGTGAAGTGGGATATAATGTTTCTTGTCTTTTTCCTTTGATCTTTTTAAGACCTCTAATTTTACCTTTTGAAACCTCATGCTTTTGTACTAATAATCTTTACCTTTTTGTACCTTTGGTGAGGTGGATTCAATGCCTCTTTGCCAAACCCTAGAGGGTAGCTTGAAACCCTTTGAAACCATCTGTTGTTATGAAGGAGGCTCTGTCATCATCATTTGACCTTTTTTTTCCATCTTCCAGAACTCCTATGTTTTAGGGCTGTTAGAAAGAAGTAAATAGTGTAGTCTTCTAAGTTCTAAAAAACTTTCTCAAACTCATTAATTATTTCTAAAAGTCTTCAATGGTGCATTGATGAAGTGGAGGTGACCTTTTTCCTTGTAGACCTAGTGTTGCTTCCTTGTTTGGCCAAAACATTCACAAACCCTGATTCTTTTAAAATATATACCTGTTTCTTTTCTTCTTTGTTGTTTATGGTCTTCTTGTGATGATTTTCCCATTACCTTACCTCTTTTTAGGTTGATGTCCATTTGATCCTTTTGCAAATATGTGAGCAAGGGCAGCTGTCCTCCTGCAAGATTTGTGCTCTAGGCCAAAAAGCCTTCCTTGAATGACCTTTTTGATCATTATGGACAAGATCACCTGTCTTTTTCTTCTTTGAATGTAGTTTCTTCATGCAAGAAAAACAGAGTTGTTAGGATACCAAATCCACCCTATGACCTTGTGAAACCCTAGGTGACCTAGTGGAAGCTTTCTTGGACTTGGCTTTTGGACTGAGACCTAGAATTTGGGATCATCAAGTGCAAGATAGAGTTTATGATAAACTAATGTATTGAAGATCCAAAATCCAATGTACTTGTTTTATCTAAGGAGCCTATAGAGATAGTTTGAGATCATCAGTGTTTGGAAGTATTTTGGGAGACACAACAAATCTGTTTGATTGGTGGGCTTAGGTAGCATTTGGGGGATTTTAAGGCAAAACAAAAAATAGGATTTGGGCCAAAGGTGAATACATCTAGACAGAAAAAGTGACATAAGCCTCTAATGGATTTTCTGGGACTAGTAGGCAAAGCTAGACATTATGGAATGATGAAATAGTGAAAAATTATCTTGAGGATAATGAAGGCAGTGAGATTTCTAGAACTCAAAATGTTTATGAACCTTTTTTCTAGAAATATTGGGATAATCATTTAGTCATCAACAAAGGAAAATATTACTGATGACTAACATGATGAAGACACTGATAAAAACACCTCTAATAGTGAAAACACAGAGAATGTTAATATTGCAAAAATAGAGGATAACAATGAAGAGGATATGGAAGAGGATGGCAATGATGATGATCATGATAATGATGATAGCATGGGGGAAAATTAAAATACCTCTCAAGAGGGCAGTCAAGAAAAAAATGAAGAAGACATGAATACAGAGATCATTGATGAAAGGAAAGACAATCTTAAGGTCAACCATGAAGAGAACATTCTAGTAGAAAAATTTGATTTTCACCCTCTCATTTATCAAATAGGATCAAGGCAAGTGTTTTCTGCCTCCAAAAGGCAAGGGAAATTTCCATCTACGTCAGCTCAGCCACTGGACAAAGGGAAACAAAGGGTAAAGGAAGAAGAAGAATATCATGAGGTGGAGAGGGATTTTGATATCATTTAGGTAGATAGTGATGAGGAGAATGAAGCAAGAATCACAAACATGCTCCTATAGGAAAAAAATGCATAAATCAAAGACCTCCAAGCACATTTATATAGGGCCAAGAGTATAAATTATGCCCTTGACTTGGAAAATAGGCACCTAGGAGCACAAATGGAAATCTATGAAGCTAGAGCCCTCAAGGCCCAAAAATAAGCCCAAATGGCACAAATGAAAATAGAAGAGTTAATGGGAACTTATGAGGAGAGTAGTGATAAAGAAGGACAATCTAGGAGAAGACCTAGAACCATGGGATTGAAGAAAGCATTGTCTAAACAAAGGGAGGAAGAATCAGCCCTAGCAGTACAACTCCCTTTAGGTGAACTTTTGGCTATGGAGATATCCCATGACTGGGAGCCTTTGTTGGAGAGAGCCAACATCCACTTGGAGGACAAATTGAAGAAAGAAAATCAAGATATTGACCTCCAAAGAAGAATGACTAGACATTATGCTCGAAGGAACCAAATTGCAAGGGCTAAATTGAAAAAGGCTCAAGACAAGTTCTAGGAACTAAAAGAAGAAAAAGGCCAAGCTAGGCTTCAAATCTTGGAAAAATCATCTCTACATCTCTCCCAAAACCCATGAGGCACTCATCCACCAAATTTGGGAGGATTTTGACAAGTTTTTGTTTTTTGCTAATTTTGAGGCCAAGGGGGTAGCACACATGGTGCTACGCTCTTTTCATAGAATATTTAGGAAGAAAGGCTTACATTTTTTGGATCCTCATCACTAATATAGCATGCTCACAAAGTTTCAGATCAATTGGAGTTGTTTTGTTCCTCCAAAAGGGTAAAAAACACCCAATTTTTCACCATTCTCCCTCCTTTCAGGACATGTGTTGTGCCTTTAACGGCTTTAAATTTTTTATTTTTGGACAGGTTACAGAGGTAATATTAGAGAACCAAGGGTATATCTAGAAATTATACTTCAAGGGCTTTCCAACGAGCCATATCAGAACCTTTTTCGACATTGGGAAGGCCTTCAAAACATTGCTGCAAGATGACTCATTTTTCCTGCTCCTGTGCTACGCCCTTAGCATGGAAATTCCTCCTAAACACAACGTTGTGCCCTTAGCAGAGGGAAAGTAAAAAATGTACACTTGGAAAATTTTAGGAGGCTTTTTAGACCTCAAAAATCAATTTCTTTGCTAAAAATTCCCGAAAAGATATTATGTTTTAGATATTTTGTGCCTTGGGCCTTGCAAGGTCTCAAGGATAATAGTGACATTTCTAATTAGCCAATAGGATTCTAGATACTCTATTAGGTTTTTCTCCTCCTTTCTTGTTAAAAAGGCATTGAGGATTCATTGTAAATGTTGGCTTTTGATGAGTTTTGAGAGCAATACATGGTTCTTTGATGTTGAAGAGAAATTTGGTGTTATGGAGCTTGTGAATGATATGCTTTGATTGATGATGATGAAATCTTGCTTGCGGGATCCATGAGCTTGGTGAATGGTGATGTGTCTCTAATTTTTTTATGTTTTCTTTTTTATCATTATGTCCATCTTTCTATGTTGCAGTAGATCAGAAAAGTATAGGCTAAGAAATGTTGCTTGAGGCACCTTAGTCTTCCTGTTTGCTATTGTCTTTATGTTTTCCTCTGCTGGGTGTGTTTAAGGAATTCTTAGTTGCTCCTTAGGCCTCTTTATGCTTGTTTATTTCATCAATGGATTAATATTATATTTTCAAAATGTGTTTATGGCAAGCCCTACTTATTTGATGCTATCTAAAACTCTATTTTGAAATCTCTCTTTGAAGTATTACTTGTTAGCTTAAGTCAAAGAGGTCTTGTTCTCATCTTACCCTTTGTCCCTGCCTATCAGTTTGCCTCAAAGTTATTTATAGCTTGATTGATGATGTATAGGATTTCCCTCTTCATTGGTTAATGTTATTTTTCATCTTATATGTTTTCAAACTTTCTAGGTGAAATCACTGAAGTTAGATAGGATTTCTTGCTTTCTGTGTTTCACTAAATTGTTCATCTTGGATGTCTATTTGTTTAAAAGCATTGTCATTGAGTAAATTGTTTTCCTTATCTCATGATTATTATATTTTTCTTATCAGTATTTGATACCTTCTTGTTTACGGGTTTATGACAAAGGATTCTTAACTTCCCTTTGCCCTACCTTGTTTTCCCAACTTAACGTCCATGTCACTTCACACATAACCTTAAAATATCCATTGACTACACTAGATTTTCCCTGTGATGCACTCTGAACCATTATTGATATATCCATGAATTTCATAGACTCCATAGCCCAATTATTTGCTAACCTCTCATTCCACCTATTCCACTTGATCATTTTACCCAACCCAACAAAAAAAACAAAACCCTAAACTTCACAACTAGCCTAAAATCAACCATCTAAAGAAAAACAAGTTCACATCCTTTGCATACAATAAAGAGAGCCCTCTATGAGTCCAGGAAGGCTAGGTCCTACGAATCCAAAGACTGGTTTCATATTACCCTATGCATTTGGTCTACCAATCTGCTAAATCACGAGACACCAACACATGGTCCAAAGACTATTTTCATTTTCCAGGTGTTGGAATTCTGATTTATGTTTTGTCTCATATTTTTAGGCCACTTCTTCATTATGTTCTGAAATTTTCTCTTCCTTATTGGATGAAAAATCTGAATAACTAGGCAGATTTTCTTTTCCCTCATCTAAAAATTCTCTAACAGAATTGGAAATTTCTGGAATATCTTCTACTTCTACAAGCTGACTATCTACATCGTTCAAACCGTTATCATTTAACAAAATAAATGATTCTAGATCTGTATGTATAACATTAATTGAATGATTGTTAGGCTTCTCTTTATTGGTTATCATGTATTTCATCTTTGTTTCCCAGTACAAATTTCTCAATTGTTCGAAAATTGGGATGGTGGCATAAGAGAAATCTAGTTGCAAAGTGCCTCTCAAAATCACTCCCAAATATCTTGACAACAACATACCAAACCATGGCTGTATATCAACTACCACCAAATCCATCAAGACATTCTTTGTTGGAATTGTTTCAAGGGAAACTACCAAATCCTTTATGATACCAAGAAAACGAACTCTACCTGAATCAAAGGAATACAGGTTATGGTAAGGACGAGCGATATCTAGGCCCAATTTCTCCATAATGGATTTCATCATCAAATTATGGAAAGCTCCAGAGTCAAGCATGGAATTATGAAGGATACATTAGTGAATTCTCGGACTCAAATATAATGGGGGAACTTCACTATCCTCTAACTGACCATCTATGGCTGGACCAAAAATAAGTTCAGGTCGGTCACCTTCGACATTTAACATATCAGCTAAATGATCTACTTTTAACATTTTGACTACATGCGACTTGTACTGATGATTTTTGACAAATTTAATTAAAGGGATAGACACTTTTAAATTAGATATTTCAGTTTCTAAGCTGAAAGGAATGGATTTGTATACCTCTTTAGTGATGATGTCTCCTTTGTCAGGTTGATACTTTGGTGTAGCTTCCTTCTTTTGACTGTCCTTTTCTTTGCCCGGTGTGCTTGTAGATGGTTGATTAACCTTGCTCTGATTTGCAACTGCAATTTACTTTCCTTTTTTCTGATTACCTTGAGGATTTTTCTTCGGTTGAGTATATTTTTTTTGGGATGCCCGCTTTTGAATAGGATTGACTAGGACATATCTACCCCTTAATGAATATTGCCTCTGTTGTGAGCTGAGTGCATTCAAATAACCCCACTGATAATCATCAGAATTAACCTCCAACTCATGATCATTGGCTAATATGTAATCTTCATCCTTAGGCACATATGTTTTCTCAACATACTCTTCATTTTCTATCAAAAATATGGGCTTGCCATTAGCTGTAAAAAAAGTGATTTTCTTCAACAATTGGATCTTCTTCTTCTTCCTCAACTCCTTGAGCATAATTTTGCTGCAAGGGTGTCTGAATCTGCTGTTGATGTGCTAGTTTCTCAGGAGCCCTTTGTTCTCTTTATTTGATTCTGAATTGAGGCTGTTGTTGTTGTCCTCTGAAGTTATGATTTCTAACTTGTGCTTCCAACTGTCTTTCTGTAATGGACATCCTGTTAACCATCCTTTCAACTGTCCTTATCAAAGTGTCCAATTTTACTTCAAAGGATGAATATGATTCTTCTTTGATGGTTACTTTTCTCTCACCCTTCATCTTTGACTTCTTAATTGACAATTTTGCTTCCACACTAACTGCATTCTTATGCATGTCTTCTAATGTTATAGAATTCCTCTATCGCGACTAATATTCCATGTCTGGATCAAAGCCATCCAGATAATGCAAGAGAGCCAAACCTCGAGGAGTTTTGATCTCATTTGGAATTGAATTGTATACTCATTTGAAATGAGCAGTGAAATTGTGAACTAATTCATTTGGGTTTCTTTTCGGATTACCATATTTAGAAAGAATTTTCAAGGGGTTCTTCTTCAACTCCCATCGGGCTATGAAAGCATCAATCAGCTGGTCTGGAGTGGCTATTGAATTTGCAGTCAAATATCTAAACCAGGTTTTAATATCTCCATAAAATATTTGAACTATGATTCTCATCTTGGCATTGTTAGCATCTATTTCTTCCAGGTCAATAAAGTTAGTGACTTTGAATATGTGTTGTTTTGCAGTAATTTGAGAAATCTCATCAAAGAGAGGGAATATTTGGCCATAGCCTTGTGGTAAGGCATTAAGTTGAGCTGGTAGAATGAGGGGTGAAAATCTGGCCATGATTCCCACTGAGTGAAGTACAGGAGTAACAATGGAAGGAGTTGACTGAATGGGTAATGAAGTAGAAGGTGTAGATGAAGAAGAAAAAAATGACTGGGATTGTGTCGGAATAGGTAATGACTCTTTTTGGTATTGAATTATGGATTTTTTGGATTGGTATTGAAGTTGGTTTGCTCATGTTTCAAGCCTATAGAATTGACTCCAGACCTTTGTATCGAAGTCTGATTCAGATTTATTTTCTTCAAAAGTTAAATTCTCTTCAAGTTTCAAGGAATTAAAATCTAGCTCAGATAATGATTTTACTTCAGAAAGTCTTAATGGGTCAAAAACTATATCAGATAGTGAGGTTTTAGACTTTGATTGAAATAAAGACAGCTCAAATTTAAAATCAAAAGTTATGTCTTTGCGAGAAAAAGCTTTTGTAGGTAACGAGGAATATCTTACCAATGGATTAGGATTTGATTGAAATTCTATGTGTTGAGATCTCTGCTTCCAAAAAAAATTCTCTGGGTCTTCAACAGGATCAGCTAGATGAGGATTTGGATTTGAACTGGTGTATCTCCTCGAAGCCAGAATGTTCATTGTTTAGCAACTTGGTTCTTTGCAACTTTCAGATCAACCTCCATGAAAAATTAGACCTATCACTGATAGGCCAATAATTCGATGAAATTATGCTACAACCAGGGAGAATCTGTCACTTTCTTCCCTATTATGGTCACCAAGATGCTATCGCTCCACCGGATATGTAAAGGCTGAGAAGGAGACCAGAAAAGGTAACCACAGACCAATATTTTACTAAGTAGCTATCGCTACTAGGCAGGAGAGGGCTCTCTCCAAGATATCACAGCCAAGATGACTAGATAATGAGGATTTTAGGCTAGGTATAGTAGCACTGGGGTTTTGATTGATTTATTTTAGGTGTTGAATGGTGAATAGGTCAGGGAAGAACTAGGTCAGGGAAAAAAAGGATCAAAATTGCAGATATCTGATGGGGCAAGGTAGGCATATGCTTTAACACATTTAGGTATCTTTATGAAATGTATTATAGTGATAGGGTTTCAGAAACGAGCATGGAAATCATGAATTCTTTTCAACTAGAAGAAAATGAAACAGAACTTCAATAATTCCTCCAAAACAGAGCATCAACTAATGAATTATGTCTATCTGACTTAGGAATAATTCACATTAAGATATGGCATGAATTTTTAAAGAATAATACATTCAAACATATGTAAACATAAGAGGAAACCATGCTAAAACATATTACCATAGGAATTCCACCAAAATAGTTGCAACTCTATTAATAGTTCCTGCAAAAAATCATTGATTACACTAGTGTTCAAAGATCAATTACACAACATCCAACCCTTGCAATGAAAAAGGAAATGAAATATATATACCAAAAACTGATTCTCCCACTCTTAGGGGTCGAATCCATGACTTTTGGAGCTGATCCCCAAAGTCCTCAACTGGAATCCTAATGACTAGGGAGGTCAACAAACTCATCCCTATCTTTGATGAAACTGATTCACTTGACCCAAAATTACATATTTACTTGATGTATCTACCTCTAGTAACTATACATGACATAATTACATTACATTTTTACATTTACATCAGTAAATCTCCTTAGAATCCATCAATCAATTGATAAAAATTGAAAATTATAAAGAAATCAACTGTCTGTAAAAGTACAACGTGCTTGTAAAAAGTGTAGCATGCCTAGTAAAAATTACAACGTAGGCCTTTAAATCCACGTTTTAGTGCCTTCCTGAAGTCCAAATGGAGCCCAAGATGGCTCATTGGAAATATCTTCCAGACTAGTTGTCAAAAATGTCAAACACTGAAAATGATGGAGTGAAGCTCCTCAAAAATGCAATATCCTAAGACTGGTAAAAAATCATAATATGAGGCTGAAAAAGGTGGCAGAAAGGTTCTTTTTAGGAGGTTTTTGTCCTCTTCCACCTGTAAAAAGCTCATTTTTTGGAGTTCCAGTAGTCAAAAGTTGATGGATACACCATTATCTATCCATATATGCATATTTTTTGCATTTGGAAACCTCCACAAAAAGAGCAACATGGCCCATGTTGTGCTTTTTGCAGGCTGACTGTGAAAAAAGTTTGTTAAATTTTACAAAAATGCTCAAAAACAAAAAAACCTGTCCAAAAACCTTCAAAATTGTTGGATGAAGTGCTAATGAAGTATGTCAATCTACCTATTATCTCTAAATTAGTACTGATGGGCTGCTCCACTAGAGAACTTAGAGTAACTCTTTCAAACCAGATTTTGACTGAGGTTTAGCCTCTTTAGCCTGAGAGGGATCTCTCAATTTATCTAATGATTTTCTCAATTAGGTTTTAGATCATATGGCTAACTCTATGATAAGTGTCTTAGTGTATTTGATTTCAGGTGAAAAATGGGATAGATTTCACTACTGTCGGGCTCATGGAGTTAGTATGAAGGTATTCAACGACAAATGATTCTGCTTGTGGAAGCTGAGGCTTTTACTATTTCAATGAAAAAGATAACACTAACACACAAAAATATTCAATAACTTAATGTCAAAAGGAATTCATAGCATGAGGGCATGAATTCTGAGTAATTCAACATCAAGATATTGGGAAAAGATATTAAGAAAACATAATACATAAAATCATTGCAGCAGTCTAAGAATCTCAGGTAAAGCATAAAATACCATCATTGTATATTACTGATATTCCAAAATTTACAATAATAATAGTCTCAAAGTGACATTCTCCAACCCTTTATCATTCGATATTCTACCTATTAATAGAATTTTGTTGCTTACATTGGATCTCCCCAGCTGGTTAGGTCATTGGACCATAATCTGGACACATATCTAAACCATAAACTACATTCTTGAAACTGAAAAAGACACCTAATATCTTAAGAGTTATACGTCGAATAGGAATCTGCCTTTTATTTATTACATTCTTTTTTTGCAGTAATGGGATAATTACATTGATAATGACCATGTGCTTGAATGGCCCTCACCATCACCAAGACATAAATTTACCCACTAGATTTAGGAACTAACACTCCTACCTTTTAGGAAAAGATAAACATAGCTTTGATCATTGTCCTCATGTTGAGCTGGATAGGTGAAAGTCTTGTCGAGTAGTGAATCCCTTCTGGGGTGGTCCACTACCATCTTGAATATCTCCATGTGGTTTTTTTCTCTTCAAAAGACTTTTCAAACCTCCAAATATCATTAAAAGTACTTCGCTACAAAAACAAAGCACCCATAGGTAGTTTCATAGCGTAATTCAGTAGCATATTTATTTCAGCCATTCAAACTCATTTTTTTCTTCTTCTTCTGATCAGGATATGTTTGCTGGATAATATGGGCTAAATTCAACACTTTCCCTCCTTTGATTTCAAGCAAAAAAATATTTTTGTGCTCACAAATCATTCTACAGGGATTTCATAGCGAAATCCATCCTTCAAGCTTGGGCTTCGCTACGAAATTGCCTAATTGGCTAAAAACACTGATTTTTGTTGTTTTTTCTGAAAAATACGGCTCATAAATGGGCTCATATATCCGTGATTAGAACAGAATGTATTAGTTTTGTTGTGCTAAGTGTCCAATCAATAAGATAAAACATGTACAATTTGTCTGCATATGTTTGCTCAAGGAATGAGTGATTTAACCATGAAAATTAGATGAATTAGTGAACTTTAAGCATGTAAATAAGCCTTAAAAACACTTAACAATAGTGCATAACATAGAAAAACATTCACACATATGTTTTACATAGTAGGCACGATGAAGCAGTTCACCCCTCCTGGGCTACATCTGCTGGTCCAGCTCCCAATGACACGTCCCTCTTTGTCATTATGCTCAAAATTGTAAATTAAATATGTTTACACACCTCTAATGGTTTTTTTCTCTACACCAATGGCTCCAGAATGCTCAAATTATTCTAGGTAGACTCCTTTTTCAGCAAAATTGGTCGAAAATTGACCTCTCTATGCTTTTTTCTCAATGTCAGCTAGAAAATATCCACTAACTGTGGAGAACTGGCAGTTAGCTGCAGTTAAATGAATGGGTTAACCCAAAATTTAGGGACACGCTCCAAATATTTTGGGTGGTTAAGCTAAAAATTAAGTTTTAGTGCTGCATGTGACATGTCTCTGAGCCCGGCAGTTTTAGTTGGCTAACCGTTTAACAATTTTCACATTAAGATGGACGGAACCCCAAAGTTGGCACTGTTCCTAACCATTGCACTAACCCTTATCAAACTCCACCATGTGATCACCTTGGTAGCTACTAGAGTTGATGTTACATTGCCACTGTATATATACAATTTGATGCTACGGTTATGGAGCTGCGTCATGTGACTGCAACCTTTGCCTCTAATGTTACGGTTTCGATAGTCGTCAAGTCTAACACTTTAATGTTGTGGTAAGTATAACGCATGTGACCAAGACTTGGGCCTTAATGGTTTTCGATTGCAGCTCGGGCGGAGGCCTAAGGTTATGGCACAAGGGCATATGCAGGGGGGGTTGGCCTCCCCAAACCCCCGAATGCAAAACCATAAATCCATAACATTAAACTCGTTGCATATAATTTTAAGAACTTCACGTAGCGTGGGTGGTAGCACACATGCTTGGAAGATGGGAGGTCGGGTTCTCGACTCCCCCAAACTCCATATAAAATTTTACCATTAAAATTTGAGGACACGTGGCAGCTTGCGGGCTTGCCACATGTCACTCATCCAACGACACACCTAAAAAACATCCAACGACTCGGAATCATCATCGTACCTTAAAAAATCAACATCCCACCATGTTCCATGTGGTGAAATTATGTTGGTCGAATAAAATGGAATATTCCAAGAATATTCCGCTAAATGTACCTGCAAGTTGACAGGGCATCTAGTCACCAAAATTTTTCTTTTTGGGAAAACGAATAGAACGCAATATCTTCTTCATACGACATCGGTTTTTTGAACCGTTCACGGCGCCATAATCACAATGACGAGACCTTTCTGGTCGCTTAGGTTCGGACCTATTTCGAGCACTTTCATTTTTTAGCATATGACTTGGTATCCTGATCACACCTCCCCACTGGGAAGATTTTGGACCACAAAATCTGTTTGGACTACTGAACATGAAGATGAGGAGACTGTGTCCCCACTCTTCCAATCTTAATCCACTGAAATTTCCTTAATTTCATTAATTGGAGCTTCTCATGAAATGAAAATTTTTTCCTTGATTCCATTGACCAACCATTTCTCACTTTCACATAGTCATGTTGCACATTTACTAAACTTGTAGAACAACAACTTAACTTTGTAGTAAACATCTTGTTTCTACATTGGTCTTTAATCAAACGAAACTTGAAATTACTCTCACCTTGCATCTTGTCCTTATGGTGATTTTTTGTTGAATTAGCCTTGAACTTGTGTTGATTCTTGACCAAGTTTCTTCGCCATTGTACCATGCCTTTCTAAACCAGCAATGAATATTTATGAATCCTGTGCCTTATTTGTTAAGTTTCTTTTCCCTCTCTTGGACCTTTGCAAATTCTTGCACTGACACTTTGTTTTCAGCACCATTCGACACCAATGTCGACTGCTACTACTACTTGTAATATTCTTTCAAAGACAACCCGCTTTCAAACAGAAACAACTCATTACATACATCAACATTTGCATGAAAAGGATTATGTAAAACTTATCTTTGTTTAATAATCATCAATGTCAATTTTTGGCTTGCATTGACGAGCCTCTTCATCTGCCCTACATTAACTAAAGAAGAGTATAGTTTTTTACGATGAGGTCTCACAATGTACTCCTTTCCATCTTTGAATAAATGGTATTTGTTCTCATGGAAATGAAAGTTTGCTTTCCTGTCATACAAGTAAGGACTTCCCAACACCATACCTGTTATATCAATCGGAACAACATCTAATTCAACTGTGTCAATGAAATGTGCAATTATTGGAAAGCGCAACATGCACTTCTTTGAAACCTGTAAATTTGCATCCTTACAAATCCATCCAAGTGGTTTTGGATGTGGAATGGTCTCAAGATTAAGTTTCTTGACCAAGTCTTCAGAGATTAAATTTTCTTGTGACCCACTATCAAACAATGTGTCAACCTTGGTATGTTTGGAAATGACCCTCACATGAAACAGTTCAATTATCTTTTCTTCACTTGGAGCTTCTATGTGACAGTTAGATATCCTAGAACTGGGTTTATTTTCAATCCCTTTCCCCTTTATGTTCTTTAGTCACATAGCTATGATTTTTTTTTCATCTCCTGAATCTGACCCTAGGTCTTGTTCAACTATTGCAACAATTTTGCCTTTCTCCTTGGCTTTCTCTTTGGCTTTAAAACTTTATAGTTTCAACTATGGATGAAGTTTCCAACAATGGTCCTCATCATGGCTAGTTTTAGAACAGTGTTTGCAAAATAATTTTCCCTTCTATTTTCTAGTATTTGCATTTCTCTTTTTATTCCATTTGCCTTTAACTCATTTTCCCCATTCCCATCTAAGTTTTGTTTTCCCCTTGCCTCTAAATGTGTGGCTTGAACACAAAACTCATCTAGGCTTATAGGGTTAAACATGAGGATTGTATGTCTTAGGTAGGTATGTAAACCTCCTATATACTTCAACAAAGTTTCTTGGATATGCAAACATATTCCTAGTAAAAGAGCTCTTCTTCTAAATTCTTGAGTATACACTTGTACATTTTTTCCTTTCAATTGTTTAAAATTTTTCCAGTCCATTATGGCTTTCTTCATGTGATCTAATGGATAAAACTGTTATTTTATTGTAGAAATGAAATCAGTCCATGATAAAATAATCTTACCATATTTCGTGATCTCCTCCTTTGTCTTAGCGTCCCACCAAAAAAGTGTTGCACCTTCCATTCTCAATGAAGCTAGTTGGATTTTAGTGTCATCATCATGAAATTTTTGGATTCTCAAATAAACCTCTAATTTCCTAATCCAATTATCTAGATTTTCTGCATTAACTTCACCATCAAACATTGGCAATTCAAACTTAACATCAAGTTTTAGAAAAAGAATTTTACCCATGTTATTTACTTGTATGGCTGATGTACTAAATATGAAGTAGAGGATGATGAAGATGAATATGAGGGTGATGATGGCGACTTTCCACTGTCTCCATTTCCTCCACTGACCTTCTTTGATTTTTCTTCATCATTGTGACCTCCTGATGATCCCTGACCTTCCTTGTGAAGTTTGGATCCCTCTCCTTCTATTCATTCATTCCTTTCTTGATAACTGACTCTCACCATTTCAGAAATGTCAAGGAATGCTTTCTTGAACACTCTTTCTTCCTCTTTGGGATCCACCTCTTCATGGGTTTTTTCTTCTCCTGGAGGCATGCTTGATGCTGCTTCTGCTTCTCTTGGAGGTGAACTAGGTGGTGGAGAATGTGGCAATATTTTCCTCCTTTGTTGTGGCTCACTTTGAGAACCTCTTGCTTCCACCAATTTTCCTTCTCCTCTATTAAGCTTGAGCTTAGTAAGCATGAAAACCCTTGTAAATAGTTAACAAATCCTTGCACATAAAAACACCAGAGATAAAACTCTAGCTCTGATACCAACTTGATCTGAGAGGAGTGTATTATTTTTTCTATGCCAAGTGTCCAATCAATAAGATAAAACATGTACACTTTGTCTTCATATGTTTGCTTAAGGAATGAGTGATTTAACCATGAAAATTAGATGAATTAGTGAACTTTAAGCATATAAATAAGCCTTAAAAACACTGAACAATAGTTCTTAATAGAGAAAAGCATTCACACATAAGTTTTATACAGTAGGCATGATGAAGGAGTTCACCCCTCCTGGGCGACATCTGCTGGTCCAGCTCCCAATGCCATGTCCCTCTTTTTCATTATGCTTAAAATTTTATATTACATATGTTTTCAGGCCTCTAATGGTTTTTTTCTCTGCACCAATGGCTCCAGAATGCTCAAATTACTCAAGGTAGACTCTTGTTTCACCAAAATTGGTCAAAAATTGACCTCTCTATGCCTTTTTCCCAATGTCAACTAGAAAATCTCCACTAACTGTGGAGAACTGGCAGTTAGCTGAATTTAAAATGATGGGTAAACCCCAAATTTAGGGGCATGCTCCAAAGATGTCGAGCAGTTAAGTTAGACATTAAGTTTTAGTGGCGTATGTGACATGTCTCCGGCTCGACGGTTTCGGTTGGCTAACCGTTTAAAAATTTCTGCGTTAAGATGGACGAAACCCTGAAGTTGGCACGATTCTTAACCGTTGCACTAGCCCTTATCAAACCCCGCCATGTGATCACCTTAGCAGTTGCCAGAGTTGATATTACATTTTCGTTGTATATATACAGTTTGATGCTGCGGTTATGGAGCTGTGTCATGTGACTGCAACCATTGTTGTCAATGTTACGGTTTCGATAACCATGAGGTCTAACACTTTAATGTTGCAGTAAGTATAAAGCATGTGACCAAGACTTGGGCCTTGACGATTTTCTATTGCGGCTCGGGTAGAGGCCTTAGGTTTTGGCGCAAGGGCGTATGGAGGGGGGGCTGGCCCAAACCCCCGAATTCAAAACCATAAATCCATAACATTAAAATCGTTGCATATAATTTTAAGAACTTCACGTAGCATGGGTGGTAGCACATGGGCTTGGCTGATGGGAGGTCGGGTGGTCGACTCCCCCAGACTCCATATAAACTTTTACCACTAAAATTTGAGGACAAGTAGTGGCCTGCAGGCTTGCCACGTGTCGCTCATCCAACGACACAGCCAAAAAACATCCAAATCCTCATAATCATCATCGTAGCTTAAACAATCAATGGCCCACCATGTGCCACATGGAGCAATTCTATTGGTCGAATAAAATGGAAAATTCCAAGAATATTCTGTTGACCATACCTGCAAGCTGACTGGGCATCCAGTCACCAAAATTTTGTTGTTTAAAAAAAAAAACAGAATGCAATATCTTCCTCATACGACATCAGTTTTTTGAACCATTCGTGGCACCATAATCACAACGACGAGACCTTTTCAGTCGCTCAGGTTTAGACTTGTTTGAAGCACTTTCATTTTTGAGCATATGAATTGATCTCCTAATCAATTCGAATCCTTAAAATATTTTGAAAAATGGGAGGACATTTTTGTAAACTAGTATGTGCTGAAGAAAACCCCCTCTTGGTTTTTCTAAAAACATCTCCAGGTGTCCAGAATCTGTATTTGAAAAACATTTCTAAAACATGAAAAAACACATTCTGAAAATAGAGCTCAAAGACATCTTCGAATATCCCAATTGTATCACCTATGATAAAAGTGAAAGAGGTTAATTTTATTTGATCTGTTCTTGACAATAACCTCTCTCAAGTTTTAAGAATTCTCCTTTATTTGCCCACAAAGTGCTCTTGAAGTTGACTTCTCAAACAGTCAAAAAAGAGAGAAATCCCTTTGTATCTTCTTGTAAAATCTCATGCAATCAACTTTGATGAAGTCTTCTGCAAAACTAGGGTATTCCATGAGTAGCTTGAGGTCCATGGGTTCATATCTCACATAGGAGTCTCTTTTGTTCATTTTCTTTTTCATGGCCATTTTCTTTTATAACCACATTGCCTTTCTTAAAAAAGTGACACATGCAAAGAAACCTATTTGAACATCAAGGTGCTTATTGACACATGGTGGAATGCAAATTATGATAGTAGCTAGAGGTATACTTAGAAAAAATTTAATAGGTGGCAAAAGAAGCTAATATGGATTGACAAGGTAAGTTATTAAACTCAAATGCATGGAGTTTAAATTATGAAAAAGGAAAAAGTTAAAGTGATGACCATGCATGACACACATTTAATAATGATTTAAAATAAGTAAAAATGTAATGGAAACTTGACCTCTACCCTCTTATTAAGGTGAAAACTATAAATCTTAGAACCTTTTGATTTAGTAGCGAATTCAGTTAGAAAGTTGGCAAATTTTCTATGAACTTGTCAGGTTATTTTGTAGCGAAAATCACCTATTTTGCATAGAATTCGTTGTGGAATTAGGAAAAATCAGAAAAGTGTCTAAAAACGAATTTTAAACCAATTTATGTGAAGCTAAAGTGGATTTTTATAGATTTTACCATGATGGCATGACCAATGGACTATTCTAGACTTAGGATAAATACCATTTCATGAATTTTTCATCAATTTCATGAATCAACCTTACGAGACAAAATGAAACCTAGATGAGTGACATTATCAATCAAAAATCAAAAAATTATGTGATAACAGTGGATCCACTGGGGATGGTGTGCCCTTGTGGTACAACAAAGAACTTGTAGTTCCATTTTCTTCCTTCAAAAACTGAAATTTTCTTGAAATTGTTGAAGACTTCTTCAAACTCTTATGGCCTTCTCCTAGGGCTCAATCTTGTTGAAAACTGCAATCCAAGCTGAAGACTAAATCTATACATGCTGAAAAGATGCTCAGAATAATTGAGCTTATTCACACACACTCCTACCTACCCTAACAATTTCAATCTTCATGCTTGATTCAAGTGGCATGAAACCTCTAATAAAACCATTCAATGAGCTGATATGATACCTGAACTCCTTGATTGTGCTTAAACCAAAAGAAATCTAGATAATGTAATGACAAAGGTAACAAAAATATGGTTGGTTTTTGCATTGAAACATAATTGAAAAGTTGGACTCTGGAAATATTCCATGTAGTTAGCTATGGGATCATAGAAGACATAGTTTGTTTGATGATTCTCAAGAAATTTTGCAGTTTTAGACAGCTCATATATGCTTTCTTTATCAACATAAGAGTTCAATTGTGTGTTATCAAAATCATTTTCAAAAACAAGGCATTCCTCCTCAATATCAAAAGAGAAAGGTGGCACCATATTTTCTTTGTATCTTGGCATGAATTTTTTTTTCAAAAGACTGAACTTGACCATGAAGACTATAGGACTGAATTTGATCTTCTAAAACTTCAATGTATTTCTCAATGTTCTTAGCAAATTCATCCAAAAACAGAATCTTATCTTCTAACTTGCATTCAAATGACTTTATATAAGAAGACAAGGCCAAAGAAATATTTTCATCCACTACCTCATTAGTGTGATCATCGTTCCATTCCTTAAAACCATGAATGGAAAGAGAGTCTACCACCAACTCTACATTTCCCTCAAAAATCTGCAAATGACTTAATATATCTGACAAGTATAATTTGAGTCCATTGTCTACATTACCCTTGAAATGAATCATAGAACAAAACTGATGAAAATATCTTCATGTATGACTCTAAGAATCTTAGTAAAGTCACGAAAATTCGATATATGCTTCAAGGTCAAAGTAAAATATTCTCCATTAAATTTTGGACCATTCCTTAAAAAATATGCATCCTTGGGAAAAGGATTTTGGAAACCATAAATTTCTGAAAAAACTACACATGCATACCTCGAAATAAGAATGGCATCATCTGAGTTCTTCATAGGTCCAGCGGAATCACCATGAAACTATGAATTTTTGAATTCTTCAGCAATGGAGTAGCCAAGGTAGTTCTGCAGCCTTGAAAATTCTAAGCTCTTGCTACCTCCAACAATTCAACATCACTATTTGAGTAAAAATTCGGGAAATATGTCTTCAGAATCCCGACAGACGCACTAAAATGTTATCTCTAAATTGGTACTGATGGGCTGCTCAACCAGACAACTTAGAGTAACTCTTTCAAACCATATTTGGATTGAGGATTAGCCTCTTCAGCCTGAGATGGCACTCTCAATTTATCTAATGATTTTCTCAATTAGGTTTTACATCATATGGCTAACTATGTGATAATTGTCTTAGTGTATTTGATTGCAGGCGTTATCACAAAATCAGGCCTGATGGGCTGCTCATCAAGTAAACCTTGTGTAACTATTTTAGAACAATGTTTTAGCTAAGGCTTAGCCTTCTCAACCTGAGAGGGCTCTCTCAATGGTTTATCATTTTTGATAAATAAGTATATGGCTAACTCTATATGAGGTAAAAACATATAAATGATATAACTAGTTGTAAATCACATTAGCAAGGATTCATTAGGCTTATGGAGTCATGATAATTTCAGAAAAACCATAAAAAATTACCTAGCATGGAAGTCAAGGCATTCAGAGTTCAAGTCAAGGAATAAAAATGTAGAACAATGAAACACACAGTCAGTTTATCTATGAAGGAAGTCAGAGCATCATTGATGAATTCTGAGTATCATAAGTAAACACCACTGCAATGGAATATTTAGAAGATGACATCAAAACAAGAACATATAAGAACTCCTCATGAATCTTGAGTTGTCTAAGTAGAAACTCTATATTAAGCTGTAAATAGTCAATTACAAAATACAATATTTTTGCTAACAAAATGTCCAACCCTATGTGTTTCGACCTCATACTCTTTATAGATCATTTACAATATAGGATTCTTTTATCCTCCACTAAAGACATCGAATTCATAGTGTTTAACACCTTTCCTAATCTTGAAACATGATATTTATTACAAATTGACAACTAGAACCCTAATGAGCAGTCCTATTCCAAATAGGACTAAAACTCTTTAATTTCCTTCCTAACAACCTTATCTAGTCTTCATTACATCTTATGCCACTTTCTTTCCATGAAGTCGAATTTGGATGAATATGATTCCCAATCTTGATGTAAATATGCCGTCGATGATGCTACTCTCCTATGTTCTAGGAAACTGTCTCCTTCCTTTTAGGCTTTTGATACACTTTGATTGTCTGATACATTTTGACCCTTTATACACCATAATTTGGATGTTATCTGTTGTCTAAAATTATAACATGTGCATATATCCTCTTCCTATTCCAGTTATTCAAAACTTTAGTTTCAAATTGTGTAAAAAGCTAAAAACAAACATGCGCTATGAAAGCATCACAGTTTCGTAGCGCTTTTTGTAGCATAGGGTTTTAGCCCCTTTCTTCAACGATTTTCAATATTTTTCTTTCATGATAGCCTTTATCTTCACTGGACACATACCTACAAGAAGTTTCAAAACCAAACTCAAAAAAATTCCTTCAAAATTTGATATGAAAAATGATGAAATGACTGCTTCAACAATTTCGTAGCACATTTCATCAAATTTGCACTATCTGCGCTACGAAACTGCTGCGTAAGTAGTTTTGTTGAATTTTTTTTTTTAATTTGTGATAAGGGGCTACTCAAAATTAAGGACAGTGATATTGTTTCAAAGCCTACAGCAAAATAACCCTGAAAATATCTTCTTCATCAAATTTAACCTTCATTTTTCATCTGAGTTTGTCTTATATATTGTTACTCTATTTCACTGCTTTTTCAATTCTTCTTGACACTCTTTCAACTGTATCTGCATATCTTCCACCTGGCTCTTTAGCTTTATGTTGCTAGTCCTTAAATGAGTGTTGATCACTCTCATAAACTTTGCTTCCTTAATAGCTGGGACTGTCCATGTGAAGAATTGTTCTTCACTACTTGGGATTTATGATCTAAAGGCTATTTGACCTTCCCAAACAGCTTTCATTCTTTTGACTTTTTCTTTCTCAATGATATGTTTTCTGGTTCTTTTCTTCAACCTAGAAATCTCATGGTTTGCTAATATCAACTTCTCCTCCAGGTTTTGATGATTTGTCATTTCTTCTTGTGCTGTGACTACTCTGTTTTCTTCTTGCAATGCTACTGACGAGGAGAGATCAATTACCTCTTCAGGAAATTCAGCTGTTTCATAGGTTTCTTCAACTTCTGTGTTAAGTTCCTTGAGCCTTTTTGAATGTCTAGTCACAGGCTTCCTAGCTTGGAAAACAAATGCTATGTTTTCACCTTTAAACTCCAGCTTCTTTTCTGATTTTATCTTCTTATGTTTTCTTTCATTTATTCCTATGAAATTAGCTTGTTCTATAGGTGATTCTCCTATGTCTATAGCATGCAATATATCATCCAAGTTTCCTTTCAACCTTAGGCTATCACTTGACCTTGAAACTACTGATTTTCCCTTTGTTGTTGTAGCTTGGCTCCTTGTTATTCTCTGAAATTCTGGCTTATCTGCTGCTTGTTTTTGTTTGGTTTTTTTGCTACCATGTAACCTTTTTTTTGCAGGTGAGGAAAATTTTAGTGTTTTCTCTGCCTGGTTCTTCACTTGTTTTATGGGTTTCAATTTCACAAACCTCTTTGCCTTTATGGCCACTGGTCGACTTGATTCTACTGGTGGTGAGAGATTTCCCTTTGTCTTAGTGTTTTTAGTTGGGGTTAGAGCTTCCATATCAAAACCACTCATAAACAAAAAGGAGGACCAGTCCCTATTTATTTTTTGAAGGTCATTCAAAACTAACAATTTAATCAACCCATGGTGAAACAGGGATGTTTCAAAGCCATCATATTTCATCTGAACTTTGTCATCAATTTTGGCAAGACTTCTATATAAGAAAAATGGTAGATCTAGTGATATCATACCTGTGAAATGTAACAGCAATTTGAAGTGATAAGTGTAGAATTTGTGGTACCTGCCTTCACATGTGAATTATCTTTGGATATTGAACAACATTTTGGCATAGTTATCTTTGATACAATTTCTAGGAATTGCATTGTTTAGGTCCATGTTTGCATACTCTGTTTTCATAAATATCTTGCATGATTCCATATCAAACCTGAAGCCCTTAAACCAATATTATTGACCTCTTGGTATTTCTGTTACCATAGCTATGATCTCAGGTGTGACTGATATGTTTAACATTCCGACCTTTGTGCTTGTTCCACTGAAATGAAGTGCAAATTCTTTGGACACCTGAATATGGCCACCTTGTAAATTTTCATAGAACTTCAAACAACCTGTTTTCCTGAAATCATCCATTACTGTTGAATCTTCAGCTAAAACCGTCATACTTTCAAGTTCAAATCTCAAACAATGTCCTCCTCTGTGATTCTTTTTCTCTTCAACCATGCTTTTTTTTTCGGAACCTGTAGAACTGCCTCGCTTGAGAAAATGGAACAACCTCGCTTGAATATATATGTACAGCCTCTCTTGATTCAGTATGATGATAACCTTGGTATAGAACAACCACAGGATTAACTCTAATTTTTAGATCTTTAACAATTGAGTGGGGGAAAAAAACAAGAATAACTGAACTAGACAAATTTTCAAATTTGAAATCCCTTTTTACAATTGAATGAAACCCCTATCATGATGATGATGTATATGAAATGGGTAAGTACTTTCAATATTACCTCTCACTGACTCACCATAACATCACCTTATCATTACTTAGCAGATTTTTGACAAATCCTGGATTTCTTGACATGACATCTAAGAATCCGTGCTTTCGTAGCACACAGTGTGTATTTTCACACTTTGCGCTACGAAAGTAGCAGCGCTTTCGTAGCGCAAAACCCCTTTTTTGAACTGATCATGATACGAAACGACGGATTTGTGGCTAATCACAGAATTTCAAACTCAAAACTAATGACATGAGATCTATATGAATGATATGACCTTTTTATCATGGAATTATCTAAAGAAGTATATTTGAACTTGAAAAATGACCTTTGAAATTGAATAAACTATGACCTACCCTTTATCAAGACAAAAGTGACTTTAGGCCTTACTTGAAACTATGACCAAAAACAATGTAGCCATACAATGTTTTAAAAAAAAAATTGGGTGATAACAGTGGCTCCACTTGGGATAGTGTGCCCCTGTGGTACACTAAGAACCAGTAGTTCCAGTGCTGTTATCCATTTTCTTGAAAAAAAATAGAAATTGTTTTGAATTTCCAAGCTTCCTCCTCAAGCTCTAATGGCCTTCACCTTGGGCTCAAGCTTGATGATCACTACAAAAGAACCAACTTTGTACCTACTAAAAATATGCTCATTTACTTGTGAGATTATTCACACACTCCTACCTACCCTAGCAGCTGCAATCTCCATTTGTAATTCAAGGAACATGAAACTTCCAATGAAGCCAGTCATTGATCTGAGCTGATGCCTGAACCTCTTGACTGCGCTTGAACCAAAAGAAAACATGATACTGAGATGACCAAGGCAAAATGAGATGTAACTGATCTTCAAAATGAAAATATAACTCGAAATATGGACTGTAGAACTCTTACATGTATTCAACTATAGGATCAAAGAAGACATGATATATTTGATGCTTCTCATGACATTCTGAAACTTTGGGAAAGTGGACTCTCAAACTGTTGTTCAAACTAATTTTCGAAAATAGTGTATTTTTCCTCAATCTCAAAAAAGAAAGGAAGCAACACCTTCTCTTTTTGTTCTAGCATGGAAAGCTTTTGAAAAGACTGATCTTGATATTGAAACCTATAAGATTGAATTTTACCCTCTAAAACTTCAATGCCCTTTTCAATGTTCCTAGTAACTTCATCCACAAACTGAATCTTATCTTCTGACTTGCACTCAAATGATTTCAGATTAGAAGACAAGGATAAAGAAAAAATTTCGCCCACTTCTTCGTTAATGTAATCATCATTTGATGTAGGTTGATGCAAGAAATGACATCAAGACTCAAATTTTTCCTATACCTAAGGATTGTAGCAAGCATTTTCCAATATTTCCTCTTGTTGTTTGAAATGATTCTCATACTCCTGATGATCAAAATACTGACAAGTCTGCTGCAACCTTTCATCAAACTCATACGATGTATCATAATTTTCGTAAATAAACTCCTACTAGATTTCATTTTCATCTAAGAAAGAGGTTATCCTTTCTTCTTGGTGATGAAAGGGATTTTCATGAAGGGCTTCTAAAATTTCCTCATCCATGAACTCATCATCTTCATAAAAATTCTCAAAATATTCAATAAAGTCACACAGTGTTTACAACAGTCTTTGACCAGCAATAAGGAGGGATGGCACTCTTCATACATCTCATAAAATGCAACATGGAAATCAGCAAGAGAATATAATGAACCATTTGGCAAGCTTTCATACCAAGACCGTACTTTTCCTTCCAATGTGGCCATAAACATATTCATGAGACAATCCTCAGGGAACTGAACCTTAAGACTATGTACATGCATATGGAATCTAACCAAATGAAGAGCAGCATTTTCTTTCTTTTCATCTTTGAATATAGTAAGATCAATTAACCATTCAACCTTTGGCATAAGACTTGGAAAACCAGGGATATGAGATCAATTCATAGGGCCATACCTGGCATTTATTATTGCAATGGAACTCATTCTAAAACTTCATCAAGCTATTGATCTTCAAGCAGTGGAGTCACCTTCCAATTGATTATTTGATGTGTGGAGTTGCCAAGGTAGATGCAGCCTCGAAAAGCTTCCTGAGCTCCTGCTACCTTGAGAAGTTTAGCTTCAAAATCTCGAGAAAGTATAATCTTCAAACTCCCAGAAGACACACCAAAATGTTATCACAAAATCAGGGCTGATGGGCTGCTCATCAAGTAAACCTTGTGTAACTGTTTTAGACCAATCTTTTATCCGAGGCTTAGCCTCCTCAACCTAAGAGGGCTCTCTCAATGGTTTATGATTTTTGATAAATAATTAGATGGCTAACTCTATATGAGGTAAAAATAGATAAATGATATAACTCGTTGTAAATCACATTAGCAAGGATTCATTGGGCTTATGGATTCATGATAATTTCAATAAAACCAAAACAATATACCTAGCATGGAAGTCAAGGCATTCGAAGTTCAAGTCAAGGAATAAAAATGTAGAACAGTGAAACACACAGTCAGTTTATCTATGAAGGAAGTCAGAGCATCATTGATGGACTTTGAGTATCATAAGTAAACACCACTACAATGGAATATTTAGAAGATACCATCAAAACAAGAACATACAAGAACTCCTCATGAATCTTGAGTTGTCTAAGTAGAAACTCTATATTAAGTTGTAAATAGTCAATTACAAAACACAATATTTTTGCTAACAAAATGTTCAACCCTGTGTATCTCGACCTCATAATCTTTATAGATCATTTAAAATATAGGATTCTCTTATCCTCCACTAAAGACATCGAATTCATAGTGTTTGACACCTTTCCTAATCATGAAACATGATATTTATTACAAATTGACAGCTAGAACCCTAATGAGAAGTCCTATTCCAAATAGGACTAAAACTCTTTAATTTCCTTCCTGACAACGTTATCTAGTCTTCATTACATATTATGCCACTTTCTTTCCATGAATACGAATTTGGATGATGATTCCCAATCTTGATGTGAACATGTTGTCGATGATGCTGATCTCCTATGTTCTAGGAATCTATCTCCTTCCTTTTAGGCTTTTGATACACTTTGACTGTCTGATACATTTTGACCCTTTATACACCATAATTTGGATGCTATATGTTGTATAAAATTAGAACATGTGAATATATCCTCTTTGTGTGCCAGCTGTTCAAAAATTTTGTTTCGAATTGTGTAAAAAACTAAAAACAGACCTGTGCTATGAAAGCAACACATTTTCATAGTGCAGGGTTTTAGCTCCTTTCTTCAACGATTTTCAATATGTTTCTTTCATGATAGCCTTTATCTTCACTTGACACATTCCTACAAGAAGTTTCAAAACCAAACTCACAAAAATTCCTTCAAAATTTGCTATGAAAAATGATGAAATGACTGCTTCAACAATTTCGTAGCGCATTTCATCAAATTTGCACTATTTGCACTACGAAACTGCTGTGTAAGCAGTTTTGTTGAAATTTTTTTTTTATTATTTGTGGTAAGGGGATAATCAAACTTAAGGACAATGATATTGTTTCAAATCCTACAACAAAATAACCCTAAAAATATCTTCTTCATCAAATTTAACCTTCATTTTTCATCTGAGTTTGTCTTATATATTTGTTACTCTGTTTCACTGCTTTTTCATTTCTTCTTGACACTCTTTCAACTATATCTGCAAATCTTCCACCTGGCTCTTTAGCTTTCTATTTCTAGTTCTTAAATGAGTGTTGATCACTTTCATAAACTTTGCTTCCTTAATAGGTGGGACTTTCTATGTGAAGAATTGTTCTTCATTGCTTGGGATTTATGATCTAGAGGCTATTTGACCTTCCCAAACAACTTTCATTCTTTTGAATTTTTCTTTCTCAATGATATGTTTTCTGGTCTTTTCTTCAACATAGAAATCTCATGGTTTGTTGATATCAACTTCTCCTTCAGGTTTTGATGCTTTGTCATTTCTACTTGTGTTGTGACTACTCTGTTTTCTTCTTGCAATGCTACTGGCGAGGAGAGATCAATTACCTCTTCAGGAACTTTAGTTGTTTCATGGGTTTCTTCAACTTCTGTGTTAATTTCCTTGAGCCTTTTTTAATGTCTATTCATAAGCTTCCTAGCTTGGAAAACAAATGTTGCATTTTCACCTTTAAACTCCAGCTTCTTTGCTGATATTATCTTTGTATGTTTGCTTTCATTTATTTCTATGAAATCAGCTTGTTCTATGGGTGATTCTTCTATGTCTATTGAATGCAATATATCATCCAAGTTTCCTTTCAACCTTAGGTTGTCACTTGACCCTGAAACTGCTGATTTTTCCTTTGTTTTTGTAGTTTGGCTCCTTGTTATTCTCTTAACTTCTTGCTTATTTCCTGCTTGTTTTTGTTTAGTTTCTTTGCTACCATGTAACCTTTGTTTTGCAGGTGAGGGATATTTTAGTGTTTTCTCTACCTGGTTCTTCACTTGTTTTCTGGGTTTCAATTTCACAAACCTCTTTGCCTTTGTAGCCACTGGTTGAGTTCATTCTGCTGGTGGTGAGAGATTTCCCTTTGTCTTAGTGTTTATAGCTGGGGTTAGAGCTTCCATATCAAAACCACTCATAAACAAAAAGGAGGACCAGTCCCTATTTATTTTATGAAGCTCATTCAAAACTAACAATTTAATCAACCCATGGTGAAACAGGGATGTTTCACAGCCATCAAATTTCATCTAAACTTTGTCAGCCATTTTGGAAAGACTTCTATATAAGAAAAATGGTAAATCTAGTGATATCATACCTGTGAAATGTAATAGCAATTTGAAGTGATAAGTGTAGACTTTGTGGTACCTACCTTCGCATGTGAATTATCTTTGGATATTGAATAACATTTTTTCATAGTTATCTTTCACACAATTTCTGGGAATTGCATTGTTCAGGTCCATGTTTGCATATTCCGTTTTCATAAATATCTTGCATGCTTCCATATCAAACCTGAAGCCTTTAAACCAAGATTCCTAACCTCTTTGTATTTTTGTTACCATAGCTATGATCTCAGGTGTGACTGCTATGTTTAAGATTTCGACCTTTGTGCTTGTTCCACTAAAATGAAGTGCAAATTCTTTGGACACCTGAATATGCTCACCTTGTAGCTTTTCACAGAACTTCAAACAACCTGTTTTCCTGAAATAATCCATTACTGTTGAATATTCATCTAAAACCCTCATACTTTTAGGTTCAAATCTCAAACAATGTTCTCCTTTGTGATTCTTTTTCTCTTCAACCATGCTTTTTTTACGTAACCTGTATAACTACCTCACTTGAGAAAATGGAATAGTCTTGCTTGAATCTGTATGAATAGCCTCGCTTGATTGAATATGATGATAACCTTGGTATAGAACAACCACATGCTTAACTCTAATGTTTAGAGCTCTAATAGTTGAGTGGGGGAAAAAAACAAGAATAACTGAACTAGACAAATTTTTCGAAATTGAAATCCCTTTTTACAACTGAATGAAACCCTTATCATGATGATGATGTATATGAAATGGGTAAGTACTTTGGATATGACCTCTCAATGACTCACCATAATGTTACCTTATCATTTCTTAATGGATTTCTGACAAATCCTAGATTTCTTGGCATGACATCTAAGAATCCATCTTTGGTAGTGCACATAGTGTATTTTTCGCACTTTGCACTATGAAAGTAGTAGCGCTTTTGTAGCACAAAACCCCCTTTTTGAACTGACTGCACTACAAAACTACATATTTGTGGCTAATCAAAGAATTTCAAACTGAAAACTAATGACATGAGCTCTAGATGAATGATATGACCTTTTTATCATGGGATTAATCTAAAGAATTTTACTTGAACTTGAAAAATGACCTTTGAAACTGAATAAATATGACCTACCCTTTATCAAGACAAAAGCGACTTTAGAGCTTACTTGAAACTATGACCAAAAATAGTGTAGACATACAAGGTTTTTAAAAAATAAAATAAAAAATTGGGTGATAACAGCAGGTGAAAAATGGGATAGATTTCACTACCATTGGGCTCATGGAGTCAATATGAAGGTATTCAGTGAAAAATTATTCTTCTTGTGGAAGCTAAGTCTTTTACTATTTCGATGAAAAGTATAACACTAACACACATAAAATATTCAATAACTTAATGTCAAAGGGAAGTCAGAGCATGACGGCATGAATTATGAGTGATTCAACATCAAGAGATTGGGAAAATATACTAAGAAAACATAATACATAAAATCATTGCAATAGTGTAAGAATATCAGGTATAAAATACCATCACGGTATATTACTGATATTCCAAAATTTACAATAATATTAGTCTCAAAGTGACATTCTCCAACCCTTTCTCATTCAGTTTTCTAACTATTAATAGACTTTTGTTGCTTACATTGGAACTGCTCAGCTAGCTATATCATCAAACCATAATATTGACACCTATCTTAACCATAAATTACATTCTTGGAACTAAAAAAGGCACCTAATCTCTTAAGACTTATACTTCTAATAAGACTCTACCTTTTATTTATTACATTCATTTTCTGCATTAATGGGATAATTACATTGATAATGACCATGTGCTTGAATGGCCCTCACCATCACCAAGACATAAATTTACCCACTAGATTTAGGAACTAACACTCCTACTTTTTAGGAAAAGATAAACATCTCTTTGATCATTGCCCTCATGTTGAGCTGGATAGGTGAAAGTCTTGTCGAGTATTGAATCCCTGCTAGGGTGGTCCACTGCCATCTTGAATATGTCCACATGGTTGGCTACTCTTCAAAACACTTTTAAAACCTCCAAATACCCATAAAAGTACTTCGCTGCAAAAATAGAGCACCCTTAGGTAGTTTTGTAGTGTAATTTAGTAGCATATTTATTTCAGCCATCCAAACTCATTTTTTTGTTTCTTCTACTGAACAAGATATGTTTGTTGGACAATATGGGCTAAATACAACACCTTCCCTCTTTTGAATTCCAACAAAAAATGATTTTTGTGGTAAAAAAGCACCATACAGGGATTTCATAGTGAAATTCGGCCTTCAAGCTTGGACTTCGCTAAGAAATTTCCTAATTACCTGAAAACACATATTTTTGTTTTTTTTCTGAAAAATAGGGCTTAGGAATGGGCTCATATATCTGAATCCTTGATATATTTTGCAATACAGTAGGATTTTTTTGTAAATCAGTTTGTTCTGAAGAAAAACCTCTCTTGGTTTTTTTAAAAACATCTCCAGGTGTCTGGAATCTATATTTGAAAGACATGTCGAAAACAAGAAAAAACGTGTTCTGAAAATAGATCCCAAAGACATCTTAGAATCTCCCAATTGGTAGCACCTCTGAGAAAAGTGAAAGAGTTTAATGTTCTTTGATATATTATTGACAATAACCTCTCTCCTTTTTAAATAATTATCCTTCGTTTTCCCACAAATTTCTCTTGAAGTTTACTTCTCAAACTGTTGAAAACAGATAAATCCCTTTGTATCTTCTTTTAAAAGCTCATGAAATCAACTTTAATGAAGTATTATGCAATACTAGGGTATTTAATTAGTAGCTTGAGGTTCATGGGTTCATATCTCACATAGGAGTCTCTTTTGTTTGTTTTCTTCTTCATGGCCATTTTCTTTTATAACCACACCACCTTTTTTGAAAAATTGACACATGAAAAGAAACATATTTGAACAACAAGCTACTTATTGACACATGGTGGAATCTAACTTATGACAATAGCTAGAGGTATACTTAGAAAAAAGGTAAAAGGTGGTAGAAGTAGCTAATAGGGACTGACAAGGTAAGATATTAAACTTGAATGCATGGAGTTTAAATTATGAAAAAGGAAAAAGTTAAAGTGATGACCATGCATGACACACATTTAATAATGATTTAAAATAAGTAAAAATGTGATGGAAACTTGACCTCTACCCTCTCATAAGGTGAAAACTATCAATCTCTGAACCTTTTGCAAAAAACATTATTTCGTAGCGAATTCAGTTAGAAAGTTGGTAGATTTGCTACGAGATTGTCAGGTGATTTCGTAGTGAAAATCACCTATTTTTCATAGAATTTGTTGTGGAATCAGGAAAAATAATACATGTGGCTAAAAAAAAATTTAAACCAATGCATGTGAACCTAAGGTGGATTTTTATATATTTTACCATGATGGCATGACCAATGGACTATTCTAGACTTAGGATAAAGACCATTTCATGAATTTTTTATCAATTTCATGAATCAAACTTATGAGACAAAATGAAACCTAGATGAGTGACCCTATCAATAAAAAATTAAAAATTTATGTGTGATAAAACTACCAAGGAGGCATCAGCAAGTAACTCACATTTTCCCTTCTCTTTTTGGTTGATTAGGGTTTCCTTGAGTTTGTCCTTCAATTGCTTGATCTTGATATTGCAAATCTTGTTTCTAGTGTTGTAGTGGTCAGCCATGTGCCTCAGCATCTGGTTGTCCTTGTTGGCCTTATGAAGGAGCTTCTCGAGGCATATGTTTACTCTATCAAGCCAAACTTCTCTTTCATCATTTATTTCTCTTGCAATTCTTTCCTCAAAGGTGAGGTCTTCTGCCTCATTTTTTTCCTTCTCTAATGCTCCCTTAAGGCCTCTTGTTTTTGGTGTCTTCCTAGTGATTTGGGCCTCATCATCATCATACTCATCATGTGCCATCACAGCTTTGCCTTTGACATCTTGCCTCTTGGCCTTCAACAATTCCATTTCCATGAGTACTTGTTTGTCACTCAGCTGCTTGTTTTCTTGCTCAAGGAAGGAAATGCCAAATTGTGAACTTGCCAAATTATCTTGCAGCTCTTTGATTTTTGCATCTTTCTCTTTAATGACCAAGTTTTAGGTTTCATTATAATCTTGTACATCCAAGTCCCCTATGTCAAACTCCTTTTCTTCCTCATGGTGAAGGTCTTCCTTATCTTGAACAGTTGCCTCCTGTTGCTGATAATATCCATGTTTTGCTAATGTAGAAGGAAAGGCCCCTTCCACAATCTGTGGAGAAAAAAATTTCCTATGTCCTCTTTGATATGTTTTGACCTCTTTGTCCTCTTTATTTTTATTCACTGTAACCCTTCTAGATAACCTATTTTTCTTGTGTGGAATTTATGTTGATGGTGGAATAGGTCTAGCAGGCTGATTTGGTGGTGTAGTGAAGACATCTTCCTCAATGAAAGTATCACATGCAATATTTAGCTACTTGAGGTGATGAAGGACAATAATTTTAATGAGTGAATGATGGAAGATGATTTTCATTTGAATCTCATATTCTTTGTTCAGCACTATGTAGGCCATCTTATCAATTCTCCTATACAAATAGTAGGGAAGGTTGAGAAATTTCACCCTAGTTAAATGCATAATAAACCTGATGTGATAGTTGTACAACCTAGAGAATCTGCCCTCACAAGTGAAATATTTCATGATGATCTTAATCATGGGAGAAAACCTATTCAACAACTGACCAAAAGGAAATATTTTCTTGATGTTGTCTTCGTATGGTGCTTTGAGGTAAGTTTCATATAGCTGGGCATCCAAATCTTTAGTTTTAAACCATTTTTCACCTACATTGGGTGAATTTCACCCCTGCAATGGTCAGTTGGTATTTTTGTAGGTTGGTGATGAAAATATCGGTCAAGGTAGGATGGCTTTGCACTCTTTGGACCATCTCACAAAACTCAAAACAACCTACATGCTGAAAACATTTGACTGCTAAGGGTGATGCCATCAATTCCCTAGTGTCTGATAGCTCTAGTCTCAAGATTCTCCCTCCTTTATTATATGTCTTTTTCTCTTATTTTGTGGTGTTTATTTCCTCCTCAATGATTTTTCTCTCCTCCTCCATTATGTTCAGAATTTTCTAGAAACCCTAGGGAAGAAGGGGAAGGGAAAGGGAGTAGGATTGTAGGGTTAGGGTGTTGGGATAAATGAGGGAAAATTTGGGGAGTGTGTAAGGGAATTAGAAAGCTTATGGAAGTGATGGGGGGTTGAAATGATAAGGGGATAAGGTATGGAATTTCAAATACAGGGAGGTTTTCTAGCTGCCTAGAAAAGCACAACGTAGGGGTATGGTTTTAGGGAATATAGCTTGGGAATGGGAAATGAGGGGATGTGAGGATAGTGGGGAGTGAATTACGGTATGAGGGATGTAGATGGGTGTAGGGAAAAGAAAATTAATCTTGAAAACTGAAAAGCTATGGTTTAATTACTTAGAACATGGCATGGAGGGAAATGAGGGTATTGCACCATATAATTAGGACCATGAGCTGAAAGGAGGGGCTTTAAAGGTGTGACTTACTTGTAAATGAGTGTAGAAACCCTGAATTGTTGTGTAGAAACTTTGCAAATAATATTTTGGGACGTGGCTCTCCTTTGGAAAAAGCATAGTGAGATGAAGAAAGGCGCAGTGAAGCCCTACAAAAAGCGCAACGTGCTTCTGAAAAGCGCAGCGTGCCCGCTGCAAAAAATGCAACACCTATGGAAAAAGCGCAACAAAGGAGATGGAACTTGATTTTTTGAAGGAAAAATCGATTTTTTTTCTTGGGGAACTTAGAGAGCTCAATGCTTAAGGATGCATATGAATTATTTTTTGGTCTTTGAGGTCCTTTTATACTTGAATAAATATCATTAAATGGACATGGACCCCCATTTCCTTTTCTCAAAATCATCTTTACATTTCCTTTTACCTTTCACTTTTGAACTTCATCTTTTGATGCCTTATAAACGATGAATGGATTTTTTGAACTTTGCTCATTTTCTGATGGAACTTTGAGTGTTGCACCAACTTGGAACTCTGAGAAATTATTACAAATTAGGAACATAAAATTACATATTGCATTGAAATCAAATTTACTGATGAAATTTCTTTATTGTCACTCCTTGATTTGCTGGACTTTATGCCTGAAATGGTGATTTGATGGCCTTGGAAACCCTAAGACCTAATGGAGATTCTGACTGAATGAAAACATGATGAAAATGACTGAAATGATGATTAAAAATCATGACTGATGGTACACTTAGCTGAGAGATGAAATGAGCCAGTAAGTTATAAAATTTTGAAAGGAGTGAAATCAAACCTAGATCTACATCCAATGACCAAATTTTTGCATGATGGCCTAATGGAATGACAAAAATTTCAAAATAGGACCCTAATATGACATGATAAGATTCTATTTGATCACTGGTGGCAGGATGCAAAAAATGACACTAACACCACCCGTGGTCTTTGCAGCTTGGTTATATGGGTAGGGGGTTGGCCCGCGGGGCTGGTCCCCTCCAAACTCTCATCGGAGTATTCAGTTAACATTAAATATAAGTTGGAACCGTGGTCTATTAATACCCATCGTAGTGGCTTGTTGGTGAAGGCCAAAAGTATGGTGGGGGAGGTCGTGGGGTCGAACCCTGACCTCCACCCAACCCCTTGTATAGATTTTGCATCAGATTCATATAGTCAGATTTTACAATATAATTCAGACTTGGTCTTCGGACTATGGTCTTTGGACTTTAATAAGTATATACATCTATCCAATGTGCCACCATATAGTTTGGAGTTTGAATATGGTTCATACTTTAATATAATAATTGCGTCCACAATATATGATATATGAAATCTGACTTTGGATATAATATATGAATGCACCCACATATAAAAATTAATCTAACCACTGCATAACCATAGCATAAATATTAAATTCAACCATTGGAGGTGTCCACCAGATGGGGCACGTGGCGGCCCCTAGTTGCACCATGTGTAAGCCTCTTGTTGGCTACCCAACCATATAAAAAAAAATCGAATTCAACATTAGGAGAGAAATCCTAAAAAAAATTCAACTTCAAACCAGACTGGCGAATCGTGTTGTGACACTTGTCATAATGCCATTGGGAAAAAAACTGAAGAATATTCCATGCATGTTGACTGGATTTCCATGTCATCAACCTCTCACTATTTTGCAATTTGTTTAAAAAAATTGCATGTTCTGAACAACAGTCAACAGGCTATAACTTCTTCATCCGGAGTTGGTTTTTGACAAAACAAAGTGCGCCTGAATCCTAGCGACAAGTCGGTCATGGTCATTTAGTTTCCAATCAATTAAAAGCACTTTTATTTTTTTGTATTTTACACTGAGCACCTGATCATACACAATCTAGCATGCTCCAAGATAAAACACTAAATTCTTCATGACCTTCCAATATTATTCCTCAAAATCCTAGTAATGAATCACATGCTACCGATGGCATGATTCAATCTGCCAAGTAGCAGCCGACGAGTAAACCATATAGTTCGACTCTTGTTGTGGCTGCCCAAAACCCTCCTTCCACTACTCCTACAACTTCTAATTTTGAGTTCAATGTTGTTCAATCCTCCAAAGTAAAATCACAACAACTAGGAAGTAATAAGAAAGGAAAAGGTAAAAAGAAGAAATACAATCCTTCATAGGAGAAACACAATAATTAGTCTTCTGAAGAAAAGGAGAAACCTCATTATCCATGCTTGATTTGGAATGAGGAGAATTTCACTTGCAACTATCCACATCGGGTGAAATTGAATCAATTCCTTAAGTCATCTATTGCACTCGCTGTATTGACAGACCCGTTTTTGAATCAGGAGACTAATATGGTTTCTTGGGGTCGCGCTTCCTATAATTCAATTTTGATGCTTTCCTCTACTAAGCCAAAAAATGATGTTATGGTGGCCACCAGAAATAAATACTATGGTAATGTGAATCCCTCAAATGGTTATGATATTGATCAACCTTCTAGCTTGACTGAATCTCCATCGGATCCTACCCCAAACACGTTTCCTATCGAATTGATGATTAAACCTCCGAAAGGAGTTATCCATAAATATGCATTCAACCGTCGTGCAAGAGCATAATTTTATTAATTTTTTAGGATTTTTAAACTTATGAAAAAGGAACCCCATAGAGTCCTCTTACAACTCTTTTCAGACTCCCAAAATATGAAAATATTTTCGAGCACCTGTCTTTTCGAACTTGTTAAAGTAAATGAAAAAAATTCTACTCAGTATAAGTTTAACCCTTTTTTGAACTAAAATAGACTATGTACAGAAAAATAATACCTTAGTCAAACATGACTAAGAGGCTCTCTTGAGTATAATTTTATACCTTTTCAGACTCAAGGGACTATTTACAAAAAGGAACCTTTGGAGTTTTCTTTTTCGCCTCTTTTTCAAACTCTCTAAACATGAAAAAGTAGTTGAGTTAGACCTTCATTGGACTCATAAAAACACCAAACAATGATGGAATCATCAACCATGATGGGAACGAACCACTCCTTCTGAGGGTTCTTTAAAAATACTCATAGGGATTCATCTGAAGGATGAACTTACAAATCAAGCATATGTTATCCTCCTCAAGCTTGTTAAAAAATAAAGAGGTACTGCCCAGAAATGATTGGGGAAATTAGGAAAATTGGGTACTCCACCTATTGATGGTAGGGAGTCACTCTTGAACATGACACTCTTCCACTTCATCTCCATGGTTGTTGGGTTGGAAAATCTACTTGTATTTTGGTTCATCACACCATATCAAAGCCCTTAGCCTACGCTTTTGGTTTTGGGTCAATGCTTCCAACTCCATTCAGAGTCATCGATATGTTGAAGATAAGTCCTTCATTTGATCTCTGCTATGATACTCTTAAGCCTTCATTCCATGTATGTCGTTCCTAAGCCAATTCCACATCAATGTCATTATGTCTTGAATCATGATACTTGTTTCTTGTCATTGATGGGGGATACATCAAGGCCCTCCTGTGATGGGTCACTTCTTGTCGACATCAACTCATTATCTAGCAAGTTGACTTAGTAACTCTCCTTTCGGTACCTTGGGGATTTCATACATCAATTGAAATTTTCCTCGCTCTTGTTGAAAATTTTTATCATTGGCCTTCAACTGAAAGATTATGTGTGGTGTTCAACTTTAACTCATTTATTCACACCATACGAATTGTACTATTGTACCTTAAGATCCATTAACATCAAAGGTGGTTTCTCTCATGTCTGTTAATAGATTACATCATTGATCGATAATAAGATGGTTTCTACCATGTTTGATTCCAAATCCTTTATTCACATGGCTATACTCATACATCAGATGATCGATTGAATGATATAGATTACCCTGATTCTAGTTCCATCCATATCAGCCGCACTTTTAGGATTAATGCAAGGTTACAAAACATGATGGCTATGATCATACATACATTCATATAATCGTGGGTCCACACTTTTTCATCAATGGAAGCGACTTCTTTATCATTGTACATGTAGTTTTAACTTATGTGTTGAGCATGGGTATGCCTCCCTCAGTAGAGATATCATGATGGAAATGTATTGTAATAGATGATGGTATCGACCAGTTGTTCTTGATCTGAACTTGTCACTAGGTAAAGCACTTCAGTCTTCAACTACCATTTCTGACTTTTTTTCTTTAGGGGGCAATCTGTATTAGGCCATTTTGTGCATATGGTCAACAAGCCTACAAACCAGATCAATCCATATCCATGAACATTTTTTCATCATCCCTACACAAAGCCCTATGCATGATCTTTTCAAGTAACTGAGTTTATGGGTCTAACTCAAAAAAATAATAGATTTTAAGCCCCATCACATCCTTCCCCTTTAGATTCATGTGTTCATCATTGGTTTCTCCCTTCTACACTAGTATTGATAAGCAACAACTTTCTCCTTGTTGGGGGTAAGCTGATTCTAGAAATTGTGGAAAATTAAAAATATTTCTAAAGCTTCCTCTTCCAGAAGCTTCTAGGGGTTGTTTTTTCCATTTACCTTGGATAAGAAGCTCTATTCCTATATGTTAATACCTTGGAGACTTCACCTCTTATCCCTTGGGATCATCCTCCCATCTTAAATGGATCTCAATCCTAGTTTGGTAAATGGATAAAAATTCCTAAAATACCATCCCTCTGCTATAAATTTATTGTTATCTACAACATCAGGGTTGGATTTTGGAGAGTAATCATGCCCTCATGCTGTGACCTTGAATCTAAGAGATTCATCATCTTCATGCATTAGGGTGAAATTGAGGTGTGCTTTGTGACAAGGAAGGATAAGTCAACTTGGGGATATCTCTACAAGATCAGCTACAGCTACTATTCTTAGTTGTAAACTTTCTCCTATTTCTATAAATACAAAGAGTATATTGGTTTCCTATATGTGTTATGTTAAATTAATGTTCGTGTGTTTCAATGCCTCACTAATTCATTAAATAGATTAATTGGATTATGTTACGTAGATGTTGTAGAAAATACACATAGATTCACAATGATAATTGTAATATGCTAAAACCATATCCTTGAATCTACTCTTCCAATTTTGTAAACTAATTACGATCACAAAATAATAAAACATGAAAGAGAAAGAATTTAAATCACACATTACACAAAGATTTCAAAGGGAAAGCCTTATTTAAAAACCCTGGTATCAGTGTATTCCATTAGTCAGAAAATATGAGAAGATTACAATGCTTTTCTCCAACTAGACAAACCTATTTACTATATATATCTATCACACTGCTTCCTAGACAATCCTTGGCCAATACTTAACCAATTTTATGCCCTCCAGGATCCCTATTTCCTTGCGTTGTTTCCTTGGGTAATTAGGCCCTATTAATTAGGGAAATTACCAATATCAATTATGAAATAAATATAGGGCCTTCCTCTGATTGTATGCACCACATGTACAGTTTATATTATTGTACAACTGATAGTACACTACCCTTGAACTCAAATATCAACTAGGTCTTTCTTAGAATTGACATGCATGAGTTATTTATGAGTGAATCATCAACTATCTGCTTGATTGATAGTTCCCTATAATACTAGTGTATCCCCTTATTGTTATTGTTATTGTTGTACCCATGTAGTCCCCATATTATTATTATTGTGCCCCATAGAAGCCCATTATTTTTATTTTTGTGCCCTTACATTGTTATTGTTATGTTGGCTAGGATTATATGGTGACCCATTGGACTCCTATATATAGAAAGGAGGTTTTGTCATTTGTATCATTGAAGAATTTTTCATTTATGTAATTTAAAGGAGGTTGTCCCCTCGAAGAGGCTAATTTATAAGTTGTTGATCTATCTTTTCTTCTATTTTGTGAGTTGGTTTCATAACATTTTGTATCAGAGCTTTGGATTCTAGGATTTCGCTGCTCCAAACAGACCATCATGGAATTTATGCTATAATTTTTTTTCTGTGAAGGTGAATAAGCTAAAAATAAAACCCATTTGAGCCAAAATTTGAAGGCATGTTAGGTAAAAATTTCAGACCTTGGTTCAAAATGTCTTTGGAGATATGATCTATGAAAGTTAGGGATTTTGTAGGCTCCAAAATTTCACCTCAAACAGGTGACCGAGGGAAAAGCATCATAACTTTGTTTCAACATCGGATTACAATTCTATAAAAAGTTCCCTAAATTTCATGGACTTTAGTTTCTTCTGTATCAATTTCAGAGGTGAAGATCGAAACAGTGACACATGGCATGCCATACAAATTCGCTCTACTGAACCAGACCATAATTAGGCCATTGTGGGAGATCAGGCATAACTTTGACTTGAAGAATCCAAATTAGGTCTGACTTGTGGCATTGGAAAACAGACATAGAGGGCTATGATAGGACCAAAGTTCATATATTTCAGATCTGAAATTATAGAGATACGTCAGTTTCAATATTGAGCTCCTTAAAAGCAAGAAAAAGGTGTGTATTTGTTTTAAAAATTTGATACTTCTTTTTGAAAAATAAATTTGAAGTGATTCCAAAGGCATATTGAAGCATAGATATTATTATTGGGTTATAAAATTCCCCCCAAAAATAATTCCACTACCAATAACCCTTAGAAGGCTCTATTATGACTCATGAAGAGGAAGAAGTGCAACATGATATATCAAAATTACGAGACCAAGTGCAACAAATTTTGCTCTCGCAAAGAGTAACAAAAAATGAAATGGAAGCTAAGATGGATGGTTTGAAGAAAGACATGAAAGGCATGGAATATAAGATGGATAGTTTGAATAATTGCATGGAAGCTAATATCGATGGTATAGAAGAAAAAATAAAAGCAGACATGGAAAGGTTGAAGGAAGGTTTGACAAAGTTGCTTCAAGAAATGATTCCTAATGAAGAAAAGTTAGTAGACTTCTAAACTATATTGTTGAATTGAAAACCCACCATATTCCAAATATCGATATGAGGAAGTTTGATGGCAAGGATCCCATAACATGGATACTAAATATGGAGCAATATTTTGATCTCCATAATGTGCAAAAGACATAAAATTATTGCAACTTTATATTTAGAACAAAATACACTTGTATGGTATCGATGAATTTGCTCTTGTAAAAAAATTATCACTTGGCCAATTTTTAGGGAGTAAATGATAACACATTATTAGGATATAAAGAGCAAAACCTTCTTTATCCAATTGATAAATATAAAGCAAAATGGTTCAATGGTGGACCAGATTGAGGACTTCCAAAATTAAATATAAGGGTAAAGGATATTCCAGAGGAGAAAAATATTTATGTATTCATAGGTACTTTAAAGGATAACATCCAACATGAGGTTCGCCTTTGGGAACCTGATTCATTAGAGAAGGAATTTAGATTGGCAAGAAGAATTGAAAAAAACATTATGGCGACAAGGAATCCTACCACTCACATATATAAAGATGGTAGTGTTGCTACTCCTAGACTTCCACAACCTACAAGGTTGACACCACAACAATTGGAAGAAAAAAGAGCAAAAGGGCTTTGCTATAGTTGTGATAGAAAATACACTAAAGGTCATAAGTGTGCCGAGAATAAATTTTTTTACATAGGTTGTGAAGAGGAGGACAAAAAGGAACAATAAACTTCAAAAGAAGAGGATATACGCTAGGAACCAACCCTAGAGGAAGAAAAAATGAATCCAGCCATATCTTGTAATGCATTGGAAGGAGTTACTACTCCTCAAAATCTCAAGATCGAAGGACATATCAAGAATAAAAATGTAATAGTGTTGATTGAATTGGGTAGTACCCATAATTTTATTCATTGTAAGGTATCCAAGGAATTTAATTGCTTCCTATACCCAACACCAAAGTGTTTAAGTGATGGTTGCAAATGGAGGAACTATAAATTTCTCTAGAAAGTGCCATAATATCAAGCTAACCATGGGGGAATATGTATTGAATATTCCAATGCTCTCCATTCTAATGGGTGGTGCTGATGTTGTAATAGGAGTACAATGGTTACAATCTTTGGGGACGGTAGCTTTTAATTTTCAAGAAATTTTCTTGAAATTTTTTCGGAAGGAAAGGAAGTTAAATTATGGGGTATCACAGGGAAGCCATGAAATATAATCGAATCTAATGTCATAAAAAAGCTTCTAAAAAGAGAACAACGAGGCATAATTACACAATTATGCTCACTAGAGGTTCAAACATCAAAATCATCTATTTCTCCATATCTCCAAAAATTACTGGAAAATAATTCCAAGGTGTTTGAGACTCCCAAACGGCTCCCAACTATTCCTGATCATGATCATTCTATTCGTTTGATTCCAGGAAGTGTTACTTGAAACATTAGGCCTTACATGTATCCTTATGCTCAAAAGAGTGAGAATGAATGTATGTTTGCAGAAATGCTATAGGCTGGTATAATTCAACCTATTCAAAGTGATTTCTCTGCTCCAGTAGTGTTGGTGCACAAGAAGGATGGATCATGGTGTATGTGTCCGGATTATAGGGAGCTCAACAACTCACTGTTAAAGATAAATTTCCCATCCATTCATTGATGAATTATTGGATGAATTACATGGAGCAATTTACTTCACCAAGATGGATCTTCATTCTAGATATCATCAAATTAGAATGAAGACTGAAGACATTTTGAAAACAATATTCAGAACTCATGAGGGTCATTATGAATTTTTGGTCGTGCCTTTTGGCCTTACTAATGCACCTTCCTCATTTCAAGCACTACAAGAAAAAAGGACATTGGTGAGGGTCATGCTTGTGATGGACCTTTAAGGTCTTCACCAATGTCACCTATGGTGACGGTCCTTAAAAAAGCGTCAATGTAAGTGTATATAGTGACGGTCATTTAAGGTTAGTCACCAAAGCCATTTTCAGTGACACTTTTGGTGAGGGTTGTCAAAGGCCCATCACTAATTCTCTCTTTGGTGACACTTCTAGTGACAAACTTTAATGACCCTCACCAATTCTCTTTTTGTTACTTTTGGTGATGGTCAAAAAATGTCTGTCACCATTGATCATTCCAATTAGATTTTTATAACACTATATTCCTGTTAATATATATTTTTTCAAAAGATAACGATTTAAGGCCATTATTGTGGAGTATTTTTTATGATATTTCCAAGGCCATAGTGGTTAGAATCAGTCAATATTTTAAGAAGTAGTTATTTTGTATCATTTCCCTCAAGTAATCACTAGTCTAAAAGAGTTTTCCTATGAGTCAACACATGATTCATATCTATTAAGTTTAGTATCTATCAAATTCCCTTTAGATGAAGTTCCACTAGTGTGTGTAGGAAATATATTATTTAATACATAATCAAGCTCTTACAATTCTATTAATGAGAAAGACCTAACACTCCTCAACAATCCGAGCACACCTTAAATTAATGCTTTGTCACACACTAACATTTCTTATCACCTCGCATGTCTTGGAACATATTTGTACCTAGAACATCTTGTCATGAAACTGACGCCCAAGTACATGGTGGCATGTGTTGGCACAACATGGAACTCTCCTAGCATGTGTTGGCATGCATGTAGTCCCTAGCATGCCATGGAACACCTTGGTTGAATGCATTGACATACATTAGCACTTGGCACACAATGCCACTTGGCATGTATTGGGACCTATTATTAGTGTGACTAGCATGCCCCTTTTGAAAAAGATAAAGTCTTGACTTATTAACCCTCTTATGTTTTCATTTCCTTACATTTTAGCTTGGTTCTTCTTTTTGTTTCCTTGACACATATTGACATACCATGGCACCCTGCACATCTTAAGCACCTGGCATGTATTGGCATATCTTGGCACTATTTGGCACATATAATTAGCACACCCTGGAACTCCCTAGCACACTTTGGAACTTCTTTACATGCCTTACCAATGCTTAGCATACCTTGTCACTCCCACCTTTGCATGACAGCTAGCACTCATTAACACTAGTCCCTGGGACATGTTCCTCATATTCATTAACTTCCATGAATTTTGACCTAGTGCTCCCTTAATGTTTTGTCCTAGTACTCCTTAACACTCCTCAACATGCATTAGCACTCTCTAGTACATCTTAGCACTCTTCAACATGCCATTCCACTTCATAGCATGCATAACACTCCCTGACACATATTGGCGCTTGGAAAGTCTTAGCATGTATGGAACACGTTGAGATGCCTTGGTATGATTTGGCATGGTTTAATATTAAATTTATTTGAGATCAATTTTTGGAAAGTAGATGAGAATAAACAAAGGAATACTTGGCACTTAGAATGCACTAAGACTTTGCACTTGGCACCTGTTGGCGCTTAGTGTTGGTGTGCCTAGCATGCCCCTATTAGAGAAGGTAAATTGATGACTTATTAACCCTCTTATGTGTTCATTTCCTTGTAGTTTAACTAGTTTCTCCCTTTTGTTTCCTTGACAGTCTCGGGCACACATTGACACACCCTTGCACATCTTGGCATGCCTTATCACTTAGCACATCTTATCATGTTTGAAATTCCTTGGCACTATTTGGCACATATTAGTATTCCCTAGCATGCCTTGGCACTCATGTCCTCACAGCTAGCCTTTACATTTTTTCACGACTTGGGAACTCAATCAAGTCCTTGGCTACTAAAGTTCAAGTGAAAACATTGGTCTGCTTTAACCACCACAACTTGACCAATTGCACCTACTACAAGTAGATTGTGCCTTGTTCACCTAAGAACTGCCTATAACTCATCTTATTCCATTGATGTCCAAGTTCAACTAGTCCCACTTAACTATTTACCAAGACAAGGATCACATGATCTAGCCATGGCCATAAAAAAACTAAGAAACATAGCTTACAAGAGAAATATTTCACATGTATGTTTAGTTCATATAAACAATAGAACATTAACTGAGAGTTTTCAAGAACCACAAGATTTGCAAGGCACACAAGATATAAGTTGACAAAAGCTGAGTGCCCCAAACTTATACAAAACAATGTACAATATTCAATTATTTGAAATAGTTTAAAACATGAGCATGTAGCCTAAGTGTGCCACATCTCATATAAAAAAAAATAACTAAAGGAAAAATAATGTTGTGCCTAGCACAAAGTGATCTCCATTTGTCTAAAACTTCTATGTCGAGCCCCTTATAACAACCATAGGCTTGCCTCCTGTAAATCATATTCTAAGCTTCTCCTAACACATTTCGTCCTTAGCACTCTTGAATTCACTAACACTCCCTGGCACACACTCTTATTTGTTCCTTTCCATGCATTTTGACCTAGTTATCCCTTAATATGCCCCGACACACCCTAACACTCTAGTTCAACATGCATTGACATTGTTCGACAAAGTGTTAGCATGCCTTTTCATTCCTTTGCATGCCCTGACCCTCCCTAGCTATCATGCCCTCACAACTACCCTTACTTAATTTTCAACTTGGGAATGAAACCAAGCCCTCGCTTGACTACAAGAGCTTGACCAAGTTATAGTTAGTACTACAACTAGACTATGTTGTTGAATTGTGTATCGTGGGAGGTACTCCATAAGCATAGTGAGATGGCTTTGTGTGAGTTTGGTCACAAAAGGATTTGTGGGAATACAAGCCAAGAAAAGGGATTTTGGACCCAAGACAAGGTTTAAAATATAAAGAAAATAAAAAATAAAAAATAATGTTTCCTAAGATCTAAGTGGATAAAACCCGTAAATTTATCTAGAGGGTTCCTAAGAGGTCTAGGAAAAACTATTTAAGGAGTCCTTAGGATGAAGGAAATAACATCAAGTGAGAAGGAGCTCATTTGATAAAGGGAATGAAGAGAAATGTAGTACTAAAGAGTTTAGGATCATTATCATGTCTCACATTCATTAAGATGCCTCAATATTATTTGGCATGGTTTAATATTAAATTTATTTGAGATCAGTTATTGGAAAGTAGAAGAGAAGTAACAGAGGATGATTTGGCACTTAGAATGCACTAACACTTTGCATGTGACACTCATTTTCACCTAGTGTTGGTGTGCATAGCATGCTCCTCTTGGAAAATGTAAATTGATGACTTATTAACCCTATGATGTGTTCATTTCCTTGTAATTTAACTTGTTTCTCCTTTCTTTTGCCTTGATAGTCCTTGAAATGTATTGTCACACCATTGTAGATCTTGGCATGACTTAGCACTTGACATGTCTTAGCATATTTGACATGCCTTCGAACTATCTGACACATGCTAGAATTCCCTAGCATGCCTTAGCAATCATGCCCTCACAAATAGCCTTACATGTTTTCACGACTTGGGAACCCAATCAAGTCCTTAGCTACTTCAATTCATGTGACATTGGTCTGCTTCAGCCGTAACAACATGATCAATTGTGCCTACTACAAATATATTGTGCCTTTTTCACCTAAGAACTTCCTATACCTCATCTTAGGCCAGTCATGTCCAAGCTGAAATTTTCCCACCTAAGAGCTTACCAAGACAAGGATCACATCTAGCCATGGCCATAAAACAATTAAGCAACATAGCTTACATAGGAAATATTTCACATGTATGTCCAGTTCATATAAATAGTAGAGAATAACTGAGAGTTTACAAGAACCATAAGATACACAAGACACACAAGATATAGGTCGGCACAGGCCGAGTTCCCCAAAAATTATACACAACAATGTACAATATGGAATTTTCTAAAATAGTTTAAAACATGAGCATTCGACTAAAGTGTGCCACATGTCATATAAAAATAATAGATAAAGGAAAAATAGTGTTGTGCCCAACACAAAGTCTCCCCTTGTTTAAAACTGCTTTGTCGAGCCCCTTATCTCAATCATAGGCTAGCCTCTTACAAATCCTATTATGAAATTTTTCTAACACACTTCAACCTTGGCACACTTGAATTCACTAACACTCCCTAGAACACACTCTTATTTGATCATTTCCATGAATTTTGACCTAATTCTCCCTTGTTAAGCCTTGACACTCCTTAACACTCCTCAACATGCATTGACATTTTCCAGCATGTGTTAGCATGCCTTTTCATTCCTTGGCATGCCCTAAATCTTCCTATTTATCATGCCCTCACAACTATCCTTACTTAATTTTCAACTTGGGAACCCAACCAAGTCATCGCTTGACTATAGGAGCTTGACCAAGTTACAATTACTACAACTAGACTATGCTTTTGAATTTTGTAGATTGGGAGGTACTCCATAAGCCTATTGAGATGGGTTTGTGTGAGTTTGACCACAAAATTTTTTGTGGGAAAATAACCCAACTGAAGGGGCTTTGGACCCGAGGTGAGGTTTAAAATCTAAAAGAAAATTAAGCATAAATTTTCATAAGTTATAGAGCATTCTTAAGTGGACTAGCTAGGAAACGCTATTTAAGGAGACCTTAGTATGAAGGCAAGAAAATCAAGTGAGAAAGAGCTCATTTTATGAAGGAGCCTAAGAGAGATGTAGTCCTAAAATAGGTTGAATTAGAGGGTTGAGTAAGTGTTGCTAAAGGGAGGCCATGATCTTCCACCAAGAGTAAGATCATCATGTGAGGGTTCACAAGAATGTCACATACCTTAATGGGTTCGAGATAGGAACTAAGATGCCATAATGTTGGTTCTCTTAGGGTAGATAAATCTCAAGAGAGGTGACTCATGAGAATTTTGGCATGTGATTTCAGTGTTGTTTCTGTGTGAAGTCTGCATCAAATTTTGAAATAGTAGAGAGGGTTGAGTACCTACCTTGTGGTGGTTACTAGGTTGCAAGGTTTTTGATAAATAACAACACAAATGGAGGAGGGTCTGCACTAGAATTTAGGGCCATAACATAAGTATTCATAGGTGTAATATTGACTGAGGTAGCGGTAGTTTTAGGGTCATAGAGATCTAAAGTTCAAGTCAATATTCAGTCAAAGAAATGACTAGAATCTATGGATCCATATAAGCTAGGTCGAGTCTCTTATGGAGGAAAGAGTTGTTTTTTTTCTATGGGTGGATATGGTTTGTTCTCAAGAAATCAGAATAGAAGTATATAGGCACTTGAAAATTCTTAGTAGGTGCTTGGATGCCTTGGAATTCCCTGGCATGGTTTAAGATAAAATTTATTTGAGATCAATTATTCACAATTAAGAGAGAAGTAATAGAGGATGATTTGGCACTTAAGACATGCTAGCACTTGGCCCTTGGCATGTATTGGCACTAGTGTTGGTATGCCTAGTATGCCCCTATTGAAAATGTAAGGTTATGAATTATTAATCCTCATATGTGTTCATTTATTTTCATTTTAACTTGGTGTTCAGTTTTGTCACCTGACACTCCTTGACATGCGTTCATATACCCTAACACTTGACACATATTTTCATGCCTTAATGCATGACATGTCTTGGAATTCCTAGCATGCATTGGCAATCCATGGCACTATCTAGTCCATTCACACCCTGACATTTCTTGACATGCCCTAGAATTCCCTAGCATGCCTTGTCACTCCCCCCTTGGCATGCCTGACACTCCCTAACACACCCTCTTATTCATTCATTTCCATTCATTTTGACTCAATGACCTATGTTTGATGGGGTGCATGTCTAGAAAGATCTCCATTGTGAGAATAAAAAAATGATCACACCATTACTGACATAAGTAATTACGAGATTCTACTTGAATGAAATTAGGAAACTACGTAAGAGATTTTAAGAATGAGATTTTTAGGATTTTTTTAATGGCATGGGAATGGTAAGAAGTGAGTGGTAAATATTGTGATTTTATTTGTCATTAAAAAGCTTATCCTTATGAGATACTCGTCTTGAGAAAATGACACCCTCGTCATGCTTACCCTCCAACTCTTAATCTTCTCAAAATAAAGGCCAACTTGCACAATGAGGGAAGGCATGTTGGTCTATTGTGTGCTAAGTGACTGGGTGAGAGTGTTAATGTACTATGATAGGGACTGAACCATTTAATTTCTGTCCTCTATGGATGACAAGTTTTAGGAGTGTTTCATGGAACCACAGGACCACTAGAAATATTGTGTAAGCTATAGCTCAACATAATCAATGCCTTGAGAGAAATCTGTGGAGAGGAATCAAAATAAATTATATTAGTGAGTCCACCAAAAAATGTTTACTAGAAATTGAAACCATGGCGATCAATGCCACAAATGGAGTCTTTTGAGCTAGGAATATTTTTTTCTAAAAATTTGTTTGGAGTGTCACTAAATTGATGGAATCCTCAAATTCATGACATTGTAAATTATGTAAGAATTTTTTTTCTTTTGTTGTAAAGGCTAAGGTTTGTAAGGAGAATATAGGGCTTTTAGGGTGTTAGGGGAAAAGAAGCATCAATTTCTAGCTCTTTGATATACTCAAGAGTATGGATGATATGAGTAGTTGATATGGATTATATGACATTGAATCCACCTTGAGATGGAGGTTGTTATGTGTTAGAGAAATTAAGGAGATGGCAGTTAAAAAATTTCTCTTATCATGACATTATCTTGTGACGTTTTGTTATTATTATTTGTTCTTTAAATTTATCTTTTCTTATCATCAAGAGTAATGCCAATGAAAAAATATAGGAAGACACAAGATGTAGCCACATGCCAAGGAAAAACCCCACTCTTTATAGAAAACCAGGTCAAAATTCTTCCTTTAGTAGACTTAAGATGAGACAACCAATCAGGAGTTCATAAATTTTACTCAAAATTCAAAGTTACAGGATTGGGTTGAAACTGGTATGGTTGTGCAGATCTCATCTTCTTGATTTCGGTGCCATGAACGGTTCAAAAAACTAATGTCGTATGAGGGAGATATCACGTTCTGATTGAAATGCCAAACATGTAAAATTGTGATAGTTTCACCAAGTTTGACTGGGATGCACAGTCAGCGATGTGGAGATACAGTAAGAAAAAAAGAATATTCCTTTCCTTAGAGCCAATCCAGGTTTGACAAGTGTCTCAGTTTTATTCATTAAAAGTATGATTTGGAGGGCCAATCACAAGGTGCCACGTGGCCAACTCTGAGGCTGCCACATGTCCCTGTAATGGAGTGTTAAAATTTTTGTGGAGTCCGCAGGAATCAACCGTGGGACCTCCTGCCCAACATGCACACAACTTACCACCGGTTCTGCATAATGAATCTTAACCATGTAGTTCGCGGGCTATATTTAAGTTATGTTAAAAATAACTTTGGGGGTTGGGAACCACCAGTAGTTCCAACCCGCTAGCGGTTCCCCGAGGTATGTTCACATGATAACATCAAACTCCAAGCATCGTGGTGAATACCAATCCCACCCCCAATCTCCGCCATCTGACGGTTTCCTGCGTGTTTTTCACATGGCTACGACTACCATCTATTCCGCGCGAATAAGACTTAACCATGATGCTTACCATGGGGTTCAACCCATTTCAAACTAGATTTTAATGCGGGTTCCGCCAATTATCACAGTAGCCATGGGATTGGGGTTGGCATGTGGCCACCCCAACTACACAATTAATGTTGCAGTTTAAAACGGCGGACAGTTTGTCAAAGCGCGCCATTTTTGGTAAAGAAGCTATTTTAGCTCCAGTTAAGTGGTGTTCTCCACTTTTAGCGGAGATTTTCTAGGTGCAACTAGGCAAAGGAGTAGGAGACTCAATTTTCGCCCATTTAGAGGGAATGAAGAGTCAATTTTTACTAATTGGAGCATTCTAGAGCCATTGGTGCATAGAAAAAAGCCATTAGAGCAATGTAACTACATGTATTTGGAAAATTTTGAGCATAATGAAAGATGGACATGCCATTGGGAGTTGGACCAGCATATGTAGCCCAAGAGGGGTGAACTGCTTCATCATGCCTGCTGTGTAAATTCCATGTGGTGACTTATTTCTCTATTTAACACTATTATGAACAATGTTATTTAAGATTGTTTTATACTTCTAATTCACTAAAAAATCACCTACAATTCATGGTTAAAATCCTCAATCCTTAAGCAAACTAATGAGACAAGTATGCACATGTTTATAAACTGAAAATATACTTAGGACAGAAAAACTAATACAATCATTTCAGATCAAATTGGTATCAGAGCTAGAGTTTATTCTCTGGTGTTGTTTAGTGCAAATATTTTTTAACTATTTGCAAGTTTTAGATGCTTACTAGGCTCAAGCTCAAATGAGGAGAAGGCAATTGGTGGAAGCAGAAGGGTCTCAAGAAGAGCCAAATCAAAGGAGAGAAATATTGCCACAATCTCTGCCACCTTGTTCACCTCCTAAAGAAGCAAAAGCTACATTAAGCATGCCTCAAGAGGAAGGAGAAATCCATGAAGAAGTTGATCCCAAATAGGAAGGAGAAATCCATGAAGAATTTGATCCCAAAGAGGAAGAAAGAGTGTTCAGGAAAGCATTTCTTGAGATTACTAAGATGGTTAGAATCCTTTATCAAGAAAGGAATGAGAGACTAGAATGAGAAGGATATAAAATTCACAAGGAAGGAAAAGGATCTTCAGGAGGTCATAATGATAAATATAAGTCAATGAAGGGAAATGGAGGAAATGGAGGCAATGGAGAACCATCATCCTCACCCTCATCATCATCATCCTCTACTTCTTCTTCAGTACATTAGCCACACAAGTCAAAGAACACTGGTAAAAGTAATTTTTTAAAACTTGATGTTAATTTTTAATTGCTAAAGTTTAATGGTGAAGTCAATGCAGAAAAGATTAATAAATGGATTATGAAATTGGAGGTCTATTTGAGAATCCAGAACCTTCAATAAGATGATACCAAAATTCAGTTAGCTTAATTGAGAATGGAAGGTACAGAAATTGTTTGGTGGGAAGCCAAGGCAAAGGAGGAAATCAAGAAACATGGTAAGATTATTCTATCATGGTCAGATTTCATTACTTCTATAAAACAACATTTTTATCCATCATCTCATATGCATAAATCCATAATGAACTGGCAAAAATTTAGGCAATTAAAGGGACAAAATGTGCAAGAATACACCCAAGAATTTACGAGAGGAGATCTCTTATTAGGGGTAGATTTGTAGAGCCAAGATACTTTTCTCAAGTACATAGGAGGCTTACATAGCTACCTAAAACATACTATTCTCATGTTTAACACCACCAGTCTAGATGAAGTATGTGTTCAGGTTACACATCTAGAAGCTAGAGGGAATAAAATTTCTGAAGAGGGTAGAAAGAAACCTTTTAAGGTTAAATCCAAGGAAAATACCTCAAAAAGTAAAAACAAAAAGAATTCATATGTTAAGAAAGAGGGAGAAAAAGTGTTTTGTAAACATTTTTCAAAATAAGGCCATGATGAAACTCATTGTTGGAAATTACATCCTGAAATGAGGCCAAAGAAATCCAATAACAAAGGCAGACAGAAAACTACTGCTACAGCTCAACATGATTTAGGATCTGATTCATGTGATGAATCTAAGATTACAGCCATGGGATTTAAGAACATTAAGGGAAAATAAATTGAAACTAAACCCAATACCAGTACATAAAACTATCACCTACATACTCCAAATGAAGAAGAAAGAATAGAATTGTTTCATGTGAGGGTCATATCCAAACATACCAAAATTGACACATTGTTTGGCAGTGGGTCACAAGAAAACTTAATCTTTAAATATTTGGTCAAGAAACTTAACCTTGAGACCACACCACATCCAAAACCATATCCATTGGGCTGGATTTGTAAGGATGCAAATTTGTAGGTTTCAAATAAATGCATATTGTGGTTTGCAATCACTGCATATTTTGTTGACACAATTGAATTAGATGTGGTTCCGCTTGACATAACAGGTATTTTGTTGGGGAGTACTTACTTGTATGACATGAAAAACATCTTCCATCACCATGAGAAAAAATATCATTTATTCAAATATGGCAAGGATTTCATTGTTAGAGCACATCACAAGAATACAAACATTGCTATGGTAAATGTTGGACAGGTAAAGAGGCTAGTAAATTCAAGTAAGATTTTTTTGCTTCTTATGATTAAGAGTAAAGATGATGTTAATCATGAATCATTTGAGGGATGTGATCCTAAGTTGAAATCAGATTTATATGATGTAGTTAATTCACATCATTAGATGTTTCAGGAGCCAACAAGATTGCCTCCAAAAAGAGAGATTCAACGTGAGATTCAGTTGCAGCAAGATTGTCCTCTTCCAAACATCAACATGTATCACATGTCGATAATGGAGAATTCTGAAATAAAGAGGCAAATCAAAGATATGTTGGAAAAAGGAATCATAGGGCCAAGCAACTCGCCATGTGGTTCACCCATAGTCTTGATACCAAAGAAAGATGGGACTTGGCGCATGTGTGTAGATTTTTGAGCTTTGAACAAGATTACAGTAAATAATCACTACCCACTCCCAAGAATATATGATTTTCTTGATAAATTGAAAGAATAAAAGTTTTTCACTAAGTTAGATTTACGAACGGGATATCATCAAGTAAGAATCACAGAAAGTAATATATGGAAAACTACATTCAAAACCAAAGAAGGACTCTGAGTGGCTAGTTATGCCATTTGGTTTGTGTAATGCACCGAAAACTTTCATGTGTGTTATGGATAATGACTTGCATTCATTCCTTGATGACTTTTTGATTGTTTACTTAGATGACATATTTATTTTTAGCAAAACAAGAGAAGATGATGTCTTGCATGTGAATAGAGTGCTTGACATTTTGAAGAAAGATAAATTGTTTCTTAAGATGTCAAAGTGTGAGTTTGGAAAGAATTCTTTGGTATATTTGGGAAATATTGTAGGAGGAGGAGAATTGAGGATTGATCCTTCTAAAGTAGAGGCCATTGTGAATTGGTCCACACCCAAAACAGTAATCGAGGTAAGAATTTTCTTAGGTGCAACTCAATATTGGAGAAATTTTATTGCTAACTTTTCTTCCATCATAGCTCCTATGCATGCAGTGACAAGTGTGAAGAAAGGCTTCCAATGGGAAGGAAAAAAACAACAAGCTTTCAAAGCTTTAAAATAAAATATCAGTTCAGCTCAAGTCCTTGCATTACCAAATTTGAGACAACCATTCGAGATTCAAACCGATGCTAGTGATTATGCCATGGGAGCAGTTCTTTTGCAACATGGTAAGCCTATCACTTTTCATTCTAAAACTTTTAATGGTGTTGTGACTAATTATCCTACATATGACAAATAACTATATTCGTTGGTACAAAGTTTCAAGAAGTGGAAACATTACTTTATGGGTAAAGAAACTATTGTACATACCGATCACCAATCATTACAGTACTTGTAGTCGCAAACAAAATTGCAGCAATCAAAACATTTAAGGTGGATGGGATTTCTTCAACATGGGATTTCTTCAACAGTTTCACTTTATTATAAGGTACAAGAAAGTTATTTTCAATAAAGTTTCTGATTTTCTTTTAATACCAATCATTAGTGCATCTACTTTACTAAAAAATGATTTTGTTGTACATGAGAGTTACATAGAACAATATGCACATGGCATTGATTTTCAAGATGTTTATGCTAGTTTGAGCGAAGGGAATCAAGTTGAAGAAAAATATTATCACATGCATAAAAATTTGATGTTTCATTTGGGCAAGCTCTGTATTCCACAAGGAGAGAGGCTAAGTGCCATGAGAGAAGCTCATTCATCTCTTATTGCTGGACACTTTGGGGTAAGCAAGAAAGTGGCACATCTACAGAGGTATTGCTATTGGCCTCGCATGATAGATAGTGTGTCAAATTTTATAAGAGGTTGTTCTATGTGTGCAACAAGTAAGCCTAGTAATAGGAATCTTGGGTTGTACACGCCAATACCGGTACCATCAAGGCCATGGGAGAGTGTCTCCATGGACTTTGTTGGAGGTATACCTATGTTAATAAAACAACATGATTATATTTATGTAGTTGTGGATAGATTCAGTAAAATGTGTATACTTACGCCATGTAAGAAAACCATTACTGCTGAACTTTATTTTCAACATGTTTGGGTTCATTTTGGATTGCCAAATTCTATTGTTAGTGACAAGGATTCCAGGTTCATTGGGAATTTTTGGTCAAATCTATGGAGAATGATGGACACAAAGTTGAAAAAGAGTACCACTTTTCATCCACAAACAGATGGACAAACCAAGTTGGTGAACAGAACTGTTGTGCATCTATTGAGAGGATATTTCAGCAAACATCCTAAGTTGTGGGATGAGCAACTACATTACATTCAGCACACTTACAACCAGGCAAATCACTCTTTTACACAAACATCGCCTTTTGAAGTATGCTTTGGTTATTTGCAAAAATATCCATTAGACTTCATATTTTGGAAGGATGTTTTAATTGATGGCCATAGTGACATTGATAAGGCTTGAAAGTTCATTGAGAAAATTCAGATTATACATCAACAAGTTCAAGAACATCTTGAGAAAAGTAAAATAAAATACAAAGAGAGGCATGACAAACATAGAGTTGATCACAAGTTTCAAGAGGAAGATGAGGTATGGTTGCACATTAGCAAAGAAAGGGTGCAAGGGGAAGGTAAAAAGCTCAAACCCATTCGCTATGATCCATTCAAGATCATAAAGCAAGTTGATAATAATGCATTTCAACCTGACTTACCTTCATATATGAAAATGTATTCAGTTGTTAATGTTGAAAACTTACGTTTGTATGAGCCACCTTTGATCGATGATCAAGGAAGTGATGTTCAACTACCTTCTATTAAATATTTCTCGCCAGAATTTCTAGATGAGCTCAAATAAAATACAATTCTTGACAGGAGGACAAGAGCATCCAAGAGGGGAAGTGTTGACTACCTTCGAGTTGGGCTCAAAGGCACTAAACCAAGCAAGGCAAGATGGATGGAGGTTGGAAAGGTGAGGCCGTTGTACCCTCATTTACTAAACAGGTAATAAAGTCTTTTGGGGTCTAAAAGCTTCCCAATGGGGAGGAGTAATCAGGAGTTCATAAATTTTGCTCAAAATTAAAAGTTACAAGATTGGGTTGAAACTAGGATGGTTACGTAGATCTCATCTTCCTAACTCTAGCATCGTAAATGGTTCAAAAAAATTGATGTCATATGAGGGAGATATTGCGTTTTGATCAAAATGCCAAACATGTAAAATTCTGATAGTTTGACCAGGGTTGACTGGGATGCACAGTCAGCAAGGTGGAGGTATAGTCAGCAAAAAATAATATTCCTTTCCTCACTAATCAGGGTTTGACAAGTGTCTCAGCTTTATTCATTGAAAGTACAGTTTGGAGGGCCAATCACAGGGTGCCACATGGCCAACTCTGAGGTCACCACGTGTCCCTGTAATGGAGGGTTAAAATTTTTGTGGAGTCCATGAGAATTGACCGTGGGACCTCCTCCCCAGCAAACACATGACTTACCACCCACTCTGCATGATGAATCTTAACCATGTAGTTCGTGGGTTGTATTTAAGTTATGTTGAAAATCACTTTGGGGGTTTGGAATCGCTGGTGGTCCCAACCCGCCAGAGGTTCCCTGAGGTATGTTCACATGATAACATAAAACTCCAAATGTCGTGGTCAATACCAATCCAACCCATAGTCTCTGCCATCTAATGGTTTCCCACATGTTGTTCACATGGCTATGGTTACCATCTATTCTACGTGGATAAGACTTAACCACATCACTTACCACGGGGTTCAACCCATTTCAAGCTGGAGTTTATGCGGGTTTCGCCAACTATCATGATAACTGCGGGATTGGGGTTGGTATGTGGCCACCCCAACCACAACATTTAATGTTGAAGTTTAAAATGGTGGATATTTTGGAAAAGTGCGCCATTTCTGGCGGAGAAGCTATTTTAGCTACAGTTAAGGGAGTTCTCCACTTTTAGTGGAGATTTTCTAGGTGTAACTGGGCAAAAGAGTAGGAGACTCAATTTTCACCCATTCAGAGGGAACGAAGAGCCATTTTTTACTAATTGGAGCATTCTGTAGCCATTAGTGCAGAGAAAACAACCATTAGAGCACTGTAACTACATGTATTTGAAAATAATTGAGCATAATGAAAGATGGACATGCCATTAGGAGTTGGACCATCAGATGTAGCCCAAGAGGGGTGAACTTCTTCATCATGCCTTCTGTGTAAATTTCATGTGCTGACTTATTTCTATTTTTTACACTGTTATTAAGTGTTATTTAAGCTTGTTCAATGCTTCTAATTCACTTAAAAAATCATTTAAAATTCATGGTTAAAATCTTCAATCCTTAAGCAAACTAATGAGACAAGTATGCACATGTTTATAAACTGAAAAGAAACTTAGCATAGCAAAAATAATACACTCATTTCAGATCAAAAACCAAGACCTTTAGACTATATACTTCCTCCATCAATTCATCCGTTCACTGTGTTAGCACCAAGATCTCCACGACACCGAGATCTCATTTTCTTGCACCTAAACTCCATCCTCATTACCTTGATCGAGTTTGAGATAACAACATAGCACCGAGCATCATTACTGAGAACATTGAGCATCATCATAGTAGTGAGCACTATAAATGAGATCAATGAGCATATTCATAGCATTGAGTATCATATCATAGCACTAATTTTCTGGTAGATCTTTGTTGATACTGAGGCATTCATGTTTTGCTGCAACATCATAGCATGGAAGCTACTTGAATCATAGCATAGATGGTTACCTAAATTTTGTAATAGGTTTGAGACCTTATCCTCCAACACTGAACCTCTGATCATGATCTGAACTATATCTGTGGTCTGAAACTTGAGAGATGTCCAAAATTTTGTGGTAGAAATGAAAAAATATACCCCTGTATATATAATTGTTTCCCATAGTTATTGAGATGACATGACAGTGTGAAGTGTTGTGTCTTGATTTGAGCTGACTTGAAGATTGATTGAGGTTGACTTAAGGAGACAACTTTGATGAATTCTATCACTTGAATTGAGGGTTTTCTTTGAAGTATATTTCGAGGATGATTACCATGAATAATATGACTTGATGGAGGAGTCTTTTGACAACCTAATGTTACATGATTTAAAAGCCCGAAAATTGTATCAATTTAAATCTGTAACAACTAACCTAGAAGTCCAAAATTGGGACCTTAATATAAATATGACCCAAGCATGAAACCCATGATTTAATAAGTCATTTAATAATAATAATAAGTTATTTTGACAAATACATTAATAATGAATACCAAACATAGTTACATTCTTCAACATTATGACTCCTAGAGCCTCACCCTTCTTCATGTTGATGAAAAACTTTTATTAGTTATCCCTTGGATAAGAACCAACATTTTCGTAAAGTCCTATAACTCTTCACTTTTCAACAATGTTCCCATATCTTGTGCCCAAATTCCATAATTTTTTCCATTAAAATTTATAAGATCTAGCTTGAAACTCATAATGTTGACCCATTGATTTGATCCTATATATAGTTTGCAATTAGAAACCTCAAACCAATCCACTAAACAAATCTAACTTTTTAAGAGCATATCCAACTTGCATAAGACTTGCAAGAAACATGATATATCTCAAACCATTAGTTTTAATACCATGTTGGAGAATCGAGGAGTTTTGTATATTAGAAAACTCGTATTCTAAAATAGAGGCGATGTCTAAATACATCGTTACAACACCTAAGAACAACCAAACATAGTTCAACATACTTGTTATAGGTAAATTTGGGAATCATTCCCAATGACCTGGTTAAACTGGACATCATCCCCAGAACCATGAATAGGGTCTATCATCCCCTATCATTTCAGTTTCTACATGCCCTAAGACAAAGAACAAGAACAAATCATCTATGACTTCCATTGCAAGGTTTCCAAGATTTGAAGTATATGTTATATCACCTATGAGCTCACCAACGCAGTCTCTGAAGGGGATAAGTGTGTTTCATATGCAGTTACCTCCATTAAAGGGTGCTCTGCAAAGCATTTCCCGACACTCAAGGGTGTGTTGGTCAATTGGGAGTGAAATTGTCATTGTTCCGGAATCTCCACTTGGTAAGTGGCTTCTAGAAGAGTGCATATGTGTCAAACTTCGAATCCATGTGTCCATCTGATACCTCTAATCTTGGGAACATGTATTTCCTATTATTAGAAAGTCATTAATTGTAAAAATACCTTCAGCTCATCTATAAATTGAGCACAGATCCTAGTGCTTGAGAAGGAAGAAATTGAGTAGAGAAATGTTGGTGGAATTTCAATTGAGGATTTGATTTGAGTGATATGATGTTGGAGAGATGTTCATTGTGATGAGGCTGGGATGATGCTGGAGATGGTGACATCAAATCAATCACTGCCATATGTATATTTCAATCTCTTTGTTGTTTAGTGTTCATTCTTTTAGGAAATATTTTGGCGATCTAGCTTGGATTTGAAGCTACAACAAGAGCGACAGAAGGAGAATTGGAAGCACTTGGAATCCAAGTAAGTTTCTTGATATGTTATGTGTGTCTATTTACTGTTAGAAAAAGTATCTTCAAAGTCTTTAACCTATTTTTCTAAATGCATAACACCACATTTAGGGAATAATGTTTCATCCGTAATTCATAATATCTCATAACAATACTAAGAACTACATCCAAGGAAAATATTTAAGAACATGGAAAATGAGTCACATTTTTGGATGGGGCTTCCACCCCAAATGGTGTGAGGTCTAATTTGGACTTCATATTGGGGAGACACCTTGTATGTTGGCGAGATGCAACACTGTCAACATTTTCCATGCTCTTTGATGCCTCCCATGGTTCCACCCTGAATATTGGAACCAAAAAATTTTGGTTCTTCTCTTTCAAGATAACACTTGGAACGTATTCTAAAAGTTCTATTGTTGGGTATGGATTCATAAAGATCTATTTAAATTAATGGCTTTAAATTTTAGGGAACCTAGGTTGAGGATATTTTTAAATCCTTTTAAGGGGGCTTTGGACCTAATTTCCTAGGGGATAGGGGGCCTAAAGGGAAGGCAAAAAGAGAAATTGATAGGATAACCCCAAATATTGGTGATAAGGGGATTAGGGGCCACATTATCACAACCCATAAGCCCTTAACCCATAACTAATAAATTCCATATCCCCTCAACCCCCAAGCCATAATTCCTTGACCACTACACTCATAACTCATAACCCGTTAATCCCTTGAACCATTAAAACTCAACCCACTAACCCATAACCTAGAATCCATGAATCCTCTAAGCATTAACCCCTTATCCTCTTGATCAGTGAACCTTAACCCATAATCCATAACCCCTAAACACCTTAACCCCTAACACCTAAATCACCTAACTGGATAATTTCCAAAGCCTCGATTTGAATTTCTCACAATATATACACTTCATGTTGAGATGGAGCCTATAGTGCTGTCCCAAATAAGGATTTGGTAATGAATATATCACTCATAAAGAAAAATCCTCTCTAGCCCTAATGCATAAGGAGTGCACCCTTTATAGAAATATTTTGTTTGCTAAAAAAACTCAATTGTGTCAATGTAAAACATTGTACATAAGATAAAATAAAATGATATTATCCACATAAATGCTTTAAATAGCCTCACATTAGCCATGAGCAGTGAGTCGGGGGGTGAATGTTGGGTAGTATTAAATTTGTATCATGTTTAATTTCCTTTTGCATCCCGAGGTTGTTCTCTAGTAAGGTTGATGCATCATCACAAGGGAGCATGACACATTTTTGTGCGGGAGTGATTAAAGTTGTAACACAATTCAAGTGACATACACCTCCAATGTAAATGACATTATTATATGTTTTTATCAGGTTGTTAGAGAGGTTATTTCTAAACAATACATTCAGTGTACTTGGACTTCATATTTTCATGACCTCAACTCTAAGATGAATTTGTACTAGGAAAACTTCATGCTAATGAGAGGGGGTGTTATTGTTTAAGACACATACACACAAGACCATTGGATATTTCCCTTAGATTCCCCTTGTTATGTTAGAAGTGGGTTTACATTGGCATCAAGTTGAAACTAATCATCATGATCTTCTTCTTCCCAATAACATATTCTAGCTTAGCCATACACACAAGATCGAGTTAGAGAGTCACCTCATCTGTAGAAGACTCATTTATTATGAGATTTAAGAGACATTATATTTTCTTTATTAAAATTTGGATGGGTCGTTGTCTACATTCTTTAAATACACGTCGATATATTTTTATGAGGGATGTCCTTGGATTTAGATCTTTATATAAGGCCTTATGTTCCCTTCCCCATTTGAACTCTTTTAAGGGGGTCACATCCTTCCATGTTTCCTAAATTGACAAACCAAGATTCAAACTCCTTCAACTATAAAATTGGTGAGGCCTTATACATCATCTTGTCCCTCAATGGGATATATTTCCTCAAAGAGACTTATGAGGATTTCCCATTGTAAATTGTATGTTGGATGTCATAAGACCTATTACCCCATTTTATATATTGGTTTTTAGAGGAAATTTATAAATTTTCATTTCCATCTCAGCCTCTGGGATTATTGTCACATTGATTATTTTCCCACTGAGGTATATGCATCTATATGTAACTCATGGATGTATCATTGGTTTGATTACACCTTTCCTTGGCCATATATAACCCTAGGTGTAGGAAGAGGTTGCTTTAGCTACCACATTTAGCTTGATATGTATGCTCCATGTGCATATGATATCTTCAATGTGTATTATTTCCACTGTGATCACATAAGCACTCTATTCTAACTCTTGATGCTTTGGCTATAAGTTCTAAGCTAGATTATTCCATGGTGTTTCATAATTTTACTCAAAGAAGCGTGTCATCTCGATGGTTTGGGAATATTCTTGGTGATTTGAGTAGGTGCTACACATCCACCTTAATGTACCCCTCATTTCAGTTAGTCAAATTTTATCCCATGTCATTCCATAGGACATTCATTCATTAAGGGACACCTTTATGACTAAGCATTCAATAGAATAGTGGAAAATTAGTTTCCATTTTGTCATTTGTGATGAAGGAAAATAAAAAATTGAAAGCCAAAATCATTAAATATACACTAGAATGATGTATCTAAGTCCAAATTCTAAGGTTGAAGTGCAAATAAATGCAAATTTTATATCTATAAGTTGTTCCAAATTGATGAAAGCCTCATTCCCTAAGTAATATATATAATAAAAATGAGAAGAAAGGAAATAAGGCCCAATGAATGGTAACCCATGATAATGAAACCAGGGATCTCAAAATGACAACTGCAACTACTGCTAATTGTTTCCTTTGAACACTAAATGAGTGGTGTGATGAAGGAAGTATCCTGATTAGAAATCAACTAGCCTCATATGAATTCCAAATTCTTGAAATATAATAGCGAGAAAGGGTGGCCTTTGGGTAATTTCTTGGGCGATAAGCCACATTCTCTAGTTAAACAAAACAACCTTGAATCCCATTTATTTCTATTGCCATCAACATCAATCTAACAAAAAAGGGGTAAAAAAATAACATTGATGATATAAAATAAGTTTGGGTTGGAGAGCCAAGCCGAATGCATGGAGGGTTGAAACACCAAATGGAATGCAAGTGGGAGATGTTGCATTTATCTTAAATGTTTATGTAAAATTTTATTAAGAGGGATATAACAAAAATTAAAGGAGAGAGGATTGGAGTGGGGTTGAACAACAAATGAAGCACATATGCATTCAGAAGAACACCTTGGAGTGAGGAGATTCCCCTTCGTTGACAATGATTATGTTTATAAAGCTCATCAAATGCATGGATGAGGGTCGCATGCTAAGCGTCATGGGGGAGGGAACTTAATTATCACCCTTGGGTGGCTCTAATGCATAGGGTTAGACATAATCCACATTAAATGTGAGTGTGGATCCAACACAATATCAATAATTTACTATTCCTTTGATTATTCTTCAAAGATGAGGACTAGTTTAAATACCCATGAGAAAGGAATTCTCACAGCCCTTGCACCAAAACTTGAAAAATATATCAAAAATTACAAATAATCTTAAACCCATCTTATCTTTATAATAATATAATGATTTTTATTTTAATTAGAAAAATTATAATTATATATATTAATTTTTTTAATTAAATAAAAACAATATTTAAAAAAAAAAAATCATGCACCTACATTATGGGTAAACCACAACACAACATACTTTGACTTGACTTGAGTAGGCCCTCATAGTGTTCTTATTTATGTTGACTTGAGTAGGCCCTCACAATGTTCCCTAAGTTTTATTTGTGCAAACTTGTTATAGAAAATAATGGAAAACGAAAAATGATTAGCCTTGAGGAATTACAACCTTTCTATTGTACATATAATGTTAGGCCACCCTAGGGTTCAGGGTTTAGCACTACACAAATGGGTTCAATGGAGGTGGATAAGCAATAGTTGGAGGAAGCATTTACAGTTCTAGATACCCAAATAGACATTATAGATAAATGCACTCTCCAATGGAAGGAAATCACATACTACTATGCTTCACTAGAGATTTTTTCTCCAGAAGAAATTCGAAGAACTTGTAGAGAAGGGAAACAATATGGAGCTTAAAACTAAAGAAACTAAAGAATTTTTGGACAAAAGAGAGAAATCGATCGAATTGAATGATGAAACATATCTCACTTTCTTAGAAGAGAAAAATAAATCCACCCTCGTGGCCATTGAAAGTGGAAAGAGTGAAAATGGTCTCAAGTTCCTCTACGAAAAATGTATGTACATGGTCTCTTTAAATTCATCGTGGAGCATAGACAAGGTGTTACTGTGCTTAGGGTTGTGCTGCATTCATTTCTAGAGAGTGCTATTGATCCTGCTTGACTGGTTTTATTTCCCTCAATGGTTTTTACGACAAGGGTTTCGGGAAAATAGTGAAGGACTTGGGGTTGGCGAACCAGAGATGGGCTTGTTCTTTTTTAATGGAATCATTGCTTCCCCTCCTAAAGAAACCCACAATGGGAGTTGAGCGGTCCTTTGTGTCTCCAAGTATGAAGGAATAGGTGCAGGTTAGTGCAAATGAGTGGAAGTCAAGGATCGATGTTGATGTGGATCCTGTCAATGTTGCCAAGCCATTAGAGGTCCAAGCATTCTTGCAACTAATGGCTACTTTCAGAATTGTGGCTGAGTTTCTGAAAGATGATATTTGCAAGCTTGTACTTGCAGTATCATGGGGCAAGAAATTTTTGAAGCTCTGTGGTGCTTTCATGCTTATATAGAAAATGTCAGGTTTGTTTCTGCTAAACATTATCAGTTGTTTATGAAGAATTGGTTATTTTTAAACTTTAATCTGACCATCAGAGAACTTATGTGTACTCTTCTTTATCCATACGTATTATCATCATTTGTCCATATCTCATCGAAAATACCTGGTATAGAATAATAACAGTACATTTCCAATGAGGATTTGTTCGTTGGTGAGGTCAATGGATGGTCCATTCCTCTGGTTGTATCCACAACTTGAATGTTGCCTCACAAATGGATGCTTCATTCTCCTGTCAGTCTGCCTAACTTGTATGGTCAAATAGGTGAGGTTAGATGTAATTTCTAGATAATTTACTATGAATATATGGAACGGTTAGTTATCCTCTTGTAATCCCATTGACTTGCTTTTTCTGATCATTCTTTGGATGAGATGAAGCAACTTGCAATTCCTAGCTGATTTTCTATGAATAGAAAGAATAATCAACTACTTTTGTGGTTATTTCATGGATATTTTATTAAAATTATCTCATATTATCACTATTGGTTGCATTTTTCTATGAGGACTTCCAATGAAATATTAGTAAAATTACTAAAGAAAGTGAATATGAAGCATCAAGGAGTACGAAAACCATAATAATTCCCAAATCAATGCAATAATTTTTTGCTATTTTTTTTAATGATTCAAGAGATGTTACTTGTAGACTACATCAAAAAGAGCAGATTTATTTTTGGCTTACATGCTAAATGCAAGGGATTTTATTTTTCCAAATCTCCCTAGTGCGTGCACCCAGTTTCCCTTCCCATTAAAATTCATGCCAGGAATGTGAGAATGTCACCTTGGTAGTCATTGATGAATCAGTGGCTAGAATAATACCAATACTTGTATTTTTTTTATAGTTAAAACTAATATCAATTGAGAATTGATAAAACTAAAGTTCAAATGAAAAAGGTGATTTTATATAGAGAATAGTGTGCATTGTTTATTAGGAATTTCTCCATTGGTTTACTTGGGTCATTGATACCTACGATATTGATTGGTTCATTATATAATCCTTGATATAGAATATCTTGTTTTTTAGATATGCACAATTCCATCTATTTAAGGGTTTACAATGTTGTTTGATTTCTCCTTCTAATCTCGAAAATACATCCAATAGTCTAGTTCATTCCTTCTCTTTAGTATTTTCTTCCTTCAACATGCTAATCATATAGATTCAGGCATTGAGATCATTGACCAATTTTTTTAATATTTGTTCCAATAGTTTTTTTTTTGAAGTTTCCTTTTCTCCACATTTATTGTTAGAACAAAATTGTTACTTGTTTTGGAGCTTTAGAATCTCATAGAAAAATTGCAATTCCCTTTGTAATTACTCTTCCCATTTCTATGTGTGGGACGGTATCTATTTTTCCAAAGATACCCAGGGCTTACTCTTAGCCCCAATTGGTTCAAGCTAACGCACTTTCCTTGAGATGTATGCAATAACCCTAAAAGAAATAGGAGGACAATGATGCGACCTAATGAGGAGAGGGTTCCTCCTTCAGAAAAGAGCCCAAAAACTAACTCTGCTTGCCAGAGTATGAGCCAAAAATAGCAAGATAACCCAAATAAGATACTCCTTACCTGCGGCTAACCATCCGTGGAAGACTCGGCCCTTGAACATAATTTAACTCAACAAAAAACCTTCCTTTGTCCTCCTTGAAGACCACCGTTGCCTCAACCATAAATCAAACCCTTATCATGTGTCCAAATGAGGGAGAAGGCTCCCCTATTTATATAATATGATGGAAGATGAATAGACGAGTCTCTTGGGTTAATTGAGCTGACATAAAGTGAGGGCCAACCTTGATAAATTACATGTGAGAGGATAAAATAAAAAAACCCACTTTCGCTTGTCCAAATGAGACGAAAATTATATCGATTTTGGTCCTCTCGAAGATATGAGTTCAATGCCGCAATTATATTCCTAATTGGAGCTACCCAAAAATGGAAATTTTCTCTAGTTGTGAATTTTAACACTCCCTCTCAACTAGGGAGAATTCCACCTATCAATTTATCCATCATCATGCCATCAGATGTTATATATCATCTTAGTCATCTCTGCTCAGCTCTACTGAACCATGAAGTAATAATGAAGAAGAATTGATCGATAGTGAGTCACAAGACCTTGACACTCTCCACTAACACAAGTCAGTCCAGAGGTATAACCTCAGTTGATCCGAGATCAAGATGTTTGAACACCATGCATACTAGCACAGAGAGTATGGCAATACACGATGTGGCCATCGGTAGTACTATGGTCTCTATCCTCATTTCACAACTCATTGACCAGATGAGAGGTACTTCCCATGAGTATCGAACTACATGGTTAGGATGTTGCAATAACATCATCAGGGAAATAATATATCACATATCGCTCATAATCACACGTAGGGAAAGGAGAAACCACATCCTAAAAACACACATCACAATCACATGTAGGGAAAGAATGAACCTCATCCTACAAAACACATATCACAACCACATGTAGGGAAATGATGAACCACATCCTACGAAAAGAATATCACAAACATATGTAGGGAAAGGATGAACCACATTCTACGAAACACTTATCACAACTATATGTAGGGAAAGGTTGAACCACTTCCTACATATATCACAACCACATGTAGGGAAAGGATGAACCATGTCCTACCCACATGAAAACCAATAATAGTAGGAAGGATCCTACGTGGGGAAAGGATGAACCACATACCACCTACATGTCCACAAGTAGATGATTGAATCCATCTCTCACTAGGGTATTTGCAGGAGAAGGTGAACCACTCATCTTTCTTATATGCCATAGGGGAAGGTGAACCACTCACCCACCACACATGTGCCCGCAATCGTGGGGGAAAGTGAACCACTCACCCTACACACATGTCATGGGGTATCACAAGGGAAGGTGAACCACTCAATCTATACACAATGCACCATTAGGGAAAGATGAACCACACACCCTATGGTTGCTCATAGTTTAATAAGTACCCCAAGCCCCCAGGAGCTCCTAGAGCTCAATTTTCAACCGAGACCCTCGTAATACAGTATAACCATGATTCTAGGCCTCTTTCTGAAGAAAGATAATCTTGATCTTATAGTGATAAATGGTAGAATAATTATCTGATGGATAGTCGTTAAACATTATATCTCCCTCTGAATGTTGGGAAAGAATTTTTGCTTATAACCATTAAGTAATTTTCAACCTACAATTAATCATGTGGTTCATGTGCTGTAATTATGCAACTTAGATCATCAGAGTTATTTAAACTCAATGGTTATGGCTTGGTCTTATCAAGAATCAGACAAGAAAATTTATCAAGGATTTTATAGCTCCCTCTGAAATTGGATTATGGTCATTCTTCAACCAAGAAGAAGAAATATTCTCGTGACATTATTTCTGAACAATTGTATGATCCTTAATTGCTAGTGACTACTATCAATGCATCAAATCACTCAATCCATAATGATGATTCTTTCTCATTTGGGTATTCTAAAGAACCATTCTTTATGATATTGCAACTAGGCTATCAAACCCAGGGACTACTTCTTGTCATGCTTGACGAGACATAAAATTTGATATGCATCATTGCATTTTATTCTGGGTACCTATGTTTTTAATGCTAATAAGAAGTGATACAAAGAACTTGAATAGATTTCCTTCAAGAATAAAAGCTCCAGGTGAGCTGCACTTAAATCCAGAGGGTGCTGCAAAATATTTTACTGGCAGATCCCATCAACTTCTTATAGTAAATATCCTGTCAAGGGATAAGATATCAAAATTCACATTAGTCTTCGTCGCAACTTTGATTGTGAACAAGATCATCAATCGTTACATCACATCATCATGGCTATGGAACTGTACAGGACAAAAAAAGACCATAGAGGATGTTAAGCTGAATAAGATGAGAAGCCATACATAGGATAAAACCTAAAATAGCAGGACTGATGCCATATATGATCAAGAAACCATGAACCTTTATAGGGTAGGGTTTTTTCCTTAATTGATAGCCTTATGTTTCTATTTCAGGAAGAATTTTCCTCCTAATTATAACAGAGATTATGTTCTGCTACTGTAGTTTCCTAAGGCTGTATATGAGATTTCAAATTTTCTTTCCAGAACTATAAATCAGATGCTTACAAAAGCTTTCATTTATTGACATCTAAAGCTATTAAAAAACTGAAGGTTTTCTCAAGATGGATCAACTAGAATTGACCTTGCTTGGTGTAGGTCATAAATCTCAATCATAAACATTATACATCATCATGTATCTTGGTAGAATGAAAAAATGTATTAAACCTTTCGATCTACTATTCAAATATGAAAAGCAGGGCAATAGGATTTTACTAATGACCAAGGTTTCCTTTGCACATAGAAGACTTGACTCCATTTTCTTTAGAGATGCCTAGAATAATAGGAGAATTTTGTCTCTTCTTTTCTTAGACATATTGAAGAGAGGCTAGAAGTTCAATAGAAAGGAAAATGTCCAAGGTCACACAACAATGAAAAGACCCTCTAGCGGATGTTTTTTAGGACCCCTTATAAAATACACCAGACATCCATTTCTAGCAGAGGTTACTAGAGAAGGTTGGTGGGCAGAGATTTTTGTAGATTTTTTTCGCCCGATGCGCTTATCATCCTAAACCACACCGGTTTGTTCAACAAGAGAAAGCATCGGTGTGCACAAAACACTGGCACACTAGACACTGTGCGCTCCATACACACCCACCTGGTGCATCTTATTACTGTAGTGCACCGGTGCTTTACAACTCTTCTGCACCGGTGCGTCATAAAACACTGCGCCAAAACAGAAACCACCCGGTGCGGTCTTAAGAAACCACACTGGTGCACCTATAAAACCCCACACACCAGAATAGGGTTAAATAAAAAAAATTATGGCCAAAAAACCACATTTTTCACTTATCTCAATGCTCCAAATCTCTCAAGCACCGGTGCAATTTATATTTTTATGAGCCGCCCTGACATCGGTGCTCCCATTGCACCCATTGTACGCACTGCTGCTTTGCATTGCCCACCAATCTCCAACTTGAATTTTGTGAAACGGTGGGCAAATTTTCTTTTGCAAATTCTACAACCAATATGCCTCCTTGATGACCAAATGTACAGGTATTTTTCTCGTTTTTCCATAATTAAGCCTTTTAGTGGATTAGAATTTCAAAGAACCCTAAAATTAACCATTTAAAAGAAAAAAAAATTGTTGCGCAGTGTGCTTGAGCCATTTGGCTCACACCGGTTAGCAGTGCTGCCTGTAAATTTACAGGCCGCACCACAACTGGTCCTAACGATATCTGCACCGGTTCTGAGACAGTACCGAAAGGCGCACCCTATTATTTTAAAATTTTTAAAAAAGTGCAGTGCGGCTGTTTAACCAGTTGCACCGTTGACCATGTGGAATAGCGGCAACGCGGTGCGTTGACTTAAATATCCACCCCGGGGTGGGTATTTTTGTCAACACACTGCATTCCACATTTCAACAAGGTCAACGTTGCGGCCTGGTAAACTGGCGCTAACAGTATCTGCATCAATTCTGGGGTGGTACCGAAGGCGCACCGCATTATTTTAAAAAATTTAAAAATTCTGGTGCAGTCGGTTACCCGGCCACACCATTGACGAATTCGAATAGCAGCAACACGGTGCATTGACTGAAATATCCATCGGCCGCACCGTTGACCAATTCGAATAGCAGCAACGCGGTGCACTGACAAAAATATCTGCCCTGGGGCGGTTATTTTTTTCAGCGCAGCGCATTCCACATTTCAACAGGGTCAACGGTGCGGCCTGGTAAAATACCACACCGTTAACTATGTAATAATGTCAAGAGGTCAGTGCGCTGACCGAACTATACGCCCTGGGGCATAGATTTTAGTTAGCACACTGCACTTCTGACACCGTACATAGTCAACGATGCGCTGAAAATTTTCAGGAGCACCGTCACCGGTGTGTTGAATATTATCTAGTGCATCGCCACCAGTGCGCTCCATAAAAAGATGCACCGAGACCAGTGCATGCCTATTTTTTGTGGCACACCGACTGTTTTTTGTTTTTTTTCCAAAAAAAATTATATATGTATATTTCTAAATACATGTATCATTTAATAAAAAAAATTGTATTTAATATGTCAATCATTCAGAGACGTGAAAGGAGAGAAGAGGGGGAACAACAACAACAACATGCAGACTAGTATAACATGGTTCTCTTGTGGGAGGCATGAGAGAGGGAGAGAGATGCGTACCCTCACCCTAATACAGCAGCGACCTAGGGCCTCCTAAGGCAGGTAGGCCTCCTCAAGTTCTATGAGGAGGCTACTTCCCTAAAGGGCCATGGTTTGTTTTTGAGACATCTTATCCGCAAGGGGAACACCCACCAAAAGGCTTTCCAGGTTGGTCGTAACCAGTGGTACACGCCCACTGAGGAGGACATATATTTCATTACAGAAATATCGAGAAGAGGGGTGGATTTTCCCTCATTCCTAGAGTTTCCAGTTGGCTATGTAATAGGGATTCATTTAGTGTACTCCCAAACATACATTAGCGTAGATATACTGTCTCCTTCATATTTTCAGGTCTCTAGAGGTCAATTACGTATTGGTGCATTTGGTATTCAGAAGGTGAGGTGACTCTCACTTCTCATTTCGACCATTTCACACAACACCAGCGATGGGCAATGCATTAGTTTCTCACTTCTATATTATTTTTATTCTTTAGTACATGAGCCATGACTCGTTAGGTGGTCTGCCATTTTTTTGCAGCGATTCTGTACAACCTTAGATAGATGTCGTGCTCGTGCACAAGGGAGGGTCAAATTCCCTTTTTCTTCAGAGATTTTTTGTTTATTTTTTGAGAGGTTTCCAAAGATGAGCCCTACTTTTGTTCGGTAGCCTCGTAGGCTAATGTTGAGGCATGGATGCCCATGTGGGGGCAGATGATGCCCAAGAGGGGTGAGACTGTGTTTCCAGTGAGGATATCGAATGATGCACTTGAGTTGCTAGCCAGTGTTGACAAGCATCCATTCATTATGGTCCCATGTCCTATGCGGGTTTGGATTGGCGAGGGTGTGCAACCATCCTCCTCACAGATGATGAGCTGCCGGATGATAGAGGCAATATTAATTTTTTATTTAAATTTATTCTAAAATGTTCTTTAACTTGTTTTTATTAAATGGTGTAATGAAATTGTCTAATTATTGTTGTCTACTTGTATATATTTTGCAGAATTTGGGTCTTTTGATGGCAAGGACATGCCAACACCACCACATGATATAGGTGTGGATCTTGATGATGATCAAGGCATGCCAAATGCTGAGGATCATCAGGAGGTCAGTGCAGAGAGACATGCTCCTGCTGGTGCGTCAATACCACCTTTTGCTAGGCGCGGTCTGCTTGATAACAGATATAGGATGGAGTTGGGCGACCAACTCACTACATTTATTGTTGAGGTGGGCATCGGGCTCACTAATATGAGAGAAAAACATGCCGATGGTAGGCTGTTACATATGTGGAGAGGCATGTCGTGTGACATCTACAGCCTGATTCGGCATGTCGTAGGAGCTATGACCTTAGTTACACGACTGAGGAGGATCGTTGCACATTATAGGTGTTAGAGCTCCCATGTTTGGCCAGATTGGCAAGACCAAATATGAGACAACATCAAAACCACTTTGGGGCCCTAGGATCTAGCCCTCCTGGACCCGGAGAGGGATCTCTCCAATAAGACAAAGAATAATATATCTTTGAAGCTCAAAAAGAGATGTTAGGCTAGGTATGAAGCGCAAGGGGGGTTTAAAATGATTAGGTCGGTTATTGGTTGGGTCATAAGATCATAAAATGAGAAGGTAATGGGAAAGAAGGAGCAGAGTAGTAGGACGTTTTGGCAAAGAGGATGAGTCAAGACTGTGCCATCCATTGGGCTATGGAGTCATGAAAGGAAATTATTTGCAAACAACTAGCCAAGGCTTTCATAGGGCACGTCATCTATACTAAAGGATCTTTGAGATAGATGATGGAGTGAAACAATAAGGAAAGAGAGGTGAAAAAAAAAGGCAGCCTGAAGATCAGACCAGAGGTCATCTAACTCTAGATCTACTTTGGCGTACCCACGAAAGATAAACAATAAGATTTAAACACAGAACCGAGCCTGAGATCAGAGAAGGACTTTTAACCTTCAATGCTTCGAATCCGGCTCACGGGATCTCGTAAGGGTCAATCCGTCGAACAAAGACTCCAGTGGACAGGGATGACACTAAATCCCTGGTATCCCAAATCCTCTGTCTTGAACCCAAACAAGAACAACCGAGTAGAAAACTCTGATTTCACACATCAGCTAGTAGGGAATAACATCTGCTACAATGGTTAAACCACAGGAGTTTTCTCTCAAATTTCACTATCAGCGGAAAACATTAAGGGTAGGGAGAGCAGAAACATAGGGTACCATGCGAGGGTAAATCCTATGCCAGATTTATGATGCATACCAGAAGAAATGAACAGCATGAAAAAATGTAATAACACAATGTAAAGAGAAAACATCACCCATAGTAATAGACCAAGATCCTATGAAATTTGCTTGATTAATTGATGCAAAACCAGTCACATACACTGAGCTCAATGGCTGATTACAGACTCAACTTTCTCCTCCCAGCCTACTACATTACAGACTACTCCGCTACTCCTTCCCAAAACTGTTTCTAACAGTAAAAAATGAATCCCTACGACTACAACATCGATAACACAATCCAACCCTTTACAATGTGTTCTCTAGGATTCTTTATAGGAAAAATAGATAGCAAGAGTAGGTGATACACATTAAATCGATTTATTAAGACAGCATGGAGGAGGCATTTCACACCATTCCGCTTAATAGCTCTACGCTATACTTGGTGGTCAGGTCTGGAGTCTTTGTCAGGTCGGATTTGACCTCTGATATTTCTTTGAAGTTTTATTTTGGTTGCAATGCTCTCTGTTTTTTCTTCTGAAGAAAGTAAGGTGACTGAAGATCTCTTGAGCTTCCATACCTCCATTATTATTGTCTTGAAAGTTGTTGGAAGATTTCTGTCAGTGAGATGGCCTTTGGGAGTTCGGGGAGGCATGGAGACTTCTATAGGAGGGCATACTATTCTGAGAAAATGTCCTGCTGATATCGAGAGCAGATATGGCTTGTTTCTTGTGCCCTATAAATATTTAGGTTGCGCCTTAATCCTTTGATGACGGGATTAGGGTTCGAAGATTCAATTAACTGGATTTAATCCACCTAATCCATCTCTGCTATTTCACTGAGTCATTGCTGTAATGGCCTCTCTGTGTTCTGATTCACAGTGACTGTGATAGAGTGAATTCACCACCCTGTATACCCTTCACAGTAAAATAAACCAATTATAAAACCCAGGGGTGGCAGAAGAGATGCTGTGAGGCCTGGAAGAATAGCGGTGCAACTGTGAAGAAAGTTGTTGTAAGGAAAACAGGTGAAAACACGGTGAGATGGAGATTTGGTGGAAGAAAGTACGTGGAACGTCAATCAAGTTGAGATGGACGGTTGGGATTGAATCGGAGGAGGAGCGATGGGGGAGGACCTAAGTCTGATAGGCAATGGAGAGATTGGCTTTGGACCGCCGGATCTATGAGGGATCAACGTCTGCGATTGAATCGGAGGAGCCCAATCGGGGAACACATGGAGGAACGAGGGCAGATCCTGGCCATTGGTTCTTGTGGATTCAACGGCCAGGATCGCATCGGAGAATCGCAATCGGGGAGGACGGCGGATGGGGCAGTTTAAGACTTGCGATTGTGATCAGAGCGATGGTGCGAGGGCCGTTGGATTAAAGGTGAATCGACGGTGGGTGTGCAATCGGAGGGATGACGAAAGGGAGATGTGGGAATGATGGGACTTTCGATGACCATTGGATCTATTTCAATTGACGATGGGAAACGACTTTCAAAGCCGACAGAATAAGACACCATCGCATCGAAACTTCGGGCTTTATAATGGAAAGCATGTCCCGCTCTGATTCTCCAATGCGATTGGCTCTTCGAACTGGTGCTTGGTCTTAGCGCCTGGGCTCATGGTGGGGAAGTGGTTAAGGGACTAGCCGAAAGGGGCTAAGCCTGTCATAGGGTAAAATATGGGTTTTTAGCCAAAAAGAGGGTTTTAAGGCTAAAAGAGGGAAACGGTAGATAGAATAAGGGGATGTCAAACCAAACAAAGGATATTTGAAAGGTTTAAAGGGAATTAGAAGGGGGGAAAGGTGATGAAAACAGAGGTTTAATCGATTTGGGATAAAAGGAAAATGGAGGCTTCAGGGAATATTCTTTACAACAGAGAGGCTTTTAAACTGGGAGCAGCAGTGAGGATTTATCAGAGGGAAAAGGCACAGGAGGCTTCAAGGATGATGTGTTTTCAGAGGAGATGCATTCCTTGAAGGCTCAAAAGACATTTTAGCACCCTGTTTTCTTGTCAAAAATTCATAGGGGGCTAACAGTCGCTCCACATGGGGATGGCTTCTTCTTGAAGGGGTGAAGAATTCAGAGAATGATCTTTGGTGTAGGTTAGATGCCTGATTTTTTAACCACCCTTTTCATTAATTTCAGTTACCACAAACCATGAAGACACATATCAGTAGCAACATCACTCAAACAGCTCCCTGCCCAAACTAAATCCTAACATTTTTCTTCTGGTTGCATTTGGACTTGCAGACCTTTACATCATCAATCTCTTATAAACAAGAAAAATAAACCTATTCTACTTCTACCCTTATTACTCCATGAGACCATATTAAACTGTTGGTCTCAAATTTTCTCTACCTAAACTACATATGCTAGGATTAAACTGTCTAGCAGATTTATTCTCTACATTCTAAGACAGAAATTGAAAAACAGTCAAGCCAGGTTCAGACTATCTAACTTGCTACGGACCATGGCATGATAGAAAAAACTGCTCATGGAATGTACACCTTGCAGAAATTAAAATAACAGACTAAATGCTCACGGACTGAGCTTTGTTGAGATTTTCCTACCTACCCTACTCTAACTGGAATATTTGCAAGTCTAGCTTACAAACATTGTCTTCCAATGCAACCAGTCCATCCAGTGATCCCATGACTGGTCTATTCTGCTCAGCTCCTTGAGCAGGCTGGATAGGCAGGGCTGCTCCCACTCTTTTTGTTCTTTGTCAACAACTTCAAAAAATTTCATTTCTGTCCGCAACATGCTGCTCAAAAATACCTTTGATCCTTCTTCAAATGTGTGAAGGAAATGAATGTAAGGATCATGAAAAGATACTTGGTTATGAATATTTGGTAGGTAGGCTTCAACTAGGATCTCGTCTTCTTCCACTGGATTGAGAAGAAGACTCTCTTGGAGTAGAGTGTCTCCTTCATCTTTTTCATCTAAACTATAGGACACATCGTATTTTACAGCTGTGTCCTCTTTGCTCTCCCTGTCATCTTCTGAAGCGAGAGGGTGCTGACTTCCAGTCTCATGGAAAATGCCACTAATGTTCTGAGAAAAAACAGAATGGAGATTCAGAGAATCTTCTTTTGCTACTAAAATCTCGTAGCTTTCTCCATCAGTGTCATAAACAGGCTGACCCGACCATGTCAACCATTCTGGATGCTCAACAACCCTTTCTTCGTTCATCTCCATAGATAAGTTTCCTGGATCTGCATGATCAAACTCCAAAGACGAATGAGCAAGAGTATCAGTTCTATAGAAGATTTTAGAGGTAGATTGCATGCTTAATATTCGGTCCATCTCTTCTTCTTTCAGCGGAGAGATTTCTCTTTTAATACAGACAGAAGAACAACAACCCTCTATTTCTTGTACTAGATGATCTGGAGGTTGGATATCTTTTTGAGCCTCTTCTGTGGAATCTTCATATGTGCTAGTAGGGAAATGATCAGGGTTCCACTCTTCTAGTGGAATTTGAGATGGATTACCAGTCAGAGGAGGGGCCACCAAGTGCGTTGGTTCTTCCTCTGCCTCAGATTCTGCATCTTCCGTGAGGTCAATTGTTCCCTCAATGCAGCACCACCTGCTAGCTTCTGCCCTTAGGCTTTTATTTTCTCTAATCAGCATGGTACAAGACACGGGTAAGCAATCAGGTGGATCCTGATCGCTCTCTAGCTCATATTCTATAGACACTTGCGTATTATGCATGTCTTGCTCAGTGTTCAGATCTGGAGCTTGTTCTTGCTCTGAAAGAAGCACGGGCTGCTCTAAACAATTATTTACATTTAAATTATCCATATGCATCTCCAGCACTTTACCAAACATGATCACCATTCCATTTAATTGATCTTCCAAAGCATCAATCTTTGCATCTCTGTACATGTCTGGATCCATGTTTTCAGCAAAGCAGGTCACTGTAGCTTCTCAACCAGTTTAGATTTCTCCACTAGTGGAGTCATTAGGTCTTTTTGGATTATAGGGAGTGTGGAGTTGCTAGGTGGATGAATTTTGACATTAGGAATAGACCGTTGTCCACCATCAGCATTGAAACCAATCTAAATGCATTGGCCTGAGTAGACCAATGCTAGTGGTTAAGGACTCTCAGATTTTCCCCAGCGGAGTCGCCATTATGTTGGAGCTCCCATGTTTGGCCAGATTGGAAAGACCAAAGATGAGACAACATCAAAACCACTTTGGGTCCCTAGGATCTAGCCCTCCTAGACCCGGAGAGGGATCTCTCAAATAAGACAAAGAATAATATATCTTTGAAGCTCAAAAAGATATGTTAGGCTAGGTATGAAGCGCATGGGGTGTTTAAAATGATTGGGTCGGTTATCAGTTGGGTCATAAGATCATAGACTGAGAAGGTAATGGGAAATAAGGAGTAGATTAGTAGGACGTTTCGGCAAAGAGGATGAGTCAAGACTGTGCCATCCATTGGGCTATGGAGTCATGAAATAAAATTACTTGCAAACAACTAGCCAAGGCTTTCATAGGGCACGTCATCTATACTAAAGGATCTTTGAGATAGATGATGGAGTGAAACAATAAGGAAAGAGAGGTGAAAAACAAAGGCAGCCTGAAGATCAGACCAGACGTCATCTAACTCCAGATCTGCTTTGGCGTACCCATGAAAGAGAAACAATAAGATTTAAACACAGAACAGGGCCTGAGATCAGAGAAGGACTTTTAACCTTCAATGCTTCGACTCTGGCTCACGGGATCTTGGAAGGGTCAATCCGTCAAACAAGGACTCCAATGGATAGGGCTGACACTAAATCCCCGGTATCCCAAATCCTCTATCTTGAACCCAAACAAGAACAACCAGGCAGCAAGCTTCGAGTTCACACATCAGCTAGCAGGGAATAACATCTGCTACACTGGTTAAACCACGGGTGTCTACTCTCAGATTTCACTATCAGCGGAAAACATTAAGGGTAGGGAGAGTAGAAACATATGGTACCATGCGAGGGTGAATCCTATGCCATATTTCTGATGCACACCGGAAGAAATGAACAGCATGAAAAAATGTAATAACACAATGTAAAGAGAAAACATCACTTGTAGCAATAGACCAGGATCCTGTGAAATTTTATTGATCCAAAACCAGTCACATACACTGAGCTCAATGGCTGATTACAGACTCAACTTTCTCCTCCCAGCCTACTAAATTACAGACTACTCTGCTACTCCTTCCCAAAACGGTTTCTAACAGTAAAAAATGAATCCCTACAACTACAACAACGATAACGCAATCCAACCCTTTACAATGTGCTCTCTGGGATTCTTTATAGGAAAAATAGATAGCAAGAGTAGGTGATACACATTAAATCGATTTATTAAGACAGAGTGGAGGAGGCATTTCATGCCACTCTGCTTAATAGCTCTGTGTTGTACTTGGTGGTCTGGTCTGGAGTCTTTTTCAGGTCGGATTTGACCTCTAATATTTCTTTGAATTTTTCTTCTGGCTGTAAAGCTCTCTATTTTGTCTTCTGAAGCAAGTAAGGTGACTGAAGGTCTCCTGAGCTTCCATACCTCCATTATTGTTGTCCTGACATTTTTTGGAAGCTTTCTATCAGTGAGATAGCCTTTGGGAGTTCGGGGAGGCATGGAGACTTTTGTCGGAGGGCGTACTATTCTGAGAAAATGTCTTGTCGGTGCCGAGAGCAGATATGGCTCATTTCTTGTGCCCTCTAAATCTTCAGGTTGTGCCTTAATCCTTTGATGACAGGATTAATGGTCGAATATTCAATTAACTGGCTTTAATCCACCTAATCTGTCTCTGTTGTTTCACTGAGCCATTGCTGTAATGGCCTCTCTGGGTTCCGATTCACAGTGACTGTGATAGAGTGAATTCACCACCCTGTATACCCTGCACAGTAAAATAAACAAATTATAAAACCCAGGGGTGGAGGAAGAGATGCTGTGAGGCCTGGAAGAATAGTGGTGCAACTGTGAAGACAGTTGTTGTAGGGAAAACAGGTGAAAATGCAGTGAGATGGAGATTTGGTGGAAGAAAGTACGTGGACCGTCGATTAGGTTGAGATGGACGGCTGGGATTGAATCGGAGGAGGAGCGATGGGGGAGGAACTAAGTCCGATAGGCAATGGAGCAATTGGCTTTGGACCGCTAGATCTATGAGGGATCGATGGCTTCGATTGAATCGGAGGAGCACAATCGGGTAACACATGGTAGAACGAGGGGAGATCCTCGCCACTGGTTCTTGTGGATTCAATGGCCAGGATCGCGTTGGAGAATCGCAATCGGGGAGGATGGAGGATGGCGTAGTTTAATACTTGCGATCAGAGCGATGGTGCAAGGGCCGTTGGATTAAAGGTGAATCGACGGTGGGTGTGCAATTGGAGGGATGACGAAAAGGAGATGCGGGAATGATGGGACTTGCGATGACCATCTGATCTATTTCAATCGACAGCGGGAAATGACTTTCAAAGCCGACAGAATAAGACGCCATTGCATCGAAACATTAGGATTTATAATGGAAAGCATGTGTTGCTCCGATTCTCCAATGTGATTGGCACTTCGGACTGGCGCTTTGTCTTAGCGCCCGGGCTCATGGTGGGGAAGTGGCTAAGGGACTAGTCGAAAGGGGCTAAGCCCGTCATAGTGTAAAATATGGGTTTTTAGCGAAAAAGAGGGTTTTAAGGCTAAAAGAGGGAAACGGTAGATAGAATAAGGGGATATCAAACCAAAAAAAGGATATTTAAAAGGTTTAAGGGGAATTAGAAGGGGGGAAAGGTGATGAAAACAGAGGTTTAATCAGGTTGGGATAAAAGGAAAATGGAGGCCTCAGGGCATCTTCTTTACAACAGAGAGGCTTTTAAACTGGGAGCTATAGTGAGGATTTATCAAAGGGCAAAGGCACAGGAGGTTTCAAATATGATGTGTTTTCAGAGGAGATGCATTCCTTGAAGGCTCAAAAGACATTTAAGCCCCCTATTTGCTTGTCAAAAATCATAGGGGGCTAACAATAGGAATCATCGAGACCCAGCACGTGATCGAAAGTCCACAAGCAACGACTCATCATCTGATGATCATTCACCTCGTGCCGTGCCAGATGAGCAACCTTCATAGCATCGAGCAGCAGTCCTCATGGAGAGTAGGCTGGAACATCGGCCACGTCTAGTCAGCAACCTGCAGCATCCAACAGTACTCATGATCATGAGTAGGTTGGACCATTGACCCTCGAGGTTGCACCATTGACTGAGCAGGCCTCTACTATTATTGCTATTGATGATGTACCACCAGCTGATCCATGACATTTATATTACAGTTGTATATTTTTGACATTATTCAGTTGTATATATATATATATATATATATAGATATATATATATAGATATATATATATAGCCCATGTATTTTATGTTCATGTTGCAGTTGTACTTAATTTACATGTTGGTGATCATCATGATGTGTATATTGTTAGGTCATGTATGATATGTTCATTTAATGTGTAGCTTGCAGATAGATGTGCGTGTGATAGCAGTTATTTCACATGGGATGTATATTTGATGTTTGTGTTGTTATGATGTTAATATATAATGTTAATTGTGTTTTGTTAGATGATCATGATCACGATGATGTTAGCGATTTTGAATGTGTTTTTTAGTCAAATATAATGTTTGTACGATGGTTATCATGAACGTGATGTTTATTAATTAATTTAATATAAAATGATCATGATATTGTAAAATTGTAATATTTGTAATTCTAATTGTATGTAAAATTCTAAAATTGTAATTGTAGGTGAAATTGTAAAATTGTTATTCTAATTCTAATTCTAATTCTATGTAAAATATTTGTAAAATTTTAATTGTATTACTGTGAATTGATTGTAATTGTAAAATTGTAATTGTAATTTTAATTGTAATTGTATGTGAAATTGTAAAATTGTAATTGTAATTGTAATTGTAATTGTAATTTTAATTGTATTAATGTGAATTGATTTTATTAAAAAATTTAAATTTGTAAATTTGTAAAATAATAAATCTAGAATAATATGAATTATTGTAACATAATAAAGTTTATAAAATAATGAAAATAAATTCATGTACTTTAGAGTTATCATTATTTTATTATGATCTTACATTAAAAAAAAGAACTTTATACAGTACGCCATTATTTTTGAGATCAACATAATTGCAAATTATCAAGTGAAATATTGATTTTAACATTAACACAATGCAAATTACCAATTAATTCAAAATACATATTATAATTTTTCGAAAAACCCATCTAAAAAAGTATAAATATTGATGAAATAACACATGTACCATATCACTCTCAGTTCTCATGATCACCGTCATTATCTTCCAACTTGCATGGCATGATAACACTATTGTTCTCAAAAATATGTTTTGATCTAGGGTCATGTGTCAATACGAACCACCAATCCCTATCCAACACATATGGGTAAAAAAACACCTGGTTGCAGTGTTTGGGGAAAACATAGGGCTCCTTAGCTTCATCCTACATCTTTAGAGAGTTGATACATATTAGCCTACTATCGCGATCTTCCTTTATATTATTCTGATCAAAGGTGTCCCACCACTTGCACCTAAAAATAACACATTGGAAAGAATAGAAATCCACTTCAATGATCTCTTGTATCTTTCCGATGTAACCTAACGTCCCTCATACTAGGTTTTGATCACGGTGGCTAGATCGACTAGATTGATCGAACTCGACTTCCACTCCACAGTATTGTGTGATGTTTCCAGCATCGACATTTTCTATGTGAAAATGGTGTCCATATGCCCACATAGATGGGAAAAAATGCACCTATTATAAAAAAGTTAAAAAATCATAGTGTCATGTGTCTTATAATAACCCAATAGTTAAAATATGAAATATATATGTCTTATAAGTTTAAAATTTACATATAAATTAAAAATATTATTGCTGAGTTGCTGCACCCAATCCCTACGTTTAGTGCATCCTCTTCAACATGTGGGTAACGACCGGTTGCACCGTATTTCTCTCTGACTTGGTCAACAACCCAACTGTTGGGGCATATTTTTGGCATATTTTCTTTTTAATGATTGGGATAAGACACACTTCTCATTAGGGGAATTTTGAGGTCTAAAATGGGCCTCCTAAGGAAATAATAAAATAATAGCTAAACCAATAAAGTAATATTTATGAATTTGCAACTCACTTTTTGCACCGCAATCCATGTAACCATAGTTAAATTCAACTCAAAAGTTGTACCAAAATAAAATTAATAAAAAAATTGTATTGATGTGACTATAAATAGGAATGAGCTTTTCAAGAAAAAATCATCATCATTGAACAAGTAATGCATTTTTCCTTTGTACTTAAATAAATTAAAATATAAATATAAATATAAATTTTTAAATTTTTAATTATATTATATGCTATTAATTAAAATTTATATTATTTAAATTATAATAACATGTAATTAATGCACTATATAAAAATAATATAATATAATATAATATAATAAATGTATAGGGATATGCATTGTTTCTTTCAAGAAATATTAAATGGCAATAATATATTTTATTCAAAAAGTGTGAAATGACATTTATTATGAGTAATTTACTTTGACTTTAAAAGTACTTAGAGCATTACCATGGTTAACCGTGAGTTTTTATCCACCATTGAGAATGTGACAAGTAAGTACCTTTAACTCAAGCAATGCCACCTCAACCATTAGGGATGATGTCATCCCCTAAAATGTGATTGGTTCTCATAAAGTTAATTTTTTGTACATTTTCCTTAGGAGGCCCATTTTAGACCTAAAAATTCCCCTAATGACCATTCAACCATCTGAATTATTTCATGTCACTATCCCATTTCATCCTCTTTTGTTCGTACAATGCGATCCACGGTTGTGTCGCTTCAAAATTGTAAAGAACGAATTTATTTATTGCTTCAATTTCTGCATTCACTGATGAAATCAAACTGACATTATATAGTACTTAGAGATCAAAATATACATTATATTGAAGTTCAACATGAATATTAACTTTGTGTAAATTTGAAAAATTATAAGTCGCTTACTCTTTATCAAGCGCTTTTTTCCACTCGTTTGGAGAAACTCCCCTTCTCTTTTGTCTTCATCCCTTTCATCATCCCAAATCACTGCACCTGGTCTGTTGTTAATCTGTTTGATGTACTCACTAGAATAATAGAAAGACGCATACGATATGTACCCCTCTGCCATATACCCCTTGGGTTTTTCCTTTTGTCGAACAAAACCTTTCAATTTCTTCATGTGCCTCTCTAAGAAGAACATCAAACGACAAGAAACCACCCCAACTAATTCAACCTCATCTACAAGTTGGATTAGAAGATGAACCTGTAAGTCCATGAAGCTCATTATAAGTTCCTTCTCAAACATACAAACAATCTCAACTGTCTCTTGACGCCACCGTGGAATGCTAGCCACATGAATCTCCTTTGACGTGATCCAATGTACAAATGCAGATAATTTAGATATGCCACATCCTAGTACTTGAGGGAATTCATGTTTCACACACCCACACATGAACAAAGGATAATGACATTGCAAAGTTATAAACACGTGCAATAATATACAAAATTAGTTATGTTTTATGATCCCCGCATGGGATAAAATTTATTAATATAAAAAATAATAAAATCATGCTTTTGACATTCTCTTAGAAGATTCAAATGGTCATGTGATTTCAACCCCGACAAATGGTCATCCACGGTGAAGCAGAACCGTAGCAAAGACTCGTATGAAGTTGGCAGCCTCACACCCATTATAACTTCCTTTGCCAAAGAAATATCATTTTTTTTAAATCCATGGGACATCACCTTCTTTGAAAAACCATTAATTAGAGGGACCAACACCTGCCTCTGATCTCGTACTTTCTAATCATCTTGGCCAATGTTTATTTTTAGTTTTTGAAGTAATAAGTTCTTTCCTAATAGCCAATGTTTCACTTTGTTTCTATGATATGTGCCTCCATAAAGAAGATGAAACATTTTTAATATATGCATGGGATCTAATAAGTGAGTAATCTTAAGATGCTCCCAATATGGGAGGTTATAAAAGATATATTTCCTTTTCATCCCAATGGGAAATTTCTCAACATAAGTGTCGAAGAATTATGGATCATCAAACATAGGCTCCCCATTTTAATCGAACATTTCTATGAACTCCTTCTCCTTCCCTCTCTCATATGCTCTAAGCCATTTAGCTGGTGTCATTATTGGAAGCCTTTGGGTTCTCTCTCGTTTACCATTAAAAGTGGATGTTGCTCTTCTGTAAGGGTGTTCTTCTGGGAGGAATACCCTGGAGCAATCATACACTGGCTTTCATAAGTCCTTGGACCATCTAGCTTTTAGAGAAGGTCCACAACATTTACATCCAAAATTCCCTTTTGCTACAAGACCTGTGAGAATATTGTATACAATTAATATGCATGGCATGTTAAAGAATATCATGAAGATAAAAATAATTACAATGAATTAAATAACTAATATGTGAAATAATATTGTTATGTATATAAACAAATCAATAAATTAAACATGTAATTTACCAGAACAAACTCCTAAGCCTGGATAATAATTTGTCGTGTAAGCACATCTGCCATACAACGTAAAAGTACGCTCTGTTGTGATGGTTCTTGATACATCGTATACATTTATCCCATCCCATAATTCCTTCAATTCATCTACTGGTGTTGTAAGTAGACATCCATATTCTTCACTTGTCTTCTACCAGGGACTATGAGAGCCAACATAAGATGTTCATTCTTAATATACAACCATGGGGAGATATTTTTATTTGATTACTACTATAGGCCAAACAGAATAGTTGGTGTTCTGAAGGGAATATGGGTTGACGCCATCCATGGCTATGCTGAGTCGTAGAATTCGTACTTCATCCTTGAATTTTTTGGGCCATGTATCCTCTATATTCTTCATGGCTATTGAATCATTAGGGATTCACATAATTCCCAACTCACTTCTATGTGAGGCATTCCATCCTTGCAACATAGCTAATTATTTGCAACGAAAGAGCCTTTGAATCCTTGGGATTATAGGCATGTGCCTCAATATCTTAAAATGAGGACCAATACGTGATTTACCCTTCTTTTTTTATTTATCATACCTGTCATTCCCACATTGCAGACACATATCTTTGTCTGCATATTCTCCTCTATATAGAATACAATCATTTGGACATGCATGATATGATATGTACTCAACACCCAACATTTTCAACAATTTATTTGCCTCTTCGCAAATACCAGGCAAGACATTATCACTCGAAACAACCTTATCTTTGAATAACATGTAGTTGGTGATCATGGAAAAATATATTAATAAATGTACATTAATTTTTATATAATTATTAACGTTCATAAATTTTACCATTTTGTAATTTTCATTGCAGTGTATTGATTATATTTCAAATTTATATAAGGGATTAATTTATGGTAACTTACCTCAAAATTTCTGAGAAATATGTATTCAACAAGCCAAATTTTGCTTTCAAGTTGTATAGTAACATCGTTGTCCCTAACATGGTAGACTTTGACTGACCGCCAGGTCCAAAGAGAGGGGTAGTGGAAGAAAATTTAAGGCTTTCGAAAAAGGTGTCAGCAATATGAGCAGCATCCCCTAGTTGATCATCGTTTTGGAATGCATCTAAAAACATTGTCTTCATGGAAGTCGTATCCCTTAAGTAATGATCCATACCAACCTCTATTTGATTATCTCCATTTCCAGCTTGTGAAGAACTACTATTTCTATAGTCATTCCTAATTGGTGAATCTGGACGTAGTGGGAATTGAATCGATGGTTGATTCAACCATTCTTGGTATCATTCCTCTCCAATTTTTTCTCTTAATTCAGTCTTCTCTCAATTTGAAATTGTCGTGGAGTGCAATAGAAGATCGTAGGTAGGTCCCTCATCATCACTAGAATCCTAATAATTTAAAAATATATATTTGAACATGATTAGTACAAAATATATGATATCAATTAGTAACTATATTGACAATATTGAATGATTAATTGGTTTGACATTGAAATAATTACATTAATCAATATACCAAACAATTATAATTATTACCATCATTGTCCCAGGATTGTGGCTAGAATATGAAATATTGTTACAATTGGCAGGGTAAAGCGGTTGTCTATTTTCATCTACCAAATGCGCCTAACGGTATGCGGCTCCTGACAAGAGCTTCCGACATTTTGGAGTTTTTTGAATATTTTGTGCATCTAAACTCGATCCTAAATCTGCATGAACCTAGAAATTTATATACATTATAAATTTAATTAAGTTGTGCATAATAGACATGGATAAAAAACATAAATTCAATTAGATAATGAAAATATAAATAAAACCTGAAGTAAATATTACGTCTCGAGATGGATAGGGAGAAATCTGCGATGGACTTTGAGAAATATTATGGAACGAGCTGGATTTTGAAGAGTTGTCCATTCGATATAATTATGATATTTTCTTCCTGCATTTGAGCAAAATCAACAATAAATTTTGGTGCACACACCTAAAAGTAATTTCGGTGCCTTAAAAATGGACTTCTTGTTATCAGTGCTAATGTACAGATCACCGCACCGATGCGTTTTCGTTATTGTGCACCAGTGCCATTTTATAAACCGACGCATCAATGCGGTGCTATTAAGTGACGCACCAGTGACGAATAACCACAAATAAAAAAACACAATACTTTATTTTCTTTAAATGGAAAAAAAATGGTAAATTGAAAAATGTTCTGCAAAATATTTTCAAAAATATAATTTCAAAAAATGATTCTTTAAATATTAAACACTTTTTATTATTTCACTATTTTTGCAAAACAAATCAGCGAGAGATTTGCAGGAGACATACCTGGAGCAAGCAGAGCATGAGAGCATTGTGGAGCAGGGAAATACGTTCGAACAAAAGTATTTAGACAATCAAAATTCCAAACCTCTGGTGATTCAAACCATGTAGCATAAAAATTTTGTTGAGATTCAACAAGATGATGAGCTTAGTGAAAAGAGTCGCCTTCACTAAGTGGGCCCGCAGGCTATTTTTGGTGCAAATTCTATTTATAGACTATGTCTATTTTTAGACATGTCGATCATATTCTATGAGTTGCAAGATGCTATTTGTGTATGGTTGGTCAAGTTGGAAAAATAGATGGACTTCTATTTTTAGACATACTGGGCGGAATCTATTTTTAGATTATCAGTCTAAAAATAGATATGTCAAATATTATTAGCTCTTAATAATATTTGGAATCTAAACATTATCTTATTCTCTTGGAGCACTTCAGTTAAGTGCACAGATGTGGCACAACAGCTGACAGAAGGAATTACACTATTCCTGAGGGTTTACTGGAGCTAATGCATGAGGACTTCAGTTAGAACTCATGTGACAGATTTTGGTGGAGTTATAGAAGTAGTTGGTGGAGTTGTATTCAGTTTAACTCAGTTAGACTCAATTGAGCTAGTTGTATATAGTCTAACTGATTGATACACTAGTGAGAGTGGTGTGAATTAATTAGTTAATTAATTCACTAAATAATAACTCATTAATCAACTGAAGAATACATCAGTTAACTACAGTGCATGGCAGTTTCAATGGAGACCAGTGGATAGGTAGGTGAAAGAGCAAGTGTGACTATCAGTTGTGACTATAGTGATGCATTGGTTGCATCCAACACTCAGTGGAGATGCCAATGAGGATTTTGCAGTTCAAGATTGGTGGATTTGAGTTCATTCAGAGCCATTCTTCAGTAGGGATTGTGCACTAGAGGCAGGCTAGCAGGTGGCAAAGATCGGTGCATGGATTTGCAAGATCGGGCCTGATTAGTGTGTAGCGATTTTATTGTACTGAGAGCTTGATATGATCAGCTTTGTATGAGGATTGTTACATGATCTCTATGAAATATATTATATACAGATATTTGGGGTTTTTATCTTTAGGCTTTCCCATTAAACAACTATGTTGATGTGTGTGAATTTTTATTGTTTCATGTGTGCATTGCAATTGATTTAATTTCCGCATGTGATGATCAATGGTGGAATAGATTTTGTATTGTGCATGAAGTTAAAATAGTGTGTGATCAGGAGAATCTTGGATATATAACACATAAGTTATATAATTTCTACATGGTATCAGAGAAATTGATCATTGGAGCAGGTTGCAATTATTGAAGCGTTTGAGTTTTGTGCTGGTGGAATTCGAATTTGCTGTAGTGTTTTCTTGGTGTCGAAGTTGAGCATTCATTGAAATGTCTTTCAACAGATTGCGATTGGAGTATGCCCTTGATGGCAGATAAAATTATATTGCATGGAAGGACAGGATGGAGGTGGTGGTGGATGATAATGGGTTGAAGGAGTTCATAGATGCAGAAATTCCAAAACCTGCCAGTGATGCAGCCGCACTTGACGCATGGCAAAAGAAGACATCAAAATGTCAAAGGATTATGTTGGAAGGTGTGAAGGACCACATAGTGTCCATCCTTCACGGTAAATCTTATCCATTCTTAATGTGGAAATATTTGACAGACTTTTTCCAAAGCAGAAGCAACCAGAAGAAGTTGGCACTTAAAGACGAGATTAGAAAAATAAAAATGGAGAAAAGTGACAATATACCAAAATGCCTCACGAAGTTTGTCCACTGCAAGGATGAGCTGGGAAGTTTGGGGGTTACTGTAGATGAAGAGGACTTGGTGAGCTTGGCTCTCGTTGGGCTTCCGAAGAGTTGGCATAGCTATGAGGACTCTGTCAATGGTAGGGAGAAACTGCCAGGATGGGAGCAACTTTGGTTAGATCTTGTGCAGGAGGAGATAAGGCGGGGTACTAGGGATGGATCTTCATCAAAGGATGAATATGAAGAAAATTTTTCTTTGGCTGCCAAAGCAAGGAAACAGAAGGGAAAGAAAAATCCTTCTCAATCCAGTGCGAAAGGCAAGAAGCAGGACTTGTCCAAGGTGAAGTGCTTTCATTGTCACAAACACATACATTACGCCACTAATTGTCCACAGAAGAAGAAAAATAAGCAGGTTGCTGGATCTATAGCTGGAGAGGCCTTAGCCTCGTATTTTGAGCTGGATTTTTTTTTTATCACATGCTTGGTTTCAAGTGTGATGGGATCAGTGTGGTTTCTTGACAGTGGTGCGTCTTTCCGTATGACCGGAGACAAAGATTTGTTCAGTGATCTGGATGAGAAGGATCTTGGAGTGCACATCAAGATGGGTGATGATGGTAGATACAGTGGGACTGGTATTGGGGCCATTTCCTTTGAGAGGGAGTCTGGTAAACCTTTCATATTGAAGGATGTCATGCATGTTCCAGGATTGAAGAAGAATCTGATCTCTGTGGTGATGTTGGAAGACAAGGGATATGATGTTGTTTTTAGAGAGGGAAAGGCTTTCCTGCGCAGTAAAACAATTGGTGAAACCAGAAGGATAGGGGTTCAAGTTAAGAAACTTTATCAATTGTAGGTAGATGGGGGCGCAGCAATGGCAGGGAAAGCTGAAGGAGTGGTGAGCCGGGATGAGGGCGAATTGTGGCAGAGGAGATTGGGCCATCTTCACCATGGTGCTTTGAAAATTTTGCAGCAGATTTCTACCAGGCTTCCCAAGGGTAAACTTGCGCTGTCAGATCAATGCAAGGGATGTACTTTGGGAAAATTTGTGAAGACCACTTTTCATGAGAAGGATAGTCGCGCCACAACGATCCTTGAGAGAATTCACACAGACGTGTGTGGACCTTTCTCAGTAGCTTCGACAGCAAATCACCAGTATTATGTGATATTTGTTGATGACTTTTCTCGTAAGTGTTGGATCTTCTTCATGTAGAAGAAGAGCGAGACATACTCAAAGTTCTATGAGTTCAAGGCGCTGGTTGAGAAAGAGTCGGGGAAGCAAGTGAAAGCTCTAAGGAGCGATAATGGTGGTGAATTCATCTCTGGCAAATTCAAAGACTTTTGCAACGCAAAAGGAATTCGAAGAGAACTCATAGTGCCTCATAACCCACAGCAGAATGGGGTCACGGAGAGAAAGAACAGAACGATCGTGGGTGTCGCATGGGTGATGTTGCATGATCAGGGCCTTGCCATACACTTGTGGGCTGAAGCATGCAACACTGTGATTTATGTGCAAAACCATTTTCCTCATAGAGTACTTGGCATGAGTACACCCGAAGAGGCATTTTCTTGTAAGAAGCCTGATATTTCTCATTTGAAGATTTTTGGCTCACCTGTTTACATTCATGTGAAAAAGGATACCAGGAAGAAGTTGGAGCCGACGGCATAGGTTGAGATATTTTTGGGGTACACAGAAACACCCCACAATTATCGTGTGTATTTTCCAGACAGTTGAAAGACTGTTGTGCGACGGGATATCAAATTTCATGAGGAGAAAGCCATGAATTTGTCGCTTGAGAGGGAGTTACACTTTCAGGCAGATGAAGAGCTACTTGTTCCTAAATATGAGCCTCAAGATGTGGATCAGCCACATGAGGAGGTTCATGGAGTGAAAGAAACCACTCATGTAGCACCAAACATCAGAGGGCGAAAGCGCACTACAGAAGCTGAGCGACTGAATCTTGATGCAACGTAGAATGTAGGAGCACCTACATCACAGCGCAGACAGAGACAGTCACCTGACCAATTTACTGGATACATGGCTCTGATGAGCAATCGTATCATGACAGAACCATCCTCTTTTGAGGAAGCTGTGGAGGATCCTGCATGGGTAGATGCCATGGTGGAAGAGCATGATTCGATTGTCAGAAAAAATGCATGGGAGATTGTCCCAAGGCCGGAAGGGAAATCAGTGGTAGGTTTGAGATGGATCTACAAAGTGAAGCAAGATGCTGACGGGAGCGTCGAGAGGTACAAGGCAAGATTTTTTGCCCAGGGATTCTCACAGATCGAGGGGATCGACTATGAAGAAACCTTTGCACCTATTGCAAGGTATTCTTCCATATGAACCATCCTTGCTCTCTCAGCGCAGATGGGTTGGTACATTCATCAGATGGATGTGAAGACTGCGTTCCTCAATAGAGTCATTGAGGAGGAGGTGTACATTGAGCAGCCTGAAGGCTTCGAAATATTCAGCAGCAAGTTGCATGTGTGTAGGCTCAAAAGAGCGTTGTATGGGTTAAAACAAGCACCTTGTGCTTGGTACACACAGATAGACAGTTATTTCACCGAACTTGGATTCACCAAGAGTGAGGAAAATCTGAACCTATACCAGATTGTGGTGGAGGATCTTGCAAAGAAGTTTGAGATGAAGGACTTGGGCCTCCTTCATTATTTCCTAGGATTGGAAATTTGGCAGTGAAAGGGTGGACTATTTGTGTCTCAAGGCAAGTATGCCCGGGAGATACTAGAGAAGTTCAACATGCAAGGCTGCAAGCCTATTGACACTCCTCTTCCTGGTGGTTGGAGGAAAGAGGATGCTACATCGGCAGAGGTAGTGGATGCAACTTTTTATCGACAGTTGGTTGGTTCGGTCATGTATTAGGTCAATACACGACTAGACATATGCTATGCTATTAACCGGATTTCACAAGCTATGATTAAGCCTACCAAGCTCTTTTGGAAGGCAGGCAAGAATGTCCTAAGGTAACTCAGGGGCACATCTAGATATAGATTGTGGTACAGACATTCAGATGAGTTGAAGCTGCATGGCTTCACGGATGCAGATTGGGCAGGGAGCACAACAGACAGAAAGAGCACATCTGGAGGTATTTTTAGTATCGGGTCTACAACAGTTTCTTGGTACAGCAGGAAAGAGAGATCCGTGGCACTCAGTTCAGCGGAGGCCGAGTACATGGTAGCAAGTTTGGCTACATGCGAGGCTATATGGATGAGGAAGATCCTGGTCGGGTTGTTTGGTTCACACTTAGATCCTACTGTGATATATTGTGATAATAAGAGTTGCATTAAACTCTCAGTTAATCCAGTATTTCATGATAGATCTAAACATATTAACATCCGGTACCATCATATCAGATATTGTGTGCAGCGGAAGATCATGTTGCTTTCTTAATTTCCTACGGAGGATTAGGATGCAGATATTCTGATGAAGGTGCTCACCAAGAGAAAATTCGAATACCATAGAGACAGAATTGAGGTGGCAGATAATCCTTATCTTGTTGAGAGGGAGTGTTGAGATTCAACAATATGATGAGCTTAGTGAAAAGAGTCGCCTTCACTAAGTGGGCCTACAGGCTATTTTTGGTGCAAAGTATATTTTTAGACTATGTCTGTTTTTAGACATGTTGATCATATTCTATGAGTTGCAAGATGCTATTTGTGGATGGTTGGTCAAGTTGGAAAAACAGATCGACTTCTATTTTTAAACATATTGGGCAGAATCTATTTTTAGATTGCCAGTCTAAAAATAGATATGACGAATATTATTAGCTCTTAATAATATTTGGACTCTAAACATTATCTTATTCCCTTGGAGCACTTCAGTTAAGTGCACAGATGTAGCACAACAGCTAATAGAAGGAATTACGCTATTCCTGAGGGTTTACTGGAGCTAATGCATGAGGACATCAGTTAGAACTCATGTGACAGAGTTTGGTGGAGTTATAGAAGTAGTTGGTGGAGTTGTATTCAGTTTAACTCAGTTAGACTCAGTTGAGCTAGTTTTATCTAGTCTAACTGATTGATACACTAGTGAGAGTGGTGTGAATAAGTTAATTAATTAATTCACTAAATAATAACTCATTAATCAACTGAAGAATACATCAATTAACTATAGTGCATGGCAGTTTCAGTGGAGACCAGTGGAGAGGTAGGTGAAAGAGCAAGTGTGACTATCAGTTGTGACTATAGTGATGCATTGATTGCATCCAAAACTCAGTGGAGATGCCAATGAGGATTGTGCAGTGCAAGCTTGGTGGATTAGATTTCATTCAAATCCATTCTTCAGCAGGGATTGCGCAGTAGAGGCAGGCTAGCAGGTGGCAAAGATCGGTGCATGGATTTGCAAGATCGGGCCTGATTAGTGTGTAGCGATTTTATTGTACTGAGAGCTTGATATGATCAGATTTGTATGAGGATTGTTACACGATCTCTATAACATATATTATATACAGATATTTGGGGTTTTTAGCTTCAGGCTTTCCCATTAAACAAATGTGTTAATGTGTGTGAATTTTATTGTTTCATGTGTGCACTGTAATTGATTTAATTTCCGCATGTGATGATCTATGGTGGAATAGATTTTGTATTGTGCATGAATTTAAAATAGTGTGTGATTAGGAGAATCTTGGATATATAACACATAAGTTATATAATTTCTACAAATTTCAAACGATCTTGTGATTAAATTTTGTTTTTTTTTTACTTTTTCTGCAGTTTTTTTTACGCAGTAAGAAAAAAATTTCATTTTCTTTTTAATTTTCAGAAACAAAATAAAATAAAAAATCCATTTTAGGAAATAAACCCTACATTCCTTTTGTTGCTACCCTTTCTTCTCCCTCTTTCTGTGATTTCAGAATTAGGGCTTTTCAGTTTAGATATATAGGGTTTATATTACTATATAAAGGCCTAAGACATCCAACCGATAGGACTACTTGCATAGTCGGATCCCAATCCATGTCGGTCGTTGCGTGAATTTAAAAAAAAAAATTAGATTTTTTCATTGTTGGGTCTGGCATAACCTAGCGCACCGGTGCACTATATTATCCCAGTGCACCGCGAAAGTACTGTGATAAAAAATTAAAAAACAATTTATTTTTTTATCAGTGCTCCATATGTAAAATATGGCACCGGTGCACTATTTCATTATGGTGCACCGTGAACGTGTTGTTTCGCGCCAAATATATATATATATATATATATATATATATATATATAGAAAAAAAACCCTACATTCTTTTTGTTTCTACCCTCTTTTCTCCCTCTTTCTATGATTTCAGAATTAAGGCTTTTCATTTTAGATTTTTAGGATTTGTATTGCTATATAGAGGCCTAAGACATCCAACTCACGGGACGACTTGCATAGCTGGATCCCAATCCATGTCGGCCCTTGCGTGAATATAAAAAAAACAATTTTTTTTTCATCGGTGCGCCCGGCGTAAGCTAGCGCACTGGTGCACTATATTATCCTAGCACACCGTGAATGTGTGATAAAAAATTAAAAGAACAATTTTTTTTTTATCAGTGCGCCATATGTAAAATATGGCACCTGTGCACTATTTCATTATGGCGCACGATGAACATGTTGTTTCACACAAAAAAATAATAATAAAAATTTTTAAAAAAAGTACAGTTTTAGAAACAAACCCTACATTCTTTTTGTTTCTGCCCTTTCTTCTCCCTCTTTCCGTGATTTCAGAATTTGGGCTTTTCATTTTAGATTTATAGGGTTTTTATTGCTATATATAGGCCTAAGAAATCCAACCCATGGGATGACTTGCATAGTCGGATCCTAATCCATGTCGGCCCTTGCGTGAATTTTTTTTTAAACTGACTTTTTTTTTTCATCGATGCACCCAGCATAACCTAGTGCACTGGTGCATTGTATTATCCCAGCGCACTGCGAAAGTACTGTGTGATAAAAAATTTAAAAAAAAATTAAAAATTATCAGTGCGCCATATGTAAAATATGGCACCAGTGCGCTATTTCATTATGGCGCACCGAGAATGTGTTGTTAAACAAAAAAATTGTTTTATTGAGTTAATCAATGCACCATGTAACATATAACGCACCACACTGGGTCTCCTAGTAGACAGATAGCACCATATGGTGGTCCCTTGTTTGCACAAGGAATTTATGCTACAAAAACTAACACTGGACGATTTTTATTATTTTCTCTGTGTTAATTGGTGCGGTGGTTAACATGTAATGCACCAGTGCTCCTTGTTTCCATAAAGCACCGTATGGCCTATTATACTATTTTTGCGGTGCGTTTATAATACCCCCACGCACCGACGTCGGTACGTACAGTATGAATGGCGCACCTGTTTCTTGAGTTTTTTTTTACCTGAAAATTTGACAGTTTATTTATAAATATATTAATGAATGATATGGTACAGGTTTCATAATAATAAAGAAATCATTGACAAGAGATCAAGTAACAAAAATAATGATAACACGTCAAGAAAAGAAAAAAAGGCAAGTTCTTTATAAATTCTTTACAAAAAATATTACTTTTGAGCTATATCTAAGTTTAACTAATATTTATTGTTTACTGTGTATCATGCAGAGCCACAAAATGATGAAGCTCAATAAGGTTATTTCTGATCTAGGACCAGAAGAGCATAAAATATTGATGGAGAAATTGCAAAAGGATGAATTGGGTGAATGAAAAAATACTATCGATCCAATATGAGTTTCTTTTTTTAATTTTCATTAATAATATACTTAAAATTATTAGATAACATGTGTCAAACAATTTATTAATTCACATCTGTTTAATGTTCTACAGGGACCAACAACTTAGAAAAGGAATGTTGTTCTAAGAAAAGAAAAAAAATAGAACATGCAAATGAGAATGAATTTCTCCTTAGCTCACCTGGAGTGGCGTTGGAGGTTAACAAAAGGGGGAAAACTTTTTACAAAAGTTTGAGTGATCTAGTGGAATGAATGTATAGACGTTCTTTCCACTTACAATACAAAAATCAATTCAATGATTCCAAGAAAAAAATTTTATCTAAACTACAAGAAGAGTTTCCAAAGAATTGGTCAATGAGACATGTTAGACTTTTAATAGCAAAAACATACAACAACAAAAAAGAAGGAATAAAGTAATATTCCTTTAAATTTTTGTCTAGAATTATTTATAAATATCACTTTTGTTATATTTACTTTTCATATATCAATATAAAAATTAAATAGTTTATTGTCATGTTACATTTTCAGGAATATTATGAAAATCTCAAAATATGAACAAGTTGATATTAGAAATATGCAAGTAGGAATGTCTAAAAAGGTGTACAAGGAGATGGTCAAAGAAATGGACAAAATTGCATCGCAGAAGGAGCCATCTCAACAACAACAAGCTTTAAATGTAATATGTAATCATTGAATTTTTAGATCATTAGGTACAATAAATAAACAATTTATCATTTCAAATATTTTCTTGCAGAAAAAATAAAAGAAAATGGAACCCATTCAGCACATAAAACAGGATGACAAGGAAGAAAAGGGTTGATCTCTAAGTTTGTGAGTAAATTTTACTTCCTTATAACAACTTAACTAGATTTCATTTTTGTATTTTTAAGTTGTTTTACAAAAATCATCGTTGAACATCTTCAAACAGGTGCTAACATACAAAGAAGAACCATCAGGCGAATTGATTGAAATTGGGTTAAATATGGCTTGTGAGTATACGTTGGCATATCAGAAATTAATTGTGGAATTTGTAAACATCTATCGATCTTGTTTTACTTAGCTCTGTCTATAATTAATAGAACGAAAAAATCTTTTATATTAAATATACAATTTGCTATGGGGTATAAAACTTGCAGGAAAAAAGTATGGAACTGCGCCAACAGATGAAATCTTGAAAGATGGCATGTTACATGGTTTTGAAAGAATGCGTATAGTTTATGAGTCAATTGTTGCAATGGTACATCACTTTTTTTTTATTTACACTGATGTATATTATTTAATATTGCAATTTTCATTATTCTCACCAATGCATATACACTCATTAATATTTTTTTTTATGTTTGTAGATGGAAGGTGAAGAAGAAGAAAACAATCAACACCGTGAACAAAAAATTCCTGAAAATAACCCAAGTCATGGAAGTAGCTCTAGCAGTGACAGCAGTTCAAGCGAAGAATGATGATCACTATGTTTGGATATCAAAGCAAGGAGTTGTATTTTTTAAAATATTATCCTATGAAATCAAACATTTTATTTAATGTAATGGACATAGTGTACCAATTGAAAGACAAATGGATACCAATAAATTTCCCATTTTGTATGACAAAGACTGTCATTCATATATATATATATATATATATATATATATAATATGTTTTAAGTTATTCTATTGTGTTCTCCATTGTTGTTGTGAAATGTAACACCACTGATTAAATTTATGGATGATTAAATATTATAATGAAGAGATATGAAATTTGATGATATGATATGAAAAATTAATTCAAACATCACATTCAAATGCACTAATAAAAATTTAATTCGTATGAATGATGTTATAAGATATATATGTGTCGACTTTTGATAAATAATGAATTTTAAAAAATAACAATAATTATGATATGTTGTAACAAATTAATCCAAACATCACATTCAAATGCATTAATAAAAATTTAATTAATATGAATACTATTATAATATGTGTCGACTTTTGATGAATAATGAATTTTAAAAAATCACAATAATTGCACTGTCACAGGTCGATGTTTCTAAAAAATACAAAATGAACACCGTTGCATGTCAGTTAGTGTACACCGATGCGTTTGTATGCTCAAGCGCACCAGTGCGTTTCTACGACCTATGGGCACCGTACAAATACCAAAACCAATTAAAAATATTGGTGCGTTTGTGCAGTACTGCACATCGGTGTGTTTTTGTGGCACTATGCACCGGTGCATTTGTATGACCTATGGGCACCACACAAATACCGATACCAATTATAAATCTCAGTGCTCTTGTGTGATACTGCGCACTGGTGCATCTATGTGGAACTATGCACCGGTGCATTTGTACGACCTATGGGCACCACACAAATACCGATACCAATTATAAATCTCAGTGTATTTGTGTGATACTGTGCATCGGTGCATTTCTATAAGTCTACGTACCGATGCATTGAGAAGACCTATGGGCACCACACAAATCCCAAGACCAATTAGAACGGCCCCTTGCATTGTATCACTAACACTGTGCCCGGTGCGGTTTTATACCTTGACGGCCTGGTGCATGCTCCTTCGACCACCCCGTGCCACCTTCTAGATGACACACGCCGGTGCGTTGAAGCCTGAGTAGCACACCGATGAAAAAAACATCCGTAATAACCTTTGGCTGCCCATTGTTTTTTAGTTGTGTTGAATTTCCATTAAAAGCTCCGCCAAAACCTCCGTAACCATAAACGGATGTTGTAGCAAATGTTTTTTTGACAATTTTGGCCAATTTTATAACACTAAAAACCTCCTTTATAACCTCTGCTAGAGGGTCTTTTCCTTGTATTGTCATGACTAGATCCAACTTAGATCAAAATTTCAATGATTTGTAAGGATGTCGGACACCTACCAATTACCTTTTTCCAATGTTGAATGTAAGTATGTTTGCATGATGATGCCGAAATAGGTTTTCCCGTAAATATGATGCCATTCTTCCTCATGCAGAAGAGATAGTTTATGTGATTTAAAATGCAATTTGACACTGTCCAATCGGAGACATCACAAAGTAGAGTTAATGTTAACATCCCAAGTATACTGTAGTCACAGCACCATGATGAGAAACATGGTCAAGATTACTGTAGGTTATATGATATCCAAATATCAAGGAAAACTGAGATAAAATAGATAGCTATCAGGATTAAAATTATCTCTTATTCTGAGCACTAGGTGTCATCAAAATGGATACTATATGTAGATATAATTTCAACTGGAAATGTTACGTGAAGTAGAACCACTATCCTTTACATTGTAATACACACACACACACACACACACACACACACACACACACACACAAGCCCTTTTTATCTAGACATATTATAGCTTGAATAAGGGCTTGGTCCAGATACATATGTATACCCATAGCCTCGGTTCAGGAAGATCCCGCAGCTCAAAAAAAGACTCAACTTGTAGTTGCGTTCATGATTTTTTGTAGCCATGGTGGTAGTTTGAACTGAGATCTTATGAAGCACTGAACTTGATCATCTCTAGCCTTAACAAGATATGAACTGAAATGTGCATTGACATGATTGAACTGAGATTTCCACTGCACCAATGTACAAGGGTATATATATCTATCACGTCTGCCACATTTCACTGTCATTTAAGATCACTGACTTGAGTTAGGATCACTGTCACGTTTCTTGCTTACTCGGAATGATAATAGTTGCCATAACTCAAATTACGTCACATCACATGGGTATATAGCAGAGCTTAGATCTTGTGGAGACAACTGTCATTTTAATCATTATCATACTTCCAAATGTATCATTATTATATGACCTAATTGCTATTATGTACCATAGTCTCAAGGGTTACTGTTATGTAATAAGGTGACTGCATATATAATAAGAATGACTGCCCTATAACAAGGTTGCTTCTAGTTAGTCAAGGTTATATATCATAAAGCTCAAGATCATTGTTATAAATCAAGCTTACTGTCATATACATATCACTTGTCATTTCATCAAGGTCACTACTATTTCTAACATAGATTAAGGCTACATCCAGTCATACCTCAGGAAAATTGTTGTCATACCTTAGAAGATAACATAAACTACCTTGAACTAATGTCAAACCTGGGCAGCAACCTCACATTACCATCTTGCATTTCTATCTTCACATTTGGAATAACTTGTATCTCAGTCATGTAATTCGCATCTCTAAAATGTAACTTTGTGCACTGCAGTCCTTAACCTTCCAGCTCTTCGCTTATCTTCTTGAGCTTCAAGAACGGTGCCCTAAACCCTGGAATTTTTAGAGCAGGAAGATTCATATAATTGCAATCCTAAGAGCTTATTGAAATGAAATTCCCAAATGAGGCCCAGATTAGGTGTTCCATCAACTTTCAAGCCTTTCCTGTTTGCAATAGCATAAATTCCAGCGAATGCATATGACCCAGAAATTGGAAATCTTCCTAATTCAGTGTTATCTAATCTTGGAGGAGGAAGGGACCATGGATATTTGTCTGCATCTCTTTAGTGATTTCTCTCTTTGTCTTGGGCTTGTCCTTAACCTAGCTTTGAAATCATGTTAATTTTAGTAAACATGTTCTTTGCATAGGTTAGATACTTCATTCAACCAAATGCCCATTATTCCATTAGAAATCACTTAAAAAATTATATGATAGTAACTAACGAAAGAACATAAATGATAGATGTTGAAGACAAGCCAAGATAGAAAGACACAAGAATATGGCACAAGCCAGGGAAAAACCCTTGTTCAAATCTTCTTATTATTAATCATCAAATGTTCAGCATAAAGAGAGAGGAAAGCACAATGGTTCAAATTCAATATTGACTTGTCAATCTGAAGATCTGATCATGACATCCCTTAAGAATATACAAAATAGTGATGTACTCACAACTGTAATCTATGCATGAAATGTAGATAGCCAAGAAGGATAAGCCTTTTTAGGGCTGAATATATTCATCCACCTGAGACTGGTTAGGGCTGTACAATAATCATTGATAACCATCCAAAACTAATCCTCTTAGCTGCGGCTTACCTTAAGATATAAGGAGCTTTGATTAGAATGAGATTCTAACAATGATAGGAATCTCATCTTCCATTCCTTGAGATATATGCAGCAGCCCTAACAGAAATAAGAGGAAAGTGATGTGGCCTTGTGAGGAGAGGGTTCCTCCTTCAGAGAAGATCCAAAAAATTAACTTGGCCTGCCATAGCATGAGCCAACAATAGAGAGATAACCCAAACAAGATACTCCTTACTTGTGGTTGACCAGCTGTGGAAGACTCGGCCTAGAACAGAAGTCAAGCCAGCAACAGACCTTCCTTTTTCATCCTTGAAGACCACCACTTCCTCAGCCATAGATCAAGCCCTTATCATGTGTTCAAATGAGGGATAAGGCTCCCCTATTTATATAATACGATGGAAGATGAATAGACGTGTCTCTTGGGCTAATTGAGTCGACATAAGGTGAGGGGCCTAGCATGAAAAATTACGTGTGAGAGGATAAAATAAAAAATCCACTTCCTCTTGTCCAAATGAGACAAAATTTATATCGATTATGATCCTCTAGAAATTAAGGAGTTCAATGGTGCAATTATCTTCCCAACTAGGGATATCCAAAAATGGAATTTTTCCCTAGTTTCTAATTTTAACACTTTTAAATCAAAGAGGTGGCTACAAGTCCTTGAAGTTGATTGGATCGACAAAATTTTGAAATATGTAAGCCTTTAATATGCAGAGTTATGTTTCTTCTAGATATTTTCTTCCCTATTGAAGTAATTTTGCATTCCTTAAGAACCTTATGCAACTGTTTCCAAAATAATTCATTGTGTCAAAGATCGTTGTCTCCCTATTTCTGTTATTTTGTGGGTGTTTTCTCTTGTTTCTCAACAAAGGAGGCGACCATAACCACCATTTAATCTACCTGTTAAGGGTTGCTTGTGTTGATATTCAACAAGATGATGAGCTTAGTGGAAAGTAAGCACCTTCACTAAGTGGGGCCCGCATGCTATTTTTAGGTGTATGTCTATTTTTAGACATGGTGAGCATATTCTGTAAGTTTTAGGATGTTATTTGTAGATGGTTGGTAAAATGTGGAAAATAGATGAAATTCTATTTTTAGAATATTGGGCGAAGTCTATATATAGATAGTCAATCTAAAAATAGATGCATGTCGATTATTATTAACCCTTAATAATAATCTGACAATAAACATCAACTTATTCTCTTGGAGCACTTTATTTCAGTGAACATATTTGCAAAATCAGTGGACTGAAGGAATTACGCAATTCCTAGGGATATTGGTGGCTCATGCATGAAGGACTCAGTTAGAAATGAAGTGGAAAAGTTATGACAGAGTTGGAAGAGTAGTTTATGGAGTTGTTATTTAGTTTAACTAAATTAAGTGAGTTAAACTCAGTTGAGCTAGTTTTATCTAGTCTAACTGAAAGATACACTAGTGAGAGTTAAGTGAATTAATTAGTTAATTAATTCACAACTAATAACTCACTAACAACTAAACAAATACAGCAGTTAACTACTTGCATGTCAGTTCCAGTGGAGACCCAGTGGAGAGATAGGTGAAAGGGTGAGATGGACTACTATAGTGATGGATTCAATGCATCCGACACACATTGGAGTTGCCAATGAGGATTGCGTAGTCAATGCAAGGCCAATTCGAATTCATTCAAGGGTCTTCTTCAGAAGGGATTGCACAGTGAAGGAAGGCTGTTAGGAGGCAAGAAATTGGTGCATATATATGCAAATTTCTGCATGACAATGTGTAATGAATCTACATTTTACTAAGAGCTTGATGTACTAAGATTTGTATGAGATTATTACATGATCCATTGATATACCTAATATATGATAGTTGGGGTTTTTAGCTTTAAGCTTTCCCGTTAAACAACTACGTTATGTGCAAATGAATTTATTCACATGTTTGCAACTGAGTATTAAATTTCCGCAAGTTTAACAGTGGAAGGATTCTATATTTAGCAAGAAGATAAAGATTGTTAGATCAGAAGAATACGGTAATACATCAGTATTAATAAATTTCTACAGCTTGGGCAGATCTTCATGTAACTTCGCAGGGCAAATGTATGCATTATTTTTACATATATCTAAAGACCAAAATATGTTATTTATGATTTGGGTCATATCAATCTTTCTTTTGGACTAAAATCATACCTGAGACAGCTTCAGGTTTTCTCTCATTAGTTTGGCGTTGAGACAAATCATCACATCCCAAAATATGAAAGGGTTTGCTGAACAAGAAACATGAAACACTTATCTTTTACGTGAGGTTCGTTGTAGATATCATTTCCAATTTTGGGATTCTCATAGATATGTTTGAAGCTTTTAATTCGGTACATTGCAAGGTTATCTTTATTCATGAAGTGACTTTAAATGAAAAGTGTAATAGCAACACTCGGGCTTGTTATACAATTTCACAAGCTTGATGATGACCCCATATGCACATGTACATTACATGCATCTACGCACATATTGCAACTTCTTATGGAGGAGCTCGACATGATCTTCTCAGAGACGCTATATAGTATGACGTAATCTTTATTTGTGGGTTCTATCCATATGTTTAGCAATTTTGGCTTAGGATCTTTGCTCTATAAGGTCAAATTCCCTAGAGTTGGCCACTAAGACACCCAAAATTTCTTACCTATCCCCTCTATCTATATCTAGAGATACAATGATCCTATTGAGTCCTCAAGAAAGGCCCTATAATATATGCACTACTTTGGCCCCACCTTCTAGTCCCAATTACCTGAACTTTATCTTCACTCAGGATTGCCAAGTGTTGTCTTTCCATGTGAATGCACAACTTGACCGTGATGTGTGCTACAGAACGTGGTTACCTGCAGGGTTGTGTAATCCATGCAGGGTGACTCACTTCTATTTGTGACCTATAAAAATAAAATCCTTTCTCACTTCTCCACTTAAAAGAGGATCATTACAAGGGTCTGAGACATCAAAACTGAATACTTGAAGGTTTATTAGGAAATAAGGTTTCTTTTGGGTTTCATAATAGAGGAAGGATATAAAAAAAAACCATTTGTACACGTTGCTAGTTCGACACCAATATCTTGCACATCAATTTGTGGATATCTATTAAGCTTTATCCTCCCTAAGTAAATCAAATAGAGATGAATTTATATTTGGCTAGAATTTGTAACAATGTTGTAAAAAAAATACTTTGTATCATATATTGGGTAGGTTGGAGCTTTTTTGGACATGAAATTTAGATTGCACAATATGTGTATTGATTTGTCTGGACAACTAAAACATTTCTATTTAAAATCCAACAAGGTTATTACAAAGTATGAAACAAACAGGGGAACTATTTATGATTTGCAGCCAAAATACCAAGATGCTAATTTTTCTATGATGCCTAGAATAGAGAATAGCAGTGTTACTTGCATACCAAGAAGCACAACCATGCTTTCCAACAAAAGAGACTGAAATAGGAAAAAAATTGGTTAAACCAACGTTAACAGAGTAACTGCAAAACATAGTGTTGAACTTAGTTTCCCTTCTTATTAGTTTGCATGTGTTTTACAGCAGACCCTGCACTTTCAACAATAAACAATACTTCATTTTATGGCTAACCTAAATGTATTCACTTTGTATTATATGAACTGGAGCAATCTCTTTAACAAGCTAATTTCCCCATAACTAACATACTTCAAAAACATGATTGGTATGTGAGTTGTTCCTAGTTGAATTCTAAGTGGAGGCTTTGCTGCTATTTTTAGTTTGTATATTTTATTTCAGTTGGTGAAATGTGGGAGTATTTCCTTCTAATAATTTGTAATTTGGACTAAAAATCGTTTAACTAGGTAGTTTTCAAGACATGCTCGGCTGTGAGATTGCTTAAATAATTTCAGCACACAAAAATAGGGGTGTTATCTTGGCATTAAAAAATGGCATGGAATCTGAAGTTTTCCATTCACCATGCCCTTGTTGCCTATGAATAGTGTGCTTTATTAATTGAAACTAGACTTCATTTACACTACAAAACATTGCAGCAACATTTTTATATACATTTTTATATATTTGGAAGTATTTCCTTCCTGCACAAAAAGGTGAATTATTGTAAGTCCACAAGATCTAGTCTTGGTCAATGAGGTCAATGTATTTACCTTTAAAATTTTATATATTATACCTTTCTTATTATTTTAAAGTACAAAGTTGTTAAGACCATTTGTGAGAGGTTCCTTTTTCCCCTGTTCCTGGGTCTTTACATAGCATTAGGATTGAATGGTGTATTCTTGATTCTTAGTGTGCAGACACATGTCAGAGCTTTGACAAGGGGTAATGTAGAGCGTAAAATTTATTGTGACATGGATAGAAAATTTGAGCTATCCTCTGAAGCACATAATTCAAGGTTGTAACTATCTCAGAGAGTTTGGATTATGGAATAAAATAAGAGAAACGTTTAGCAAGATTTCAGTTTCTACAAGCTCCTTGGAATGTTGTTTCTTATATTTGAGTGCAATGAACAACTGGTTGAAAACATGGGTTTAAAGAGATGGCCAACATAAAATTTGGGATCCACTTTGCTAGTTTGTTCTAGCTTTCAATTTCCTCACATCTTAGAAGTTGGATTTAAACTACAAGGGAATGCTAGAAGCATTGATTCAACAGGTTATGTTATTAAGAGTTCAATCTCGTAGATCATAGTTTCTTCCTATCGTATTGAAAAAGTGAGTTGACCATCATGGCGTATTAAAGAAGCCTAGTGTAAAACCGGAGGCAATGCATGATGTCGAGAACTCTATTTTGCAATCTTAGGGTTGCCTTCCATTAATCTTTGTCATGTGTTTCTGAGTGAAAATCCAATAGGGAGTAGACACCCCACCTAGCTACAGAATTATTAAGTCTACATTGGTTGCTTAGTTTGTGTAGGCTTTAACCCTGTACAGAAATTATCTGCAAAAAAATCTTAAAAAACAGAAAATAAACTATAGTGAGAGAATAAAACATAAAACAAATATGCACAGACATTTTCCCTTGGATCCAAAATTGGGATGACCAGCTTGATTTTTCATCATAGTCTTTTAGTGTTACAACACATATATATAAATGCCGAAGCATACATAAACCCCAATCCATTAACCCTAGATTAGAACATAACCATAGTTCCCTTGACTTGATCTAAAAAATACCAGGGGCCAAAAACCATCATGCCCCAAAACCATGTGCAAACCCATGCACAAAACCATGATCAGGTCCGCCCACTGGAAAATAAGGACCAAAAAAAATTTCCTGGGGCGCTGCCCCGAACCTCAACAGGGGGGGCTATTGCCCCCCATGTTACCCCCCCCCGCGCGCGTGACTAGTCATGGAAAGAATATAACACAAACCCAACATTCTCCCACTTTTTGTTTTCTTTCTGTAGGGGGCCATAGGAGAGCTGAGTCATTAGCCCAACTTTGCAACACCCATTATTTCTCTACACCAAGAGAACTTCTGAGATCTCATAGACTTTGTCAATGCATCTGCAACATTCTTCAAAGTGTCCAATTTTACCAGCAACACCCTTTTAGCTTCAACCATATATCTCACAAAGTGATATTGAACATCAATGTGCTTTGTCTTTGAATGATAAGCAGGGTTCTTAGCCAAGAAAATTGCACTTTGGCTATCACAGTCTATCCTTATAGCTTGCTACACCAACCCCATACTTGAACACAATCTCTGCAACCAAACTGCTTCCTTGCATGCATGAGTGGCTGCCATGTATTCTACCTCTGTATTTGAAAGAGCCACTATAGACTGTCTTTTACACATCCAACTGACTACGCCTCCAAATATGCTAAACGCATACCCACTTGTAGATCTTCTTTGGTCCAGATCTCCAGCCCAGTCTGCATCAACAAAACCATGAATGTCCAACACTCTTTTCAATACTGGTCTTCCCTAGTATCACAAGCCATAATCACTAGTGCCACGCAAATATCGGAAAACCCGCTTCACTGTTGTCCAATGCTCCTTCCCTGGGTTTTACATAAACCTGATCAATACTCCCACTACATCTACAATGTCTAGTCTAGTACAGACCATTGCATACATCAGGATACCCACTGCACTTGCATATGGAACACAGGACATATCCTCCTCTTCTTATTGTGTCTTGGGACACTGTTCAGCAGACAGCTTTGTACCTACAAGAATCGGAACATTCACCAATTTACTATCCTGCATACTGAATGTAATATTCCTACTTAGCCCAAGCTAATGGGAATATTCTATTTTTCCTTGTTTTGTTTTGCATTTCATGTTGATGAATAAAATGTAAAGGAGGACATGTAAAACTCCTGAAAATAAAAAAATAAATCAATGCCCAATGTGAACATGGCTAAATCTGGTCCATCTTGTAAAACACACTTGAGTGTGAAATAGGTTGATCACTTGACCAAGTCAACCATGACCAATGCAGTCTAGATGCATTGAACCTCCTTGAGGCACAACACAGTTCTAGTTGGAGGTTCTACATGTGAAAGGGGCTAAACTAATGAGTTGGTTTAGAGTTTGACAAGACTCCAACCTTATAAAAGGAAGAGGAGAGCAACATGAAGGGGTTGTTGAAGATATTATTTCAAAAGAATTTTTCTTCTTAGACATTTTTCATTCTCTAGCTGTTTAGCTGAGAATAATGTTGTTTAGCATTGGGTGTTCCTCAGTGAGAATCCCACCTCCTTCCTTGAGCAGCTCTTGGAGGAGTTGTTCTTGTCTTGACCACTATCAGGCTTGGGCCAAGCTTCACCTTACACCTACAACATTGATCCTGTTGAGGTTTGGGTTGTCCTTGTGAGTTGCAGCAAGTGGGAGATAGATCTTCTCAGATCTATGCATATCTAGCCTCTCTTTTCACTGGGAAAGTATGTTATCCCATTGGAAAGAGTGTCCTAGATCATCAGAGCTTTAGATCCAAACCTTGGCAGCAAGCCAAATCATTCTTAGAGCCTACAGTGCAGTTTCTATCCCTGAACTACATTAATTTCAAATTTTCAGTTGCAGGGTGTTTTGTCTGCATTTTGGAGGAGAGATCTCCGGTGTTAGGATTCTTCCTCTCACTGTGGTGATCCATGGATTGGCCATCCAATCCATGTTAGTTTTAGATCTGATCTTCTATTCTATTATATGATTCAGTAATTTCTGAATAATTCTGCAAATTTGCAACTCTAGATCTCAGAGCTACTCATGTACACTCATGTTTTGCACAAAACCCCAAGGGGAATGTATAGATGATCTCTTCTTGTACACAGATCTGAATTAGATCTATAATTTTATGTACATATCTTCTCTAGATCTGAGTTATAATATACTACTACTTCATCCCCAATAAAATAACGTTGTTGAGGTTATGCAGACTTTTTTGTGGCTATAGCACCTCATTTCTGAGGGTTTATTTCTGTTTAAGTCTTCTACTTTCCTTTGTACACTGTATGGGCTATAATATAAATCTGATTTGCTGTTTTACACATGATATGTGAGCCTCCATACTGTAAGTACTGGGATGAACTGCATTATTTTCCAGCAGTGTTCTTTGTATTGCTGTAGTCCCCTCTTTGGGCAGTTTTCAAGCCTTCCTAGGTGTGGGAGATCTGTTTAACCCACCTAGAAATATTTGTTTCTAATATCCTCTTGGATTTAGGTCTTGTATACTCAGATCTAAGGGATACAAGGGCTAATTTCAAGATTTGTAGCATCCATTCTTGAAAAAATCTTTTTTCAGGCATGCCTTGCTAACAGTCCCCATTTTGGGATATTACAGGGGTATCAAAGCAAATTTCTTGGCTCAGCCTGTGAGCTTCAAGAATTATGGAGTATTATCATGGGGAGGAGGAGATATTCAATATATACCAGAGAAAACCCTTATTTTCTAGAGAAAAGAGGTTCACAAAACTTCTATCTCAAGCTCTGCAAGGTATCATAAAAAACATCAAAGAAATGAGGAGGGAGAAGCAGGTATATCCCTCAACAAGATCTACAAGATCTATACATGAGGAGAGTTCTAAGTCATCATCTCATTGATATGAGCACTTATCCATATCACCAAATCTACAACGTTCTGTCAGCAACTTCTTCATGAAGAGGAAGGGAGGAGGTGTGCCAAAGGGAGAGAATCACTTGAACTTCCCAAGGTCTTGCAAGATCAAGGAAGAGGAGGTTGAGAATGTCAGCACAGTCAAGACAAGGGAACATCTAGATCCTCATGGAGAGGAAGAAGGGGCAATGGCTCCAAGGAGAGGAACTCTTTCACTCTTGCAAGAAGTTCCAAAGAATCTCACATATGGAGATTGTGGCACAATCCATGTGCAACATGTGCCATCACCATCAAATGGTGAGATCTTGAAGATAGAAGAAGGAAAAGAGGAGGGAAAGTATCACTTGATGAGGATCATATACCCCTCTCTGTCTCAGAATTTTGATGCACAAAGAAGGCAGGAGGATCTTTGCATGGAAGGCAAGGAAAAATATGTCCATACATATACACATCCTGCTCTATGCCTTGATGTCTCTTTACATGGAGGCATTCCACCAGGAAGACCTCCTGATGGGAGGAAAACTAAAGTGTTCTCTCAACTATGGGAAGCATATGCTTACTTGTCGAAGGAGGGAGCTTTGGGAGAAACTAGCACAGCGCATAGAATCTTTCATGGATTCAAAAGAGAGATTAAAAATTTTCTGAATTGGACATTGCTATCTCCCTCTCAGTTTTTTGCGTTGAAAAAGGAGGATTCAGAAGTCTATGATGGCATGGACATGATGTCATATGGAAACTCCATATCTTTCAGGTAGCCAATGATATTTTCATTTACAACGGATATTTCTGAACATGACAAGAGGATATCAACACTCTTGCATGCATGGGCTACATTGAGAAAGTTTTGGAAGATAAGGACTTTCCAAGTGGAGGTTGACTTCCATCTACTTCAATCTTGTCTTGAGCAAGATCAGCTACAAAGGAGGCAGCAAAATTAATTTGGTAGCACTCCAACATGTGACTTTGACATCAAGCATGTCAAGGAGGAGAGCCATGCTATGGCAGGGGCTGCATTGCAAATTCTTACAGCGTTGTCATTGTTGGGGAGCCTAGATCCAAATAGGGATTCCCAAATTTTGATGGAATACTCCAAGGACCTTTTCACATGTAAGGTTCTTGATGGGAAAATGATATATGGGAGTTATAAGGTAGTTGAGGGAGTCATTTATTTCCATGATCAGATTTATTTGGCTAGAGACTCCAAGCTTAAGGAGAAACTACTTAATGCAACCTATGAGATCCTGCTTTCAAAACCCACTGGTTTCATTAAAGCATGTCATACTATCTTAGATGGATTCATGTGGGAGAACTTCAAGGAGGATGTGCACTCTCATATGAGGAAGTGCATGGATCATTTTCTGGCTGAGGAGGAACATAGCTCTTGGGAAGATATTCATTGCCACCTCCTTATTCATTGAGTGTGAGAGGGAGCTCATCCATGAGCTACCTTGCTGATTTGAAACAAGTGTATGATAAACATTGTATTGTTGAACCTCATGATTTATTTATTATATACTTGCATTTTCTTAACACTCATGTGCAGATCTTGGCTTCAAGAGGGGGCACCTTTCCTTATGGGCTTCATGAGCCACTTTGGGCCATGAAAAATGGTGATGTTGGCCATTCCTTGGGAGATCTTGGAGAGATGATGCACTCTTCATGGTCTGATTCATTAACACCAATCATCCTACACCTTCTCCAAGCATGCAAGAAGGATGAGGCAGCAAACAAGTGTTGGGGAAAACACTTATCATATCATATCCTATGGTAGTTAGGAGTAAAATTGCATTTTTTACATGTGAGGGACCATTTTCCTTCTCCTTTATTGCATATGGAAGCTAGCATGACCTTGATTATGATCCCATATGCTGAAGATGTTCTTATCTTTGTTGGCAGCATGGTTGAAGGAGAGACACATACGTTGGATGTGTCCTTGGGGAAAGAAATTTCCTACAATTTCTATTGGGAAAAATACTGAGAGGGGGGGGGGGGGTGAATCAGTATTTATTGCATATTCAAAACTTTTTACTTTTTCACTCTCTAAAACCCATACGCTACTTTTCTTTAGTAAACTCGCGTATACACGCGGATATCCTTCATACAACTCACGTATTAGCAGAGATATAAATATGCAGATGTTTATTGACTTGATTCTTTGCAATATTCATTCATCTGATGTTAAGTTATCAGTAAACATGTGCAGTAATAACAGAATAACTCATCACACAAAGCATCACACAAGAACACTAGGATTTTTTAGGTGGAAACCCAAGTCGGGAGAAAACCACCGCTGCAGTTGCTCAGTCTTCAATATTTTATTATAGAGAAAACATTTTACAACATATGTGCTGGTGCAGACTCCTACCAGCACGCAGGCACCCACCTGCGCTCGTTTACCAGCCTCTCCTGGAAGGGAGCTCCAACCCCCTGACTCGTTTACCAGCCTCTCCTGGAAGGGAGCTACGACCCCCTGCTCTCGTTTACCAGCCTCACCTGGAAGGGAGTTACGACCCCCTGCTCTCGTTTACTAGCCTCACCTGGAAGGGAGCTACAACCCCCTGACTGAAGGCTACAACCCTCAGCACCTCTATGGACCACGTTTCATCAATTTTCACACTGGATCCAAAGCATCCTTTAGGAAACCACTTGCAGGCCATGTTTCATCATATTTTCAGACTGGACCCTCTTCATACTTTTAAGCACAGTCAAACATCAACAACAGATAGCTAAAACAGAGTAGATCAAATCAGACATTTCATACCCCATACTTCAGCAAACCCTAGTTTTCATACGCGCTTTCCTTTCTTTGATGTCGCGTATATACGTGCTTCCGTTCATATAAACTAGCGTATACATCTGTATATAAACTTCACTACGCATACACGCTTTTTCTTCAGCTAAGCCGCGTATATACGCGCTTCCTCTGCGGCGAAGTAGCGTATGGATCTTCAATCATTACAGAGCTGCATACTTCTTCAGATCAGACATTCAGTTCAGATTCAACCCTTTACTTCTGACAGATGTTCGCCTCATCACAGATCTAATCACTCCATAAACAGATCAAGCAAATACAAGTACATTTCAGATCTAGAAATCCCGCTTCATCATTTCTTCTAGGCATCATAGATTCAGATCTATCATCAAACCTTTACCCTTTCCATACAGATATACTTCACAGAGAAGTATTCATTCAAGCTCAGACATCTTGCTCCCAATAAGAGTTTGCACCAATAAGAGTATTCTAATAACCCCAATCACTATCTGATTCATCTTCTTCAATTTCTGCTATACAAGTTTTCTGAGATATCTTCTTGTTTCGAGTAGCCTTCTTCTTTTGCTTCTTTGCCATGAGCACTTTCAGATCATGATCAGAATCTTCTTCATCTTCACTGGACACTTCATCATCATCTTCATTTGCATAGTAACTCTTCCTCTTTTCAAATTGTTTCCATTTACCATGTTTTTCTCTATAAGGACATTTAGCAGCATAGTGACCAACTTTTCCAAACTCAAAACATTTGAAGGGAAGCTTACCTTTGAATCTTCTAGTACTAAGTTGGAGTTTTCTCACAAAATTCGCTTCTTCTTCTTCGGATATATAGTTGGATTCTTTGACAACTTCCTTTTCCTCTCTTGTGATACCTCAAAAAGAAGCTCATTTGGGAAGGACCTTGTCTCATTTCAAAAGCAGTCAGAGTCCCATGTAATTGAACAATAGTAAGAGTTTGCAGATCTTGCCTTTCTTCAATAGCGGAGACTTTAGAGTCAAATTTTGGAGTCAAGGATCTTAAGACTTTTTCAACCAGAGTAGTATCAGTTTTAGTTTCACCCAAATTTCTCATTCAATTGACAACATCATCTAGACGAAGGAAGAAACTGGCAACACTTTCATCACTATGCATCTTCAAATTTTCATATTCAATTCTAAGAGTTTGGAGTTTTGCATTTTTACCTTTGTGTCTCCTTCATAACTTAGAATGATTTTGTCCCATATTTCTTTCACTGAATGTAGCTGCATCACTTTAGCAAATTCTGGTTCAGACATGCTTCCTAATAATACATTTACTGCTTTGGCATTGATTTCATACTTCTTCCTTTTTGCCGCATCAGTAGGAATACTTGCCGGATACTGATAACCTTCTTCCACGATTGCCCATACATCTGCACCAAGACTTTGTAGATATGCTTTAGTTCGTACCTTCCAGAATATCAGATTGCTTCCATTGAATAGAGGCGGCTTTATAGACATTACTCCTTCAAGACTTCCCATTGCGACGGATCTCCTTCAAGTGATCAAGCTTCTGCAGAAGGACCTGCTTTGATACCAATTATTGAGAAAAATACTGAGAGGGGGGGGGGGGTGAATCAGTATTTAGGGCAAACTAAAATTTTTTACTTTTTTCATGCTGTAAAACCCATACGCTACTTTCCTTTAGTAAATCTCATGATAAAGTGACATAGGTTCATACAACTCGTATTAGTTGTTATTAAAATATGCGTATGTTTATTGACTTGGATTCTTTGAATATTCATCTATCCTGATGTATGAATCAAGAACACAGGCAAGAATACCGTAATAAACCATCACACAAAGCATCACACATGAACACCGGGATTTCTTAGGTGGAAACCCAAGTCGGGAGAAAACCACCGCTGCAGTTGCTCAGCCTTCAATATTTTATTATAGAGAAAACATTTTACAACATATGTGCTGGTGCAGACTCCTACCAGCACGCAGGCACCCACCTGCGCTCGCTTACCAGCCTCTCCTGGAAGGGAGCTCCAACCCCCTGACTCGTTTACCAGCCTCACCTGGAAGGGAGCTACGACCCCCTGCTCTCGTTTACCAGCCTCACCTGGAAGGGAGCTACGACCCCCTGACTGAAGGCTACAACCCTCAGCACTAATTATGGACCACGTTTCATCAATTTTCACACTGGATCCAACAACTTCAATAGAACACAACTTGTAGGCCACGTTTCATCATATTTTCAGACTGGACCCTCTCCATACATTTAAGCACAGTCAAACATCAAAAACAAATAGCTAAAACAGAGAAGATCAGATCATACATTTCATACCCCATACTTCAGCAAACCCTAGTTTGCATACACGCTTTCCTTTCTCTGATGTCGCGTATATACACGCTTCCGTTCACATAAACTAGCTTATACATCTGTACATAAACTTCACTGCGCATACGCACTTTTTCTTCAGCGAAGCCACGTATATATGCGCTTCCTCTGCGGCGAAGTAGCGTATGGATCTTCAATCATTACAAAGCTGCATACTTCTTCAGATCAGACATTCAGTTTAGATTCAACCCTTTACTTCAGACAGATGTTCACCTCATCACAGATCTAATCACTCTATAAACAGATCTAGCAAATACAAGTACATTTCAGATCTAGAAATCCCGCTTCATCATTTCTTCATAGGTGCATCATAGATTCAGATCTATCATCAAACCTTTACCCTTTCCATACATATATGCTTCACAGAGAAGTATTCATTCAAGCTCAGACATCTTGCTCCCACACTCATGATTTGCACAATGAAATTCTTCTCTTTATATAGGTTTACCCTTTTTCAATACCATGAGCCCTTTTTTCAATACCATGAGCCCAAAACTACATTACTTCCGATGGTATTCCTGGACGGGGTCTTTTAGACGAATCATTACCCAATACAATGGGTCAATAACATGGTGGTTACCCCTGTTTTTGCACTTTATCAGCGCTTTTGCCCATACGCGACTTGTCACGTTCTTTCCCACGTGCATACGCGACTTCCCCTAGACAGATCCGCATATGCCTTGAGACATACTCTTTTCATCATAGATCTAGCACAAACTGAATTTCTTTCTTCATTCCCTTCTGTACTCACTGTAGCTACATCAGATCAAGAACATATTCTATCAAGCACAACTTCATCAAGTAAGTTGTCATCATCTTCATCAAGTGGGTTGCCATTCAAGAACAACTCTTTACATCATATTGTCAACAAACATCATATCACATCAGATTTACATCATTTACCAAGTCCATCAAGTCAAGAATAACTTCATCAGGTGTATTTCCATCAAGGAAAACACATGCCAACAATCTCATGTCTTCATCTTCATTCAGTGGGTTGCCATCAAGGACAACACTCTGCATCATATTGCCAACAATCTCCCCCTTTGGACTTGATGTCAACCACGATGGTGTTTAATCACCACAACAGATAGGTACAATAAGAATACAATGACACCATGTCACTCTCCCCATTTTTGACACCATTCTTTCTCTTCATTCAAACACCATGTCACTCTCCCCCTTTGACATCAAGGGCAAAGGGCGGATCAAAACCAACATACTCTCCCCCTGTTCTGTAGATCTGATATACTGAAGTGACCAAGCTCCCCCTGAGTTCATGCTGAATCTTCAAACATATTTTTCAATGAAGTACATGACTCTATGAACTTCCTATCACCAAAGACTCATACTTACATCAAAGATCCAACCAAGTGGATTTACATATGAGACTCAAATGCCCAACCAATTGGGTTTACATATCTCAACTCAACTACCCAACCAAGTGGGTTTATAATTTTTACTCAGCTACCCAACCAAGTGGGTTTACAAAATTTGACTCAGCTACCCAACCAAGTGGGTTTTCAAATTTTTCAAGTCCTTACATGACTGAATATTACAATTTTCATCATGGGTCTCAACAAGACCTTTTCATCAAATTACAAATATGACCATTTATGACCAATACCAGAAAGAATTCAAAGAACATATTTCAGAATCATCATAATGCAAACAATGCATTATACTTAGCAAAGCTAATGCTCCCCCTAAATCTGTGCATCCAAGCATCCTTTCCATATGACTAAGGCTCCTCCTTAGTTTGTGCATCCTGAACACTTTCACCAACAAATCATCAAGGCATCTTTATCAAAACATTAGAAATAGAATTATGAGAACTGGAACACCACCAGAGGTACCAAACAGTATCAGAGATACCAAACAGCATTGCAGCTGTGTTGAAGAATGCTGACCCCAAACAGAAAATGTCAGCAACCAGACATACGCGGTTTTATGTGCATGAACTTGCGGATATACGCGACTGTGTTTCAGGAAACCCGCGTATCCAATGCCATCTTCTAAATTTTAACCAGATCTGATCCTCTGTGAGAAAAAACCAGTGTTCAGCTTCTTTCTGAGATACTTGAATGCTTCCCTGGACTACAGATAGATAGAATAGTGTAGTTGTGTCTTCAAGCGTCATCCACCGGTTGTAGCATAAGCACATTAATAACCAAGCCCTCAGATTCTTTGCAACATCAATACAATATTTTCAAGAGATATTATCATACCAGAACAACATCTTCAAATATGTGTCAAGCAATCATCCATATGGTCCAATATCATCAAGATCTTCAAGATTTAACATGAACTATCATATGTAGGCAAAAGATAACAAACTCTGCATGATCTATTCTTATTTCTGAATCAAACGACATCCAACTCATCCATTTCAGAGCACAAAAGATACTTATCAGCAACCAGGGCTCAAAATTTCATCATAATAAACCATGTACCAAGTCATCATCATTTGAGCATGAGTATCACAAAAACCAAAGAATAAGCAGTCATATTGCCAACAATGCAATCAGTAGAATTCAACCTGCTGCTCCCCCTGAACCAGTGCTCCTTCTTAACTTGTGAAACCAATTAGACTGATACTCCCCCTGAACCTCTGCTCCAGACTTCAGCTATCATATAAATTCTCTTATCATCAATGCATACGCGACTGTGTCTGCTGGAACTCGCGTGTATACGCGAATTTTGTTAATAGAACCCGCGTATGGAAAGTGAAGCATAGAAATTTTTTCACATTCCTTCATCTCCCCCTGAACTTGTACTTCCTGTACCTGTCTTCTTCATATCAGATGCTCTGTCAGAAATACATATAACCAGAAAAATCAAATCAATCATGAGAGTCATCATACATTGTTCCCCCTGTGACGATACATTACTAAATCTCATAATGTATCCCACATCATTCCTGCAGTCAATAAGAGAAGTAAGCTTCAGAAGCGGATGACTACAGTAGGGTTATTATTCCCTACGTTTCTGACTGGTCCTCCTTCTTTTTCCAAATTTGGTTGAACTTCCTAACTGTGTGCTGAAAATTGTCCACTTTCTCAGATCTGTTCAACCTGCATTCCTTTTCTACATGTCCATACTTGTTACAAGAATAACATCTCATGCGTCCAGAGAAATAAGCATAAGAATCATAATGAGTATTTCTAATCTTCCTCCTTTTACAATCAGCTACTTTATGTCCATACTTGTTACATGAAAAACAATATCCCTTGAAGAAACCAGAGTACCTTTCTATGTAGGAACTATTTGTTTGAGGCTGAAATGATCTGCTCCTGCAATTTGCTGCAACATGCCCATGATTATGACATTTAAAGCATTCAACTTTATTGACTGATTTCCTTTGATATTTCATCATTGTTGGTTGACCTTTTGTTTCTTTCAACACTTCAGGTTTTGCATTGACATCCTCTGAATTTTTAGCACTTCCTTGTGAGCTAGATTCTCCTTTAACAGTTTCATGGAAACCAAGACCAAGTTTGATAGCGGGAGACCTTTGATTACTCAGAATATTGTCCAAAATATTAGTACTATCTTGAAACCTCAAAAGTTTAACCTTTTCTTCTAATTTACCTTTGACAATGTTTACCTCAACCTCCAAGGCTTGACATTGCTTTGTCATGCTTTCTTCTTTCCTTCTTCCATCTTCTACTTGATCCTTCAGATTTAGAATCTCTTCTTTCAACCAATTTTCGTTTTCTTCACATGTTTGTTGCAACTCTTCATTCTTCTTATTTGATTTTTCCAGATCTTCTTTGAGAGAGATGATTTCTGCTTCAAGGCCTTCCTTTTCAAATGGTTGTAGAGGTTCCTCATTCTTCTTACTTGATGCTTCAAGATCTGCTTGCAGAGAGATGATTGCAGCTTCAAGTCCTTCATTCTTCTTGCTTGATTGTTCGAGATCTGTATTTAGATCGTTGATTTCTACTTCTAGTTCTTTAATTCGATTGGATGCATACGTATGAAACCTTTGATACTTGTCCACCTGTCCATTCAACATTTCTATTTGTTCTTTCATTTGAGAGATCATCTCTTTGTAGATAGAATCTTTCTTATCAATTTCCTTTTGTTGTTCTTCAACTTTGATCTGGATAGCTTCTTCTAGATCCACAACTTTACTCTCACTATCTTCATCATTGTTTTCACCAATAAGAAAATTAGGACCCCAGTCACTATCTGATTCATCTTATTCAATTTTTGTGATACATGTTTTCTAAGATATCTCCTTTCTTCGAGTAGCCTTCTTCTTTTGCTTCTTTGCCATGAGCACTTGTAGAGCTTGGTCAAAATATTCTTCATCTTCACTGGACACTTCATCATCATCTTCATTTGTATAATAAATCTTCCTCTTTTCAAATTGTTTCCCTTTACCATGTTTCTCTCTATAAGGACATTTAGCATCATAGTTACCAACTTTTCCACACTCAAAACATTTGAAGGGAAGCTTACCTTTGAATCTTCCAGTACCTAGTTGGAGTTTTCTCACGAAATTCGCTTCTTCTTCTTCGGATATATAGCTGGATTCTTTCACAACTTCCTTTTCTTTTCCTCTTGCAGATACCTTAAAAGAAGCTTCTCTGATTTGGGAAGGACCTCCTTGTCTCATTTCAAAAGCAGTCAGAATACCATTTAATTGAACAATAGTAAGAGTTTGCAGATCTTGCCTTTCTTCAATAGCTGAAACTTTAGAGTCAAATTTTGAAGTCAAGGATCTTAAGACCTTTTCCACCAGATTAGTATCAGTTATGGTTTCACCCAAATTTCTCATTCGATTTACAATATCATCCAGACGAAGAAAATGGAAGCGATATATATCACTATGCATCTTCAAAGTTTCATATTCAATTCTAAGAGTTTGGAGTTTTGCACTTTTTACCTTTGTGTCTCCTTCATAGCTTAGAATGATTTTGTCCCATATTTCTTTTGCTGAATGTAGCTGCATCACTTTAGCAAATTCTGATTCAAACATGCTTCCTAATAAGACATTCACTGCTTTGGCATTGATTTCATACTTCTTCCTTTCTGCTGCATCAGTAGGAATACTTGCTGGGTATTGATAACCTTCTTCCACGATTGCCCATACATCTGCACCAAGACTTTGCAGATATGCTTTTGTTCGTACCTTCAAGAATATCAGATTGCTTCCATTGAATAGAGGTGGCTTTATAGACATTACTCCTTCTTGACTTCCCATTAGAATAAATCTCATGTGATCAAGCAACGAGAAGACAAAAGCTCAGTGCAATTGTTGGGAAAAATACTGAGAGGGGGGGGGTGAATCGGTATTTAGTGCAGACTGAAAACTTTTTACTTTTTCTTTATCTAAAACCCATACGCTACTTTACTGAAGCCAACTCGTGTATACACGTGGATATCCTTAATAAAACTCGCATATTAACAGAGATCTCATTATGCTGATAATTCTTTGCTTAGATAATTGCATCATTCATTCATTAGATGTTTAGTAAGCAGTAAACATGTGCGGTAAGAA